>CM060925.1:309090415-309535415 GCA_030737875.1 Allium sativum | reverse complement strand
CCGTGAGGACTCTGATAAAGTGGGCTTGGAAGTAAGGCTGAAGTTTCTTTGAGGCGATGAGTAAACTGTATGGAAGCTTCTCCAATTCAGGATAATTCAGTTCTGCCCCGGTAAGTCGCTTACTAATGTAATATACCGGCCATTGAACTTTATCGCCTTATCGAACTAGAGCTACGCTTAAGGCGTGAGATGAAACCGCCAGATATAGGAATAAGTTTTCTCCATCTTTTGGCTTTTATAACATTGGTGGTGATTCCATGTGTTTGATCATCTCCTCGAAAGCTGCTTGGCATTCGGTAGTCCATTGGAAATCCTTCTTCCCCTTCTTCAGTGCATCAAACAGTGGAATGCACCTGTCTGTCGCCTTTGAAATGAACCGACTCAAAGCAGCCACCTATTTAGACTCTAAAGTTCTTTCTTTGTTTTTGGAGCGTGCATCTCTCACAAAGCTGAGACCTGAGTGGGATTGGCCTCGATGCCCCTGGCATTGACCATAAATCCAAGAAATTTTCCAGATGCGACTCCAAATGAACATTTAAGCGGGTTCAATTTCATTCCATACTTTCTGAGAACGTGGAACATTTCAGTGAGATTCTCCAAATGATCTTCTACCTTCTTAGACTTAACCAACATGTCGTCAACATATACTTCCATGGTTCTACCAGTTTTTTCTTTAAACATTGCATTCTCGAGATGCTGGTAGTTTGCTTCCACATTTTTCAATCCGAACGGCATAACCTTGTAACAGTATAAGCCCAGATCTGTTATGAAGCTCGTGTTTTCCTAGTCTGGGTTGTGCATCATTATTTGGTTATACCCCGAATAAGCATCCATGAAAGATAGAAGCTCGTGCCCGACAGTTGCATCAACAAGTTGGTCAATCCTGGGCAGTGGTAAACTTTCCTTTGGGAATGCTTTATTGAGATCAGAATAGTCGATACACACTCGCCACTTTTCGTTGGAATTCTTTACAAGTACTGGATTAGAGACCCATTTTGGATATGTGGATTCACGTATGAAGTCATTCTCCATTAATCTATCCACTTCCTCTTTGAGTGCTCTAAATCTCTCAGGTCCTTGTGTTCGCCTTTTTTGTTTCACTAGAGTCATATTCGGATCAATATTCAATTTGTGTACTGCTACATCGGGAGATATACCATATATATCAGAGTGACTCCAAGCGAAAACATCCAAATTTGCTCTTAAAAACATAGTCAAATCTTTTTGCAGCTTGAGGCCCTGATGACAGCCTATCTTCGATACCTTATTCGGATCATCGTCATGAACTGGGATCAAAATTGTGGCTTCAGCTGGTGCCGCACGATCTTCCCCTGTACTGGTCTTCCTTGGATCCATTTCTTCTTGGGCCTCACTATGCTCGCCAGTATAGGGGCCCCGTCCTAGTTGTTATAAGGCGGTACCGCGAATGCGAAGGGGAGGCCCCACATTCTTTCCCATCTCTTTCCTTTTGGCTTCAACCAACTCTGCCATATAACATTCCCTAGCCGTCTTTTGATCACCTTTAATCACAACAACTCCCCTTTCGGTCGGAAATTTCATGGCCATGGGGCTAATGCAATCTTGAAGGTGGTTAACGTTGGCTTTCCAAGGAATGCGTTATAAGCTGAATGTTCGTCCACCACAACTAATGTTTGTATCATCGCAACCTTTTTCTCTCCTTCGCCAAGTTCCACAAGAAGGTCTATTACGCCTACTAGCTGAGTAGGTTGCACGGTGAACTCGTGTATCTTATTCAGGCAAGCTCGCATATCCACCATAGAAAGCTTCATTTGGCTAAATGCATTGATGAATAGCACATTGTCGGATGCCCCACTATCAACTAACACCCTTCTCACTATAGCCGGCCCAATACCAATGGTAACAACCATGGGATTGACCGTTGGCGTTAGCAATCCATCGGAGTCCCTATCCTTAAACACCACATCCTCGCCTGAAGTCTTTGACATCTTCATTGGAAATGTGTTGCTTAAGACCATGCATTTCTCCTCTTCTGAGGGGTTTTTCAATTCATTAGCATTTTTTTTTCATATCCCTCCAACTTCCCTCAGCTGGATGTGGTCCTCCCGAGATCGTATTAATGATTGGCCGAGGATTGACAGGAGCTTGGGCTCTTTCTCCTGATCCATATTGGTCGTTAGGAGTGTTTTGCCCCTGAACAACTAGAGCATTTTGTGGATTTCTTACATATTGTTGTAGTCTATTTTTCCGGACTAATTCCTCAACCAAGCTTTTTAAGTGTCTACACTCGTTTTTTTATGACCCGGCTGGTTATGGAAGCGACAGAACCTTCCTGAACTTATATTGGAATCATTGACCTTCAGCGGCTTCAGCTGCGGATAATCTTTTGTATCTTTAGCAGCAAGAAACACATTTTACAAGGTATCCGTAAGAGGAGTCAATTCTGAATTTTCGAAAAGTGGAGCTTCTTGTTGTTCTGATTATCCTTAGCATCATTGCCCCTCTTCTGGCCTCCGGAGTTCTTCTGAATATTTGGAACATCGTTCTCCTTCTTTGACGGATCCTTGCTTCCCTCAGCTATGTCCATGGCATAGGACGGGTCATCTTCCACATCGATATATTCTTCGGCCTTTGCGTAGAATCTCTCCAACGTTTTTGGCTTTTTCATTTTGAGCCGCTTGCCGATTTTCGATTTCTTGATTATAGCGCCTTTCAATGCCATTAGAACCAATCGGGGTTCCGGATCTGCCACTTTCGTCGCTGCAGCGTTGAATCGAGCAAGGAAAGCTTTGATTGATTCTCCTGGCCTTTGCTCCATGTCATTCAATGGCATCACATCTTTTACTTTTGTAGATTATTGCCTGAACTGCTCCCTAAATTTTTTTCCCAAAGAGGAAAAGTCATCTACTGGTCTCGGTGGGAGTTTTGTGAACCAGAGCTAAGCTACCCCCTCCAAGTACACAGTGAATTAGAGACACTTAAGTTCATCCATGGCCCTTGCCCCATCCATGTGCTGGTCGTATTTGTACAGGAAAAGGTTAGGATCTCCATTCCGTTGGATGGTTGGCGAGTTGAACTTGCGCAGGAACTCGGTAAACTTGATCCTTTCTGTGAGCGTAGTCTTAGATGGAGCAAACTCCCACTCTCTTTCGTCATCCTTTCGACCAGCACTTTCTTTCATGATCTGTCGGACCATATCCTCAAGATGCTCCTTCTCATTGCGTTGATCTGCAGGGCAGACACTGTCACCTTCGCCGGATATTCGCTTACGCAAACGATCTCGGCTACGGATCTGTAGCCCGATCAACCATGCAAGAAACTCCTTCCCCATGCAATAGTAGTTAAGAACCATTACGCGACAACCAATAAGGCGAGGATGGATTACCTAGTTAGTTAGGTGGAAATGTCGACAGCTAAGGCTTTGTCCTCATTCCTTCTATCGGCTTATCGCCCCCTAGATAAATGTGAGTTAAAGATCCTCTTGTTTTAGTGAGTTGTGTCAACCCAGTATATTAATTCTTGGGTTCCCAATGTTTATACTGGCGCCTATTAATATGCTGGGCCTCCCCGCTTCCGCAAATTAATATACCGTGCCCGAAGGAAGCAGGTAATAGGTTTGCTCAGGCCATTGGTGGAAGAACTGCTTAGCAATAGCATCGTCGAATAGGATTGATTGGCCAGGGGAACTAGACTAAGGAGGGAAGGTTTATGTGGTGACTGACATAGGAATAACGAATGCAATTCAAATGATTGGTGCAGTTCATCGAGACGAGAGGTTCCATGGTATATTATTCAACCAGAGGTGTCGGGTGCATTAGAAATAAGTCAATAATCCCCGCTATTGCCATTTTATCTACCCGTAATATAAAAGTATTAGTTTTGAATCTCGGTTTCTAGTTCGGGGGACTAGTATAAAAATCCATGATATTTGTGATAATAATGCAATAAAGCCTGTATTTACATCCAACATTGTTATTAACCAAAGCCTATTTCGCGGTTTCCAAGTATATTAATTAGCGAGGTGGTCTTATAATAAATAATAAGGCGACTTTATGGAAATACTTCACGGATCATTGTTCTCAAACAAACCAGGAAGGAAGGGGCGCAGCGAATTTTACGCATAACTAGAAAGTCTTGTTATTCGTAAGGCATAGGAGCTATGGTAAGTAGCCAACAACAGCTTCTGGGGAAGCAAGGATTCTAGTTATTCCACGTGGGCATATGAGATACCAAAGCGTTAGTAAATTACCGACCGAGCATCAATTCTTTCTATCTAGAGAAAGATTAGCTTTCCGAGGTGCCCGCCAGTATATTAATTGGGGAACGAAAGGTGCCTTAGTGAGAGTGATTATTGATGTTATATATTGGATCACTCTCGTGTGCGTTCTTGGCTAGGTTGATCTGCCCATTCGGCCGAAGTGTTATAACCTTTATTTGCTTAGCTCGCTACGCACCTCTGTAATAATATCCCCTTTCCCTATTATTATGCCCACGTGCCAGATCGAATAGTTGTTTAGCTACGCACCCCCAATATATTATTAATGGAAGGGGATATATTTTTTAACATTTAGGAGAGCCCAGTATATTAATTGCGGCCAGGATATTAACTCCATTCCATTGCTGTATATTAATTGGGACTCACTACAGACCGAGTTAGCGAACTATGTTGTACTAATCTATTGATACTTCGTTGGATTCAGACTTTCTTATTACTTTACTAAAACGAAAATGAAAGAATGTCGAGCCAGTATATTAATTTGGGCTTATGAGTCATGTGTTGCTATAGTCTTCATTCATAACCGCTTACCCGGACTGATTGTTCACTGAGTAGTTCTTTCCTTTCTATTTTGTTGCGGTCGGTCGATCGAACAGAGGTTGGACGGATATGGACTCGTCGTGCGAAAGAGGGAATCCCTAGGGCCATAAGTGCTCCATATCCGACAACTGGGGTTATAGAAGGCGCAGCACGAACACCTACGCACATCTCTAAAACCCTAGATGCATCGGCATCCTCCGAAGATGGTCTGTATCCCGAGAAAGAGTTAGCATAGTAGACAGGTAGACTATGACTGGCTTAACGATTTACCTTCCTATTGGTCTAAGAAGTGTACGTCCCCTCCCTAGCCTTCCTTCTGAGCCAGGATCAAACTCAGATGTCGGACTATGATTGGGCCCTGTAGACTTAACACCCACCCAATATCTTTTTGACAACAACTAATCCTGACTTGAGAATAATCATAACAAGGCAGGCGCAAGTATGTATATACATTCAGGAGTGTAACGCCCAACAAGAATGAGAATACTGGTAAGGAAACAAAGCTCGTAAGCACCTTAGCAGTCGAGCCTCCCCTGAATACTGTGGGACTGGAATAGGAATGAATATAGTTCTTCCCGGTAGATGTATCTTGTTGGTCAAAGTGTAATAACCAGTGAGAAAGCCTCTGTGAACTGGTCGTAAGACCTAAGGTGCTTGCCTACTTTGGTCTACAGACCGAAGGTGCGTAGCAGTAGCCCTAGGTGAAGACTCCAGGTTTGTTAGACCATTCCCCTCCATAGAGAAACTATAGAGAGCTTAGCCCCGGAGAGATGTTGATTCTTTGCTTCGACTAAACGGGAGTTGGGGGATAATTCCAATCATCCTCATTGAGCCACATTCGATCTCCATCCGGATAGACACCAGGTCGTTGCTTTCGATCATAGGGTTGCGAAGCCAGCTTTGTTAGACCAGTGTGAACTCCAACAAGGTGCGTAGCAATTCAGATATGTATGGCGTATCGAACGTCGAACTCTCATGACTTGACGAGTAAGATAATAGACTAAGGGCTTCTTATTGCTATAGAAATAGATTATTAATTCCTAAACATTAGAACAACAAGAATTATTATAACCATAGTTTATCTCCATATATTAATTAAGGTGGAGGTTTGTTGTTCGCTAACGCACCTATCTTACCAGTTTTCCTTCTCTGATTACTTAAATGTTTATACTGGACTTGGTATCCCAGTATACGCTACGCACCTCCCGTTTCTCTTCCCGAGTTGAATACTGGATCGGTCCCCGCTCACTTCGCTCGCCTAGTCTTTCACCGCTTCCGGTCCAAGACAGGAAGGAAAGGAGTATAACGAGGGAACAATAATACCGGTAAGGAAGGCCGGCTGGATCGGTAACAGCAATAACCAATAGTATTACTCAAACCTAGTATAAACATTCAGCTTGTAATATAATGCGTCGAAGACCCCGTCCTTAGATTGTTTGTCTTGCCGGGGCGCTACGCACCTGACATCCTTCATGGACAGCTGAGTCTCCTCATAAGTGACTTTCGTCCCGCCCAATTAATATACTGGGCATTGGGATTTCATTCTGGGGATTTTGAAAGCTTTTGACGTTCTTGCCCATCTGATTGAATGCATTGTGGCCCACCCCCAAGTTCTCGGTCTCCATCAATGGGGGGCTTAAGGGCTATTTAGGGATCCACTTTCCCCCTATCTGTTTGTACTTGCTATGGAATTTCCAGGATCCTTGTCAAAGCTTCTTGTAATGGAAGGCCACCCGAGATGTGCTAAGCTGGATTTGACTCACCTTTGTTTTGCTGATGATCTCCTTCTGCCAAGGCACTCAAATCAGCCCTAGTATATTATCATTAAAGAGAGTTTTTATTCCTTTTTTGCTCTTGATTGATGGCAAATCCTGACAAAAACGAATTTCTCAGTGTTGGGGTTAAGCACAATGTTGAGAACCGGCTTCAGGGACCTTGCCCATCAAGTTTCTTGGAGTGCCCCTTATTTCTACTAGACTCACAGCCAGAGCCGGGCTATTAGATGGCCTCTCATTGAGATGATTACCAACAGGGTTGAGGACTAGCAAACGACTTTCCTATGCGGGTAGACTTCAGCTCATCAGATGTTGTTCAGTATTCAGGTCTACTGGAGTAGCATTTTCATTTTGCCGAAGGAAGTGGGTTATTGACCAGATCCATCTTTCCTCTGGCATGGTGCAGTTGGGATCTCTAAGGCTACGTGGCTTGGAACGTGGTCTACCGAGGAAGGAGGGCTTCTTAGACTCTAACTTTCTATAGAACAGTGCTTAGAAGAACAGCGGGTAGCAAAACGCTGCTAGTATCCGCTGCAACCGAGAGCTAGGAGTTCTTTGACAACCGAGAGTATTGAATGGCCTACCGATAACTGTTTCTCAAACGAGATAGGTCATGAGCAAAAGAGGAGTCATTGCAAAGGAAAGGGGTCGTTGAACTGGGGACTGCCTTCTTCTAAGAGGCTAGATGGAACGATAAAGATTCGCTTTCAGCACCTAAGTATATTGGGGTTTTGGAGTTCGCCCATTCTCTTGTGAATGAAGTTGGTGCTCATTGTTCTCATAGTAAGAAGAGTCAACCAGGGAAAGTCCCATTAGGAAGTGCAAGGGGCACAGCAGATGACTTCCTTAGTCTAGTTCAGTGTTGTTCTCATTAAAAAGAAGAATCGCAGGAAGTGTAGTTCTTTCTTTACTGAGCCGCTACGCACCTTCCCCTTACATCGTATTGAGAGGGATGGACGTATAATAGCAGGGCGGCTGAGCAGAGAGGACGAGGCTTAGGAGATATAGCCCTCCCCAATTACTGGAATTTAGTACTGGATTGGGGAGTATATTCCTCACTTATGCTCGCCTCTGGAAGAGGTCGCCTTAGGTTAGAGAAAGAAGAGCATTCTATTGAAACAAGAGCACCCCGATCGCATTTCATTCCTTGTCCCTATCCCTCTGTCCAACTGTCAAGCCGTCATATCTCTCTTTCGATCAATCAGCCAAATTTTCCTTATCCAAACTATCGAGACCAACTACTATACTTTTCTCTGAGCCAGGGTTTCATTGGCATGGGGAAGGCGAACCCGGTATCCTAAATCAATTAGGAGTCTGTGTAACGTTAAGTCAGGGTTCGGTTGCTTTCCTCTTGCGTCCAGTACTGAGAAACAAGATCCTTACCTTTCGTTAGTTTTAAGAATCACTCTAACTGAAGAAACATAGAAATGAAACGGATCGAACTATCTTATTTGATTAACTTAGATCCAACCGACTGGCGGATCTGTATCGCCCCACATATGGATTCTGCGGACAGCAAGCATGAAATAACGCTTTTTGGCAAAGCTACCTCTGGAAAAGACGAGATCCCAGATGGCCTGGCAGATATGAAGTTCACTATCTTCGTGGTTTTCAAGATGAGCAGATTTTGAGGACACAACAAGTCCCAATTAATATACTGGGCCAGAGAAGACCCCTTTTTTTGGCACCAAGTATGAATCTATCTCGACAGCTAATTGATCTATTTAAAATTCTTCTCTTATACGATAATACCCGGCGCATAAGCCATACGAGTCTGGGGGTACCAAAGTTGGATTTTGGAGCTACCGGATGAGACTGGAAATTGAGTGGCAATCTTCGTGGATAATCTCATTACCTTCACGAGCAAGATCACGTCCCTCATTACGAGCTTGTACACACGCTTCTAAAGCGACTCGATTATCTACCGCTCTTGTCCCCAATATAAATATAATAGCATTTCCGGTGCCCTAAAGTTCCTCTACCGAACTGTAGGACGGAATCATCTCCAAAGATTTCAGTTAGGGAAGGCATATGCCAAACATGAATACCCCCGGAAGCCACGGGAGTAACACCTGGCATAGAAACCCAATCTTGAGTGAATACCGCGACTTCGGTCTTTTTCAATAAAATCATCACGTAATAAATCAACAAAACCTAAAGTCATCTCACGTTCCCCTTCCAGTTTACCTACTACTGTACCAGCGTGAATATGATCTCCACCAGACATACGTAATGCTTTAGCTAGTACACGAAAATGCATACCATGATTTTTCTGTCTATCAATAACTGCATGCATTACGCAGTGGATGTGAAGAAGTAGACCATTGTCTCGGCAATAATGAGCCAAACTAGTATTTGAAGTGAATCCTCCGGTTATGTAGTCATGCATTACGATAGATTCTGTCACATCATATAGTGCCCTATTCTTCATGCCTTCTTTCCTGATATGATGACGATGAACGAGTTCCTCCTTCCCATTGAGAATGGTACAGGATTTCTTATTGTGAAGAATGCAACGTCCTCAAGAAGTGAGGGGAATGCAAAAAAGCGCAAAGAAAGCAGTAGCCCGTGAAGCAGCCTAGTCCTTCTTCTTGGCATCAGTGTGGCATAGAGATTGGGTCGAGGCATCCGAAGACATCAAGGAGCCTTACCCCGAAGGAAGGAGCGAGCGATCTTGTATATTAATGCAGGCTTCTATTGCTACGCAACAATATAGCAGGCGCGCCGCCCACTATTTGAATGATCGGAAAAAGAGCGAGCTTCTTATATGATATGATGGGATCCGACGCATCCAACAGAGCGAAGCAGCGTTCCATTCTCGGCATACTTCTGCATTGGCGGCGAATGGAGTGCCACAATCCCATTCAACATTTTTGTTCTACATAAGCCAAAGCCCATAGCACTGGCGACGTCTCCGGCATAAATGCGAGGAGGATGTATAGCTGATATAGGATCTTGTGGAACATGATTTGATTCTGCAAGCAGTTCGGTACGAACGAAGAAATTTCGAACAAATGGATCGGAACTCGCTGATAGGAAAAGAGAGGAAAACAAAGCAATGCCAAGAGCTCAGTCTATCGATGAACAACGGATAGACTCCGCTCTCTCTTTTTCATCTCGTGCCAGATGCAACAAAAGAGTAGTCCTTTTTCCTTCTCGCGAACCACGGGAGGGCCCAGAAGAGCAAAGCTCATTTTCCTTCCAGGGTAAAGAGGCGCATCAAAAAGGGCTGGCCCGTCAAAAGTCTGGTTCCTTCGCGAACGAAAGGGCGGGACGAATCCATTCTATTACCAGTAGCGCAGCCCCGCTTTTTTGAGATATAATGGAGTTCTTCACGAAGTTCGAGACAAAGGAAAAAAAATTTCTCTAGAGCCTATTCGTTTTGAGACATCATTGCTTTGGCCTCGGTAACAAAGAAGGAATCCATAAAAACTTTGGATCCATCACCATGATAAAATACTACACTCATGATTAGACCATGTCCCTGAGATTTGATAAAAGAAGGGTGCATTAGCGGTTAATACGTTGTAATTTGAGTTGTTATTAGGAATATTGTGGAACGAAAGACCAAGGAAAGGAAGAAGAATGCACCAAAATGCAAGTGCTGCACCAAACGCTGGTGCTGGTGGTTGTTTCTTGTTGTAAGTGAATGCAATGAAAAGCCCCAGAAATAACGAATAATGAGAGAATGAATTTATTGACATTTCATGCTCATTTCAAAATTTCTGCTTTGTTATTCCCATCATTTGGTAACCACAGGATGATCTCCTCTCCTTTTAGTAATAGATCTTTTTGATATGTCCTTTGTTTAATAGTGGAAGAGAAAACATCGAGTCGTTTATCAAGAAAGTGGACGAGCATGGTGGTCCCTATATCTCCGAGGGCACTGTAGTCGTTTTCAAGTCAGGGAGAGCTCGGGTCAAAAGATTAACTCTCCTTATTCTTAGCTAGTGGAATTGATGCTTCACTCTATCCTATCCACTTTGCCGAGGAGAGAGAACTATCAGATAACTCCATCTAGACAGAAAGGTAAAAAAGTCCACAGTTCGGATCCTGTAAGCAAGTAGTGCAGATTGTTATTTAGCTTCAATTTGTTTAACTTTGTAATGAGATATATGCGATCCGCATGCAACAAAAGAAATTGGATTAGCCTACACCCGCCAAGTATATTAATCCGGGCCCAGTATATTAATTGGCTCTTGACGTATATTAATTGGGTCCAGTGTCACCCAGTATACTTATGACATTCCAGCCTCTCTTATGAAGCTATAAGAGGAGCTCTAGTGGTATGTGCAGCCCGACTCTCTAACGATGAGTGCCTAACAGAGATTTTGAAAGGTATTCTCAATCGTTTGGCAAAAGGCTCAAGGCGAGTACAACCTCTGAATAATTCAATAGAAGCCTCTCGCCACCATGAGTATCTTAGGTGCCTGGTCTTATACTATAGGTAGCCAATTGCATAGGATTTTTTAATATCAAGACATTAGGGAATACACCCAAGTTCCCTACGATAACCCCAGAGGGCCCCTCAATCTGGGTATCTTTGCACTTGTTGAGATACGAAACCATAAACGAAAAAGAGTGGTTGACCCGAGCTGTAGATGCCACCCGCATCGTTCTCGACAACGATAAATGTTAAGAGTAATGATAGATCCCCATTGCTGGCGAAAGAAAGGTGCTTGCGCAATTAAATCAGAGGGGAGCCCTGTTCTCTAACCATCCAATTGGTCATAGTCTGCAGTATATTAATTTGGGCACCTTAACCTAAGCATTTTTTGTTGCTTTCATTTCTTTTTTTGTTTATATTAGCTTCATTTTGTTTTTAGTTGTTTTAACACCTTTAGGCCCAAATTAATATACTGGGGAGTTATTATTCTTTCATAAGAAAAGTCAGCAAGAATATTAAGAGAAATCTCTCCAGTAAACTTGAGTACCTTCACCCTCATATAATCATTGGCATACTCCATTATGGGTGTAACGGAGAGAGGAACTCTCTTCCCAGAAGTCCAAAAGAGAGACAATTTTCCCAAAAGATTAGGTGACCGACGGGAAGTTTTAGGTCTAGCACGTTGCACCCGCAAGCACCTCTGATCACTTGGTCAGTACCAATCCTAAGACCAAATGCTATCTCAAAGGAGTACATGCTGGTGATCTAACCTTTACTATATTAATTGCGTCCGAGCCAAATCATGTCCCTGAAGGCTATCCTAATTTCGGCCTCTCCCTCAAAGCCGTTACTCCGCCTCTTTCTCTTTTTCATGTGCAGGGGATTCTTCTAGTCTAGCAGCCTAGTCGGGATTCAGCATGTTCAGCATGTACTCTCTCATAGTTCAAAATAAAAACAACTGATTCTGATTCAACATTCATGGGGCATAAAGCAGATGTGGCATTATAAGATGATACCTCGGTTTTTTAAGCTAAGGCCTAATTAATATACTAGGCCCAGATGCGAAGATTGGGCCTCAATCCATTTTCCCTTAATAAAAAATCGTGACTGCTACGCACCTCGTTGGTTTGGGCATAAAGGCCTTTTTCCTTTGGGATGCCAAGATCTTAACTTATTTAGATTTAGCTGCGGGAAATCAGTGACCTTTCACCGCTTCTTTGCATCTTTGTTACTTTGCGGATTCTATTCCTATTGATTCACCCTCTGGGCATTCCGATGCATCTTCACTAGTTGCCTTTCAATCAAAGGTCGTCTTCTCTTCCGAAAGCCCTTCTTATTCTAGAGATGAATGTGCAACTGAGACTAGGTCCCGAAATGGGGCATTCTGTCAAAGAACTTATAAGAAACACAGCATGAATCCGTTCCTGCGTTAGCTATCCCCGGACTTGGGATATTACCACCACATCGCAGGGAAGGAATAATTCTTCTTTCGACGATCCCGGAATATTGATTATTATGGAATAAATGAGCAATCCGGAACGGATAACTATTTTGGGGGAATAACCAAATCTCGGACATCAAGCAATGGAATCGAATTGGGTTTCTGGCGGGCAACGCTACTTTCCGGCAGTTTGTTTTTGGTTACGTGATATCGGCCTTTGGGGGTGGGATCTTGGTCTCAAGCCATCCTCCTACGAATAAAGGCTCGAAGCGAGAGAGAGTATAGTGGGCGGCCTCTCACGAATGGCTTTTGGAGGGTGACCTTCGGAGTGGAGGAAACATTGTGTTGCCCGGGTCTTGGAGTAGGCCCCTTTGTCCGTCAGACAGTAAGTGGCAGGCATGCCTCGCCCCAGGCAGCAATCCGCGGACCCATAGGAGGTAGATAGGAGGAGGGTCTGTGAATGCGGTAGCAAAATTTATACTGACCTCTCGAAGACTCAGCTTTCAAAATGCGTAATCTACTAACGGCTTTATTGATATTTGGAATTTTAAGAGAACGTGAAGAAATTTCTAAGATCCCAGTATATTAATTCGGGGCTTCCTTTTATATAAAAGTTCCTTTAGAAAAGGAATCGAATGGGGCCCGAACCTAGCAGCATTCAGAAGTTTGCTGGTGGAAGTTGCACAGCGAAAGTATGTATTATTTGACACGATCCTTAGAGTTATATAGTTGCTTATTGTGGGAGATGAGTTCTCCGTTCCTCTAATTGATCGGGATTGTTACCGTAATAATACACTGGGGATCTTTTTCGACCAGATTAGTAGTGAACAGGTAACCATAATGATGCGCAGAAAGCACATTCTTTCTAGCATGCGATGTCTTCGGTATTGGCATCTTTCCCGGCGAAAGCAACCTCTATCTATTAACGACCACTTGGGAATCGCTAGCTCGCATACGCTAGTTCGTTTGTACGCCCTGCTCGATCTACAACTAGGGAAGTGAAAGGAGCAAGTTCTTGCTTGACATGTGACTTCTACGGCAATCCCATGTCTTCAGGCAAGGTAGCGTTAGCAATCAAATGTTGTGAACTGGCTCCAAATTTTGATATATTAGCCTATTCTTCGATCAATGGTCGAATATGCTGCCGTTCCCCTAACGGTCAAGAAGTAAACTCATCGGATGGGTAAAGAAGCCTATCTTATCCCGAAACCGGAGATACTGGAGTATTCAAAGCCAGCTTGTCCGCCGAGCCCATGGTTTATATTTATATTACTGGCCTTCTTCTTTGCTCTTCAATCGATGCCTAACTCAAGCTTGTCCATAGAACGAGCTCCGCTAAGCGACTAGCTGCCTCCTAAGTCCGTAGCTCAAGTTTACCTTAGCTAGCGCTACCTTTAGCAAGCAAGTGAGTTACAAACTCTTTATCCTGATATATCTCTTCGGGTTTTTCCTAAAAGTATTTTTTTTCGTTTCTTATTATCTGACTTCCGTTTGTTTAACTCAACACCCGCACCTGGCTTTCCTTACTTGTCTGGAAGTACAAGAAGGTTGATAGCGGACTTAGGTGTTTTAAAGATGATCAGACTGATTATTATTTCTAAGACTCTAGGGCATTACTCTGTGATGGAATCTGATTTGGTCGAATGGTTCGAAGGTGGTACTCCATACGCTTATGCAGCATGGCGGTGGCGGTTCTATGCGGAACGTAGCATTGTTATATAGAAATTTGTATGTTGTTCCGGCGTAGGATGGTGTTACGACGGGGACCATGCGATTGAGGTACCATAGGGTGTACTTTAATATTGGGAGTAGCTATATGTATACTATAGAAGGTTAATCTACTGGGAAGTAGATGGGTGCTATGTGTATGTAAGCCTAGAGTGCTATTAACACAAGTAACCTAATAAATAAGAAAATGTAACTGAACAATATATGTAAGGTTATCAAAAATGTATAGTTTAAATCCAATCATCAGAACTTGTGTTCTGACCTCCACCTCATAACATACTCGCAGGTTAGATTTGTGGCAGAGAATTTATAGCTTTAGATACTGTTTAGGCAGTATTATTAACTAGGTAAGGCTATATTTGATTGTATTATAATTTACTCCATTCCGATGTGATGTTTTCTGATCTCTGGTATGTTTTTTACCTCTATCTTTTGTTCAGGATACCAGACAAACCAATACGTGTTTCGATAGATTAGAATTTTGAAAAAAATTCAATTTGTCTGAATTTGGGTTGTTACATAGCACTTATACAGTAGATTGTGCATTGAAAACTCTATCAACAGTAGAATACATCTCATTTGCTGTTTTACAACCAACTATTTGTGATAACAATCCTGGAATGATTAATGGCAATAACCAAGAATTTATAAGCATGTCCCGCCTATGATACTTAATATAGTATTCATTACAAACAACTTTATTATCTTAATCATTAATGAACTTTAGGGGAATAGCAAGAGTTCCATAAAAATATCCCTCAAGGTCATATCCCTATATGGTGTTTTCGACTTGGAATTTGAACAATAGATAGTTTCATCAAAATTAACTGAAATTTGTTGCACTTGGCAACTAAGTATGGTCTTGATGAGACTTTCACTAGCATTGATTGTCTCTTGAAAAGTGATAGCATTCCCGAAAGATGATAAACTATCGTTGGACATGATGTTAAGCACCAAGCAGTTTCAACAAGAATCATTGTGACTGAATTATCAATAAGAATCAAGTAAGAGCGATAGTCTGAATTTTGATGATGATTATTCTTTTTGAATAGTTCTTTGATGTGGCCCTTTATTGATTTTTCTTTGACGATTTCAAACGTTTCTTGAGATTCTTGAAAAGGAGATTCATTAACTGTAGCAACCTAATTGAATTCGTGGCGAGGCACTTTGATGCGACCCAATTTCAATTACCTTAATGGCACAGTTGATGGATATCCAAACTCTTCCATAAATGATGATGGAAAACTTTGATGTGGAAGAAAAATCTCAAATAATAAAGAAGAATTAATGAGTTGTTCCTTTTGATCTTTTGTTTCTATTGATAAGCTGATATACAATGCACTGATACCAAATTAGAATTTTGAGTGTTGGATTTGTTTCAGATTTTATGATTTGGAATATTGAGAATATAAAATTTTGCAATTGAGAAGTATTGACAAAATGATTTTTGTTATTCGAACCATCTTATTCTCTTAGTAGTACAACTATTTATATACAAGCAACAGTTCATAGCAAATAAAGGAAAAGCAAACAAACAAAGCTCGACCTAATAATACAGATACAACCAAATAACAAAATGATATAAAGTATCTTATTTAATTAATAACTGAGTATGTATCTTCATTTCTTCACCGACGTATTTATGGTTGAGCATACCAAAGAAACTCAGTATACGAAAGTTCGCGTCTTTAGGAAGATAAAATACTAAATTAGGTCCCTCTTCCAATGGCTAATTTATTTCGTCACACCAATCAAATGCAGAATTTGACAGCCAAATATTTTCTTCTTCCATGATGGTCCAAGTTTTAAACATACAATATGAATTACGTATGGTTAGAAATATTAGAGAAGTAAATAGAATTTTTTGGAAAATTCTTTGTATAAAATGATTCACGAATAAAGATACTTCATCTGATGTATATTTATTCATGCATTCTGTTGTATACAAGATAAATAACAAAATTGAGCCTTAGTTTGATCGACCCGCTTTTACCACTAGCTCAACTATGCTTTATTTGACCTGATCTTGTCAGCTGATATATTTTTTGGCTATTCACTCTTTACTTAATATCTCCTCTAAATTGGGCTTGGTTTCCTCTCTTGATTTTCCAGATCAAGGAATTTTTTTGTACTATGGTATGATTCAAAGAGTGATTCAATAAGATCTAACTTATAGTGACTCGGATCTATATAGCTTTATTGACATCGGATATGTTTATTCAGATCTGATGTCCTTCTTCTTTCTTGATGAAGCTAGAACTTGTTGAAATTTGATTTAAGAACTCAAAGATACTTTTGATTCATGAGATATGGATTGAATTAATATGGATATTCCATTATTAGATTTTAAATGAGATGATTTTGAGTTGGTTACCTTCGGATATGGCTAATGTGTGAATTGACTTGATTTTCGATTACTATCAAGTCCAACACTTAGATAAATATAATACACAAAATAATCATTGAGTATTTCATAATAACAAGTCACATAAATGCATAAAAGTAAACGAGCACAACAAAATTATAGTGTTTTAGCAACGAAAGCCTACGCCCACTATTTGTGATATGTTGTTTATATTGTTCAATTATGTACACTGTTATGTTTATTGTTAGAAAGTTGAATAGAAAAGGCGTAATCTCGAAATTAGCAAAGTATGTGCATCCAGGAGTTGAAGAGATCCCTTGAAATGGTGGGTTGGAGTGTTATTTATAGGTGTAGGGTGAATCTGGTTTGGGTAGACGTAGTAACTTAAAGATCAGACTAACAGAGAAAGTGGCAAGGGTTGCATCGGAGAGCAGGTCACGTCATTAGGACTTAACCAATCCAAATTGGTATAGGCATACCAATTTGGATCTAATCGGTAGGTGCACTTCGGTCTGATCAGAACGGTATGGGCACACTGGTCTGGGTTGAAACCTGATGCTAGCATACTCACTTAGCCGTTTTACGTTGCTCTAATCCTAAAAAGCATACCCTGGAAATTCTCGCATCGACCCAATGCTTTTACCTCTAAATCGATCCAACCTAGGAAGAACCATAATGATCCTAGGCGAAGCTGATTTGGCTGATCTGAAAAATTGTCTAGTGTGCCGAACCAAAGCGGGGAACTTGGCCGATCAACGACAAAACTTTGAATGCTAATCCGGGTTTTGGATATTCAGAATCTCATGTATTTTTAGATTCGTTGCTTCAACCAAGCATTTCCAAGTTTATTTAAGTCTATGCTCAAGGCTTGAGTGATCCACTGATAAGAAATCCGAAGTATGGCTACTTGCTAAAAGGTGGGTCAACATCTTGCCCCGAAAACATATCTTGTTGTAGATGATGTATTTTGAACAGTTATTGACTCACTGAGGTCCTTGATCTTGTTGGATTATTCGTGATTTCCATGTCCATAACAATTTTATATCGATAGTTTAGTTTGTCGCCTCAACAAGCTCTTGTCGAGCACCAATTGTACTCGACTATCCATAATTTAGTTTGGTCCACATCAAGCATCATCTGTGCATGATGATCGAGGTCTTCACATGCCAAGTATCATCCACACGTCATGATCCTATAACAACCCGGATTTTCAGAAATAATTCAAAATTTGTATTTTAGCTATTTGAATGGATTTAGAATATTTAAAATGATTTATTTTAAATAATAACGACTAAAAAGTTATTTGATTCGAAGTTAGAACGTATAAATTTATTTTAACTATAAAACGAGCCTGAAATGGCGCGGTAATTTGAAAATTCGATTTTTTAACTAAATGTACAAGATCCAAAATAAATCGGATTTTATTAAAACTAGAAATATTTGAATCTACTTAATTATATCTTTCTAACGAATGTGAAAAACAGAGATTTCATAATATAAATTGAAAGTTATGTCCAGTTTAAAGTTTAAAATAGTCACTATGGAATTTATATATATTTTATATAATATATAGCCCTTAAAAATAGCCATTTTACAAACGATGCCGTTTTCGAGAAACTACTTTTGTTGGATTCGGAATGTCAAATTATTGCTAGATTCCAATTTTCATAATTTTTTGAATTAATATGTGAGCATGGTAAATTTAACCCCGTTTGGTACTTTCATTTTGAATTTGATCGATTGGAAAATAACCGTTTTCAAACAGTCTCCAAATTCGACGAAATTAGTTTTCTTAGGACCGTATCGTCAAAACACAGCTAGATTTATTTTTCTGTAACCTTTGTAGTCAGTATGCAGCCCTAGTAAATTAAAATGTGCATTCAAATTCAATATACATTGATTTATATTTTAATTTAAAGAAAAACTGATCGAAACGGCCGAATTGGCTTACGAAACATATCCCATTGCGTCCAGAATGGGGGCAATTAGCTTGAAACAACAGTCGTTGGGATGGATTTGGGGTTCAAATTTAAAACCAACTTTTTGGAATTTAATAAAAAAAATTAATAATTATATAATCCCCCCTTCCCCTTTCCTCCCTTAGTCAACGAAAAGAAAATAATAAAAAAATAGTCCATCGCAGCAGCCCGTTGCTACCTCCTCCGGGACCGCCGCCGCCGCGCCCAAGCCACCATCCCCCTCTGATGACCGTTGCCTCCTCCTCCTTCCTCCCTGTTGCCCTCCTCCACCCCCCTTTTCTCAAATTAAAAAACCCAGCCACAAATCAGTTCAACCCCATCACTCCTGGCTCCACCACCACCGCTATACCCCCTACCGCCACCTACGACCCCATGCCGCCCTCCTCCGACCACCAGTCAACCCATGGGTCCCCCTCTCGTCAAAAATCCAATTTTTATAAATTCCCTGTTTTGCAAATAACACCCAAACGCTCTTCAGCCCATAACTTCCAATTCGAGCACTTCTTCCTAAAACTCCAAAATACCAAATTCAAAGAGCACGATTTTCTCTTCGATTTGAGTATATGGAAGTCACGTTTTGGATTGTGGAGCTGCTCAGCAAATGCGTCCAAAGTTTGCTGTCCAAATACTGTCTTTTCGCGATTTTTAATGAAATAGACCAATTTCGGGAAAATGTCCATTAGGCAAAAGTCGTCCGGAATGGCAGCTTAAGCTAGAATTTAAGACGACTTAAAGACTGGAGCTCGTCTACAAGTTTTAGAACTAGAACAGCTGATCAGAACATGAGAAAAGCATGGCGGAGTTGATCCCAATATGAGAACTCTTTCTCACTCTAAATATTTTACAGTTAAATATATACTAGGACGTAGACGGGGTTTAGAAGTCCCCGACACTATTTATTGTACAAACCATGGTTGTTTGTTTGGATTGTATTATGGAAAATTGACTGTATTGTGATTATTGATTGTACTGTGGTTTGGTCGATTGGATTGAATGTTATGTATGGCGCGAGCTAGTATTAGGAGAGGGATAATGCTAGACATTGCTCCGGTTTTGATATCGCGCCATTACAATGCCGAAATTTTCAGAAATAAATATTTATTCATTAAAATATAATTTTTAATGTGTATATCAAATGATAAAAATATTCATGTGTTGAAATAAATATTTTATCGTTGAAAATATAATTTCAACGTATATGTGAACGACATAAAATTCTCCTAAAATGAAAATAAATATTCGTTTACAAATCAGACGATTTCCTTGTGTACACTTATTTATCCTATATTGATTAGGACGATAAATTTTACACATCGCCGAACTGCACAAATAATATTCAGTATTTGTTGGTTGAAACCCCACATGGGTATTGGGATGATATTTAGTGTACCCTAAGCCCAATTGTTTAGTTGTATATCAATCGGTTGGTTGATAGACTGTTGTAAGCATTAATTATTTATATTTAATGCTTATTTAGTTGTGTAATTCATTCTAGATGATGGATTATTGTTTATCACTGTTGTTATGTACATGAGTTGTACGAAATCCATATAATTAACATTATATGTTAATTGATTGGGTCTGATTCCAATTCAGAAAGAATGAATATTTTTAAAATGAAGAATATTTTAAAATAATGTTCAACAAAGGATTGAAATGTGAATTTGATGTCCGATTTTGGATGGACATGAAAATATTGAAATGTGTGAAGCCGTGTTGATTAGATTTACGCCATTTTGATGCGAACAATATTTATATCGATTTTATTCATTTTTATAATGAATATCGAAAATGAAATGATTTCAAAATATGACATTTTGAAAATATTATCATTTAAATATTATAATGATATAGAATATTCATTTTTGATTTAAAATTGAAAAATGAAGTTGGAATTGTTTTAAAATTAATTTTTAAATTATTTATAAAATACATTTTAAATGGAAGTCGACGAAATATACATTATATATATATTTAATGGCCTGAATAGAACGCGCCGCGCCGCGACTGTTCGTGAATTTCGACCATTAACTTCGAATTGATATTACGGGAGATCTGACCGTCGGATTCTTCTGAAACTAGAACTGTTGGGTTTGTATCGGAAAGATCATTCCAATGAAATAAGAGATTTGAAATCTAACGGCTGGATTTGGAAATATGTCCAAATCAAATTTGGAAAAGGTCATTGTAAGTGCATTCGATGACCGTTTGGGGAAATTGACTGAAAGGGCCTTAATAAAATTATTAAAAATATTAATAATTTGTGTAAAATCATAATTAATGATTTGGAAGAAATTAGGATGAAAAATTCCATGTTTCTAAAGATTAAAATGTATTTTTATCCAAATGAACTAGTTATTGACTAGAATAATAATCCAATATTTTTAAAGAAATAAATTGGATTTGAAATGGTTTTAAAAATAACCAGAATTTTCCAATAAAAAAATTGGAATGGATTGGAAAGGAAATAATCTTCGTACTATTTCGGTATTGGATTCAGTGGTTATACGGATAATGTTATGGTAATTTGGAAGATACAAATATTTTTTTTTCCCAACACGATAGTCGTTAATTTTAGAATTTGATATTGAATATAAGCTGATATAATTTCTATTCAGAGCCATGAATTTAATATTAAATTGGATTTTCGGTTTTTCGTGAAAGATGTCTTAAATAACACTGTTTTTAAACCCAGTTGAGAAAAGAATAAATCTTTTAATTAAGATTTAGTGAAGTTTTCCAATTAATTAATATTAAATTAGAATTCAATAAAAGAATTGGATTTAGGTTTTTCGTGAATGGTGTCTTCAATAACATTGTTCTTAAATCCCATGTGAAAAGAATAAATCTTTTAATTAAGATTATTAGAGTTTCCAGTTATATTTGTTAACTGGAATAAAATCTAATGTGAATTCGGTTTATTGTGAACCGTGTTTTTAACGACATTCGTACCTTAAGCCGATTAACAGTAAAATGTGATTTGAAATTTACAATTCTTTTTATTAAGATTTAATGGAAATTTTCCAAAGTAAAGTTTTCCAATTTAATAAAATAAATTGGGATTAAATTGGATTCGATTTAGTAATAATTGAAACGAGCTTCTATGGAGGAAGACTGTTAATATATATGGAATTTAAAAGGCTTTGTCGTTATTCCATTTATATTATTAGTCGGATACGAAAATTGATATCGATTATATGTACTGATCTGTTTTCCGTGAAGATCCCACAATTTATGGAATGTGATTTCCGGTTTATCGTGAACTGTGTTTTAAATGATATTGGTTCTTTAACCCAGTTAAAGATAGGACTACATGTCTAACATTGTATTTCAAATTGTATTGTTGATCTATGCTAAATATATATTTGTTTGGTGGAGGAGAATTTATTCTTTTCCTTAGCACCCTTCTGTGAGACGTATGAGCTTAGAGTTTATACATCAGCAGAAACCAATTGTAACACCCCGAATTTCAGTTAAAACTGATATTCACTAATTACAGAATTAATAATCTCAGATGTGAGAATCAGGGGAAACAAGTTACGTCATTGTGTTCGTCTCGGAAAAATACGCGAAATAGAGTCCGAAATTTTGTAAATCGGAGTCCGTATGACCCGGTTAAGGCCCAAAGAAGTTTTCGGGAAATTTGAATTTCGAAACATGCAGAAATGGGGGCCAGGCGGGAAAACTCCCGCCCAGCCAAGTCGACTTGGCTGTCGACAGGGCTGTCGACTTGCCTGTCGACATGCCTGTCGACTTGGCAGTCGACAGGGCTGTTGACTTACCCTGTCGGTTGATTCTGTCCTGGGTGCACCTGGTTGAGTTTTGGGCTGGGTTGGAGGGCTTGGGACGAAATCTGACGGACCTAAACTAACCTAGGGTTAATCTAAGGGTCTAAAACAAAACCTAATCCTATAAATACACCCTAAGACTACCCTAATCCATCCTAAAAATAGAATCTATGCCATCATGCCGCCAAAATGCAACTTAGAAGGAGCCTCCACTAATTAGAGAAGAGGATTGCAAGCTAATCAACTACTAATCCACCTCTACTTCAACTCTAGCAACTATCTAAGGAGCTAATCTTGGAGTTTGTGAGTTTCTATCACTTTAATAACCAATTGCTAAACTAAGTAGATGAGATGTGATGAGATCATATGGTTTTGCTTGCGGATCAATGGGTTTTAGGTCATATGTTATGATGCTAGTTTGCTAATCACTATGTTTAACACTTATTCATGATGACACTATGTTTATGCAAGTTAAGTGTTTGGGTTTATGCATGTTAAATGGTGGCTTTTATGCATGCTATGTATTTGGTTTTATGCATGTAAGTGTTTGGTTTTATGCAAGTTAAATGCTTGGTTTTATGCTAGAATCATGTGTGAAATAAGTGACATGACATGCAAGTTTAACCTATGAGTTTGGATCTATAATATGCATAATCTATGCAAGTTGTTTGGACTAGTGATATGCATAACATATGCGAGTTTACCTTTGTATGTCATACATACATATGCAAGTTCATATGTAACATGTTATGCAAGTTTGGTGGTTGATTATATGCAAGTTCATATGTAACATGTTATGCAAGTTTGGTGGTTGATTATATGCAAGTTCATATGTAACATGTTATGCAAGTTTGGTGTTTGATTATATGCAAGTCTATATATGACATGTTATGCAAGTTTGGTGGTTGATTATATGCAAATAACATGTGCAAGTTTACACCTTTGTATGTCGTACGTACATATGCAAGTTTACCCCGTTGTATGACATAAGTACATGTGCAAGTTCATCCCTTTTAGACCTATGACATGTATGCAAGTTGACACCTTTATGATAGGTCTATGACATGAACATTTATGCAAGTTGCCATCTTTATGACATATGTGATTCATGCAAGTTTGGGTTGGTTATTTATGCAAGTTGGGTTTATGGTCATATATGCAAGTTGACACCTTTTAAACCCATGATAATGCTAATGATATGCTAAGTTGAACCCATTGTGTGTATGATGAATCTCCCCTTTTAAAGTATGTCATGTTAACGTATTTACGTGGGGACGATGGGGTAAAAATTAATGAACACATAAAATTGTGTGAAGTTGGTATGATTAAACATACCATAAAGTGGATGGACATAATTGGGAATTTACCTATTAAGTTAGGTCTACCCATATTATGGAATTGGGAATTTACCTATTGAGTTAGGACTACCCATATTTTTAAATATTTGTAATTAATTAGGGATAATTAATACAAATTGTAGGGGTGATTAATTAGGTGTAATTAATCGACTAAGACACGAGGTTGGACCCTTTTGTAGCATAAGACTGCCCGGAACCGACCGGCAAATCCAGCGGCTACAAATGATTGGCCCAATGTGAGAGGTCTTAGTCATAAACTAAATACGTGACAAGTGTAAAGACACGAGGTTAGACTCTGCTATGGTGTAAGGCTGCCCGGAACCAACCGGCATATCCAGCTGCCATAAAAGACAGTTTATTGTGAGAGGTCTTTACAAAGGTTACGATCTTAATTAATTAAGAAACACTTAACCAAATTAGCATGTAGTGGGGCATGAGGGGTTAAGTGGGTGCCTTGGGTGGCATGTAGTAACTAGTGGGGGTGCCTTGGGTGGCATGAGGAAACTAGTGGGTTGCCTTGGGTGGCAATAGAAAATACGATTAGAATACTTAACCAAAGTGGAACATGTAATTAAACATGATTAAAGGGTTAAGTAAGTGCCTTGGGTGGCATGTGGGAATCAAGTAAGTGCCTCGGGTGGCATGTGGAAATCTAGTGGGTGCCTTGAGTGGCAATTAAAATATGATTAAAAGACTTAACCAAAATTTATAACATGTAAGTGGACATGGTTAAAGGGTTAAGTGGGATTCACTAGAAATGACAAGCTTAGGTGGGTAGCTTGTGGGGGCCCATTTCAACCAATATCCCAAAAGTATCTTTGTGGGCTCGACCCAAGTCGAGGACGGGACACGCATATTGGGCTTGACTGTAAGAGGCCAAAACGGGTTAGTGGTGGCAACGCAAGTCCAACGGGTTTCATATGCGTGTGTGGACTCGGGCTGGTAAGTAAGACGTTGTTGCATCGTGTAGGTATAAGCCGTGCACCGTTGATATTATCAGGTTGCCACTTTGGTGGATGATACACCCCACTGTGGGGCCAGCACGGGTATCTACGTTAGGGAGCCGATCGAATGGGGGGTAGTGGGTACACCTAGTGGAAATAGGGGCAGACGGCACCTATGTAGTCAGCTAGTGTTACACGAAACTACTAATTATAGATTACTAAGTATACTTAGTGGGATCAACCTTTAAATTGGGAATGACTGGTGTGGTGCAGTGTAGTAATTATCCTTGGGTGGGTAGATGCGTCTTTACGGTTATCTTAGTTCATCCTAAGTCTAGTTGGCTGCTTAGTGTAGCCATTTATCCCCAGTCATTACCATATATCAAACTTATGTCTCACTCTGGTTACTTTAATGATTGTATTGTTAAAGTTATAGGACTCACTCAGACTTATGTCTGACCCCGTTGTTTTTATCTTTTTCCCAACCCTCAGGTTATCAGAATGGGCCTAGCACTAGTGGGCTTTGATCAGACTGCTTTATCTATCTTTTGGAGCTTGGACCGTGGATGTAAAGCTCAGTTTATCTTTTCTATTATGGCTATTAAGTTATGTAGTGGGATTATGTACTTTTGTTTTATCAGGATGGATATTATGTACTTGACTCTTATTTATGGGTTTGGTGTAACCAAACATGTTTTACTTTCCGCTGCAATGAAATGATGTTTTAAATTCTCAAGTATTACTTATATCTGTCTTGTTGTAATTTTTCTGTTCTATATTCACTTAAAATACTCCACCAATGTTATGGCATTCCCTTAGTGAGTGACCGTAGCGGGTCTGGGGTGTTACACGTGGTATCAGAGCTTAAGGTTACCAGAACAGATAAATTTTTTTAGAAAAACTATTTTCTAAGAATATTTTTGAAAGAAGTATTTTCAAAAACATGTCTTTTAAGAGAAAAGTTTTTGAAAGAAAAGCATATTCCCCAATAGCCATATCTATATCTTTCAAATTCTCCGTTTTGAATCTCTTCCTCTCTCGTTTTGAGTTTCTCCTCCGCGTATAGATGATCTTTCTAAGATAGATAAGAATGGAAAACCACTTCAAGGGACTTAGACATTAGTCGGACTAGAAGTTGGTTCAAGAAGGAGGAGGACTTGTAGGTACCTATTGGATAGACGATGGGAGGAAGGCTCAAATAGTTGTTTGGTTAATGAAGAGCGAAACCTCATTTCGATGGGAGGTTACGAGTGGAGAATGGGAAGAAGAGGGCTAGTAGTTATCCTTTTGGGAGGAATAGGACACCTTAATAGGATTGTCCAAAGAGGCAAGGGCAAGGTACGGAATCTCCTGGAGGGTAGTTGTATTCCCTCACGGCTAGTGTACCAGATGGGGATAGGACCGTCTAGGTTGGAATTTGGATTTCTTTATTATCCGGTTCGAACTTTATTTGATTCTGACGCATCGAGTTTGTTTATCTCATCATTGTTAGTTGAGTCACTGCACTTAAACACCAGTTTAGTAGATGATCCCTTAGTTGTTTCAAACCCAATTGGGGCTCCATGATGTGTTTGGGTTTGAAAGTTTCTATACTTAGCGTTGAGTTTAGATGTGATGCTTTTTGGGCTTCATGGGCTATGGGTTAGTTTTGGGCATGGACTGGTTATCCAGTAGTGGTGTCGTTCTTGATTTTAAAGGGAGAGTTGTTAGGCTTATGACCCGCTTGGGTAACACTCTCGAAATCTCTTGTAATCCCATGGAATCTGTTATGCTAAGTTATCTAGAATCGCTTGACACGTCGGTCGAGAGTTTGCGATCTGTTAGAGTGGTCCGGGAATACTCGGATGTGTTTGAGGAGGTGAAGGGCTTACCTCCGGAGCGGGAGATTGACTTCCGAATATATCTGGTAGACAATGCCAAACCAGTATCTTGGCCAGTGTGCCACATGGCTCCTCGTGAGAGGAGGGAACTCCATAAGCAAGTAGGCGATTTGCTTGAGAAGGGGTTCATAAGATGAAGTATATCGGAATGGGGTGCTCCAGTAGTTTTTGCCACGAAGGCGGATGGGTCCCTCAGACTTTGTGTAGGCTAAAGAGAACTAAATAAACTCGCAAAGAAGAATATACACCAATTGCCGAGGATTGATGATCTCTTTGATCAGTTAGTTGGCGCCTCAGTATTTTCGCAGTTGGACTTAGCCACGGGGTTTCGTCAGTTGAGAGTGGCTGAGAATAGTATAGAGAAGACTGCCTTTAAGACTCTAGATGGTTTTTATGAGTGGCTGGTGATGCCATTTGGTTTGATGAACGCCCCCTCATACTTTATTGATTTGATGAGAAGGATGTTCAGGGAGTACCTAAATAAGTTCGTGATGGTCTTTGTAAATGACATCTTGGTCTTTTCTAGGAGCGAAATAAGTTTTCGTATGTGCTCAATAGGTTGAGCAAAGCCAGTTATGGGATAAACGGTGGTTTTGGAGCGAGACTAGCGAGGACATCCAGAGTTGGACAAGGGCTTAATTATTTAGCCGTTTTTACTAGTATCATCTCACGTAGGTCGTCTGAATTCGAAGGAGGTATCCCTTGGGTGTTTGTCTGATATTGGTTTAGGCCTTTGGGGCTTGCATTTGGGGGATGTCGAGTTCGACTAGGGTGGTCTGCGTGAGAGATGGACAGTTGTGATGATTTTGGATGGGGTAATATCCTAGTTTTCTCCAAAAGTGGAGAAGAGCATGCCCTACATCTTAGGGAAGTGTTAGAGACTCTTCGAGCGCATAGTCTTAGGACAGCAAAAGTGGATGGGATTCTTAGCATCCTATGAGTTTGAGATAGCGTATACCCATGGCAAGGGTAACGTGGTAGCGGACGCCTTAAGTAGAAAAAGGTTGTCCTTGAGTTCATTGTTCGTTGAACGACGGAGCTTAGAGTTTATTTCTATGTTTGACTTTAGACCTTCCGTTGACTTTGTACCCGGTTTACTAGCCTCTTTGGAGGTTAGGCCTACTCTTTTGGGGCGGATTGGCGGAGCACAGCGAGACGACCCACAGTTGGTTGAGTTAGTAGAGGAGCTCATGAGGAGGGGGAGTCGTCCAGCCATTTGAGTAGGTACACCCTAGATGGTAAGGGGTGGTTGCGTAGAGACGGTAGACTTTGTGTACCGCAAGACGAGGGTTTGAGGAAGGCTATACTTGATGATGCACATCGTTCGAAGATGACCATTCATCCCGGTAGGGACAAGATGTACCAAGACATGAAGCGAGTTTTCTTTTGGGCCGGTATGAAGAAAGACGCGGCCGAGTATGTCGCTAGATGCTTGGTGTGCCAACAAGTAAAAGCGGAGCAAAAGAAACCCGGTGGGTTGCTTCACCCATTGGAGGTTCCGCTATGGAAGTGGGATAGTGTCTCGATGGATTTCGTTAATGGATTACCAAGATCGAGGATGGGTAATACGGGAATTTGGGTTGGGGTAGACAAACTTACTAAGAGTGCCCATTTTATACCCGTGAAGAGTAAGAGGACTGCTCAATGGCTAGCTTCAATCTACATTCGAGAGATTGTTAGATTGCATGGTGTACCTTCCAGCATAGTGAGTGATCGAGATCCTATCTTCACTAGCGAGTTTTGGAAGAGTTTGAAAGAGGCGGTAGGGACTCAGTTGTGTTTGAGCACCGCAAATCATCCTCAGACGGACGGCCAGACTGGGAGGGTGAATCGCATTTTAGAAGACCTTTTGAGGCTATGTATCTTAGATTTTGGAGGTACATGAGAAGAGCATCTTCCATTGGTGGAGTTCGCATATAATAACAGCTTTCAGTCTAGTATTGGCATGGCTCCTTTCGAAGCTTTTTATGGAAGGCCTTGTCGATCACCTACATGTTGGTGGGAATCTACGGATAAGATCTTGCTTGGGCCCGATATGGTTAGGAAGACTTCGGAAAAGATTGATTTGATTCGAAGAAGGATGAAAGCGGCGCAAGACAGACAGAAATCTTATGCGGACAAGAGGAGAACAAAGCTTGAGTTTGATGTTGGGGACATGGTCTTTGTCAAAGTATCTCCGTTACGGAATGTGGTTCGCTTTGGATCTGTTGGGAAGTTAGCACCAAGGTTTGTTGGACCGTTTCCTATTAAGGAAAGGATTGGACAGATGGCCTATAGAGTGGAGTTGCCCGACAGACTTAGTGGTGTACATGATGTATTCCATGTGTCACATTTGAGGAAGTGCCTACATGAGACCGCAGAGGTGGTAGAGCCGAGCTTGCTTAGGGAAGTAGAGATAGAGCGTGATGCGACTATTCGACGAGCTCCTACACGCATCCTTGGGTCAGAGATTAAGAGGTTGAGAAACAGGGAGGTTCAACTAGTCAAAGTGCAATGGGGAGAAGATGAGAGCAACGCTACTTGGGAGACGGAAGCGAAAATGCGTTCATTATACCCATTCCTTTTCGAGGGTATGTCTTTTAACTTCTCCTTTATCGTTTGTCTAGTACTTATCTTATCTTTAGTATGTCCTCTTGTTAGTGCCTTTGACCTTTAGATAGGGTAAACCTATGGTTGAAACATGTGTTTGAGACATGTTATGATTGATGGATGCAAGTGTTTGCTAGTGGTTGCTCGTGGATGCATATACACACACTCTAGACACTAGATCGGCTCAATCACTTCATATTGCATATTGCATATAATTGTGTGTAGGTAGCTATATTTATGGATGTATAATGGTTGTGTTATCATATGGATGATGCATTTTGGTGAATGATTGTGCACTCATGTAGATATAGTATGTGTCGATAGGGTTCTTTCGCATACATATTGGATGCATGACACTACCACGGTTTGCATATGTTCATACATTAGATAGGGAACGTATACACACACTTTTTGCATATGCTCATACATCGGTAGAAATTGTTTTAAGGACAATGGATGCCCGTGTTTGATGGATTGAGTAGATGGTTGTTTGGATGGTAGGATATGCATTCTCCTTAACTTGGAGATTTCGGGGACGAAATCCTTTAAGGAGGGGAGAATGTAACACCCCGAATTTCAGTTAACACTGATATTCACTAATTATAGAATTAATAATCTCAGATGTGAGAATCAGGGGAAACGGGTTACGTCATTGTGTTCGTCTCGGAAAAAATACGCGAAATAGAGTCCGAAATTTTGTAAATCGGAGTGCGTATGACCCGGTTAAGGCCCAAAGAAGTTTTCGGGAAATTTGAATTTCGAAACATGCAGAAATGGGGGCCAGGCGGGAAAACTCCCGCCCAGCCAAGTCGACTTGGCTGTCGACAGGGCTGTCGACTTGCCTGTCGACATGCCTGTCGACTTGGCAGTCGACAGGGCTGTTGACTTACCCTGTCGGCTGATTCTGGCCTGGGTGCACCTGGTTGAGTTTTGGGTTGGGTTGGAGGGCTTGGGACGAAATCTGACGGACCTAAACTAACCTGGGGTTAATCTAAGGGTCTAAAACACAACCTAATCCTATAAATACACCCTAAGACTACCCTAATCCATACTAAAAATAGAATCTATGCCATCATGCCGCCAACATGCAACTTAGAAGGAGCCTCCACTAATTAGAGAAGAGGATTGCAAGCTAATCAACTACTAATCCACCTCTACTTCAACTCTAGCAACTATCTAAGGAGCTAATCTTGGAGTTTGTGAGTTTCTATCACTTTAATAACCAATTGCTAAACTAAGTAGATAAGATGTGATGAGATCATATGGTTTTGCTTGCGGATCAATGAGTTTTAGGTCATATGTTATGATGCTAGTTTGCTAATCACTATGTTTAACACTTATTCATGATGACACTATGTTTATGCAAGTTAAGTGTTTGGGTTTATGCATGTTAAGTGGTGGGTTTTATGCATGCTAAGTATTTGGTTTTATGCATGCTAAGTGTTTGGTTTTATGCAAGTTAAATGCTTGGTTTTATGCTAGAATCATGTGTGAAATAAGTGACATGACATGCAAGTTTAACCTATGAGTTTGGATCTATAATATGCATAATCTATGCAAGTTGTTTGGATTAGTGATATGCATAACATATGCGAGTTTACCTTTGTATGTCATACATACATATGCAAGTTCATATGTAACATGTTATGCAAGTTTGGTGGTTGATTATATGCAAGTTCATATGTAACATGTTATGCAAGTTTGATGGTTGATTATATGCAAGTTCATATGTAACATGTTATGCAAGTTTGGTGTTTGATTATATGCAAGTATATATATGACATGTTATGCAAGTTTGGTGGTTGATTATATGCAAATAACATGTGCAAGTTCACACCTTTGTATGTCATACATACATATGCAAGTTTACCCCTTTGTATGACATAAGTACATGTGCAAGTTCGTCCCTTTTAGACCTATGACATGTATGCAAGTTGACACCTTTATGATAGGTCTATGACACGAACATTTATGCAAGTTACCATCTTTATGACGTATGTGATTCATGCAAGTTTGGGTTGGTTATTTATGCAAGTTGGGTTTATGGTCATATATGCAAGTTGACACCTTTTAAACCCATGATAATGCTAATGATATGCTAAGTTGAACCCATTGTGTGTATGATGAATCTCCCCTTTTAAAGTATGTCATGTTAACGTATTTACGTGGGGACGATGGGGTAAAAATTAATGAACACATAAAATTGTGTGAAGTTGGTATGATTAAACATACCATAAAGTGGATGGACATAATTGGGAATTTACCTATTAAGTTAGGTCTACCCATATTATGGAATTGGGAATTTACCTATTGAGTTAGGACTACCCATATTTTTAAATATTTGTAATTAATTAGGGATAATTAATACAAATTGTAGGGGTGATTAATTAGGTGTAATTAATCGACTAAGACACGAGGTTGGACCCTTTTGTAGCATAAGACTGCCCGGAACCGACCGGCAAATCCAGCGGCTACAAATAATTGGCCCAATGTGAGAGGTCTTAGTCATAAACTAAATACGTGACAAGTGTAAAGACACGAGGTTAGACTCTGTTAAGGTGTAAGGCTGCCCGGAACCAACCGGCATATCCAGCTTCCATAAAAGATAGTTTAATGCGAGAGGTCTTTACAAAGGTTACGATCTTAATTAATTAAGAAACACTTAACCAAATTAGCATGTAGTGGGGCATGAGGGGTTTAGTGGGTGCCTTGGTTGGCATGTAGTAACTAGTGGGGGTGCCTTGGGTGGCATGAGGAAACTAGTGGGTTGCCTTGGGTGGCAATAGAAAATACGATTAGAATACTTAACCAAAGTGGAACATGTAATTAAACATGATTAAAGGGTTAAGTAAGTGCCTTGGGTGGCATGTGGGAATCAAGTAAGTGCCTCGGTTGGCATGTGGAAATCTAGTGGGTGCCTTGAGTGGCAATTAAAATATGATTAAAAGACTTAACCAAAATTTATAACATGTAAGTGGACATGGTTAAAGGGTTAAGTGGGATTCACTAGAAATGACAAGCTTAGATGGGTAGCTTGTGGGGGCCCATTTCAACCAATATCCCAAACGTATCTTTGTGGGCTCGACCCAAGTCGAGGACGGGACACGCATATTGGGCTTGACTGTAAGAGGTCAAAACGGGTTAGCGGTGGCAACACAAGTCCAACGGGTTTCATATGCGTGTGTGGACCCGGGCTGGTAAGTAAGACGTTGTTGCATCATGTAGGTATAAGCCGTGCACCGTTGATATTATCAGGTTGCCACTTTGGGGGATGATACACCCCACTGTGGGGCCAGCACGGGTATCTACGTTAGGGAGCCGATCGAATGGGGGGTAGTGGGTAAACCTAGTGGAAATAGGGGCAGACAACACCTATGTAGTCAGCTAGGGGTACACGAAACTACTAATTATAGATTACTAAGTATACTTAGTGGGATCAACCTTTAAATTGGGAATGACTGGTGTGGTGCAGTGTAGTAATTTTCCTTGGGTGGGTAGATGCGTCTTTACGGTTATCTTAGTTCGTCCTAAGTCTAGTTGGCTGCTTAGTGTAGCCATTTATCCCCAGTCATTACCATATATCAAGCTTATGTCTCACTCTGGTTACTTTAATGATTGTATTGTTAAAGTTATAGGACTCGCTCAGACTTATGTCTGACCCCGTTGTTTTTATCTTTTTCCCAACCCTCAGGTTATCAGAATGGGCCTAGCACTAGTGGGCTTTGATCAGACTGCTTTATCTATCTTTTGGAGCTTGGACCGTGGATGTAAAGCTCAGTTTATCTTTTCTATTATGGCTATTAAGTTATGTAGTGGGATTATGTACTTTTGTTTTATCAGGATGGATATTATGTACTTGACTCTTGTTTATGGGTTTGGTGTAACCAAACATGTTTTACTTTCCACTGCAATGAAATGATGTTTTAAATTCTCAAGTATTACTTATATCTGTCTTGTTGTAATTTTTCTGTTCTATATTCACTTAAAATACTCCACCGATGTTATGGCATTCCCTTAGTGAGTGACCGTAGCGGGTGTGGGGTGTTACATCAATGGTACAGTGTAGATTGTCGATGCGACATGTTTGATTTCCCAATGTTAAATAATCATTAATATTGATTTTTGGGAAGACGAAAACCAATGGAGTTTTAATGAATCTTTAATTAGATTAGAATGAGAAGTGATAATTTAAATTATCAAATTTGGGGAATGATCGAGAATGGAGTATCACCTATTTTGCTCCAAGCGACAGTTAAATCTTTAATTAGATTTGAACGTGAAATGGAAATTAAAATTACCGATAACACCGTGGTTTTAGATATGGAGTATTACCAGTTTTGCTCCATGGGATGAATAGGTTAGGATTAGGAAATTAAACAAATGATTACTTCGGTAAGGCTCGATAATCCCGACTAGTTGATAAACATTAATTTGGTTTAGAATTGATATTCAAAGGAAGATTAAGTATAAATTTAAAAGAATTTATATTTGATAAAATTAATGGGAACCTTTCCAAAAAGATATGAATATTTGAATAAAAGAATATTCTCGACTGAAATGAGGCGTATGTTGTGTTTTTAAAGCGCTTGATTATGAGATACGTGAATTATTCGGAAAGGTCGGGCTTATACCCATTCTAAATAATTGATTCGATGATAAGTCGACGATGAAGATGATGGTTGAAGATCGAAGCTTATCACGTCGTTTGAATGATTACTGATGTCTTGATTGGGTTGTACACACAGGATAAGGTAATAAGTGGTGATCGTCCAGACGTACTTGGAGATCGACCAGATATGCGATGACCTCTCTCCTGTATTGGACATATGGGACGAGGAATAAGGTGCCTCTGGTTTCGTTCAGACCCGGAACGAACTAGTAAATGGATGTGTGTCTAACATTGGATTTTATTCTATGTTGATTGATTTCTATTAAATATATATCTGTTTGGTGGTGGAGAATTTATTCTCTTGCTTAACACCCTTCTCTGAGACATACAAGCCCGGAAGTTATATATCGATAGACATCAGTCGCATGGTGTGAATTGTCAGTGTGGCATGATGTGATGCAAGTTATCAAGGCTTCTGTTGAAAAGCAGAGTCTTGCGGTTGATGATCAAATCACGACTTTAAATAGCATAATTTTGTGTGTAGTGTTAATTCGCGAGCCTCACACCTCGGTATGAGTCAATAACGGGATCATGACTATAGGGAGTGCACGACGTTTCTTTCTAACTATCGGTGGTGTCATGGTATGGAGCCTAGACATTTACACATTTTTTAACCTATATTGATGATGGTTGCGAGGCGCCACGAATATATTGGTTACTACGGAGCCGATGGATAGATCCTATAGGGTCGGGAAACGTGTGTCTAGGAATAACCAATCCGCTAACATAAGTGTGGACCGGCCCTGAAGATCCAAGGGTTCCCTGTGGGGGATTCTGAGGCATTTGCTAGAGTGTCTTGAATCAATGAGGAGCCATCCCTGGCCTCGACTCATAGATGGATTCCAATTTCCAATACATGACATTTCAGTTTTAATTGTCGAACCTAGTATGGGGACATAGTAGGATGGGGTACTATGATGTCTATGATTGATACATTTATATTTGAAGTTGACTTTTACATTATAAATATCAAAATGATTTTTTTTTAAAATGTACGAAGCATGTTTGGCTATTATAAAGTAAAACTCTATCCTCCGGCTTGCATTGCATTATGTGATGGGACCCGAGTCTTATAATAGCTTCATTTTTTCAAAAATTATTGCGTTGTTTGTTATATGTACTGTTTTTCTTGGGAGAAAACCCGTTCCGTGTTATACGGTGTGGTCCCTTGATTTACTTTATTTCTAAAGTAAAATTTTAAATAACTGTTTTAGTTCTCACACCAATCCCATGACTAACTTGGAGTTATTGTTTTAACCTAAACACTGGGTGCCGTTATTTTCCACACGGGCAGCTGGTAGTTGGGTTTTTGCAGATATTTCTTTTCCAGAACCTGGATTTACAGCTGGAGCTATATTCGGAAAACTTTGAATCCATATATTTCTTTCAGTTGTGTTATGTATTATTTATCCGCTGCTATGCAATTATAATCTCTGATATTGTATTTTTCTAATGTATAATATTTATTCATACTCTATTATATTCTTTTACTCTTATGCAAATTGTTGTAATAAGCAATGAAATGTTCTGTCGTTTCGTTCCGAATTGTCGTGTTTCAACTCAATCGGGGTTTTACAGTAAGGGCGAGTTTGGGTCGTTTCATATCCGGTCTCTGTTACGTGAAGCATAGGTTGTCCTGATGGATTAGTGGCTTTGTCAGGTTCTTGCCAAATACAACTGTATCTAATAATCCATATCAACATCGGGCTCCTTTCATTCATAGGCCATACATGATGATCCGTTCCCTCTTCGGGCTCTTTCCAAACATAAACCATAATTAATGATCCTAACTAAGCGAGCAACATCGAGGGGTTGCCTAGCCCTTTTCAAGCACCAACCGTACTTGACTGGCCTATGTCTGAGGATCTCCTAAATAGTTCCAACAAACAACCATGCGATCCTGGTTAGGCTAGATCGAATCCACCACCCAACCCTTGCTAAGCAACAATCATACTTAACAATCCAAGCCTTACCGGGTTCTTGCCGAGCATCAGTCATACTTGACGATCTTAATCAAATGGGCTCATATTCGTGGTTGCTCGACCCATGTCAAGCATCAACCAAACTTTATGATCTTGAGTAAGTACGCTTATCAAGTTTATGATGAAGTTTCCTCTCCATTGCCATGCACCATCCATACATGATGACCCAGAGTGTTTGTTAATGTTTAAGATGTAGTTGTTTATTTCGTGTACGGCGAGCATCATCCATACTGACAAAATATTTTATTAAACTGAAGGAAGTATATGTATTTTTATATCGGAAGAAACAAATAATTTATTTCCATCTCAGGGCTCACCTGTTACAGGATTACGTGCAAGAGTGGGAGGCTCAGCTATCAATTACAAGTTCAATGAAAGTGAAAAGCAAAAGCAATGGTTTATCATTAAGAATAGAGCATGCCTAGGGGCTAAAGGTCGGTTCCATATATAGGTAGGCCAACTTTGCCATTGTTAATTGAAAGTAAAAGTGAAATCTATGGTTGTTTTTTGGAATAGCATGTTTACGAACTAAAGTTCTGTTTCGTACAATATCAAGGCAAAGTAGCCATCATTCATTGTCCACTTTCTAAGAAAATTCACTAGTTGATGATGAGTCCTCCCTATGAGCTAGGTCCATCTCCACATTTGCAGCCGATGGTGGATCCTACGCCGCAGTCACTGCTCTATTTCGTACATACTAATGCAGGTGTCCCTTCCTCACCATTTTCTCATTGACATCACATAGATGTTTGCATTTGCCCATGTCATGACCAACTATCTCAAGCTACAAACATAATTTCCTAAAAGGTCGCGCATGCTCCATGGGCCCTTTCTTAATGGCCTCCTCGTCGGGAGTCAATCTCTGTTTTCGTCAAAGATTTATTATAAACTCGTATTAAGTTGTGTGTACAAGTTGTATTTATTCTATCCCGAATTGATCATTCTCAACTTTGTATTTTCCTTTGTTTGTGCGGCCCTCCATCTTTGATAACATTAACCTCGAGGGTTTCACAATCTTCGCTCACATCCCTTTGCCTAAGAAATCTTTCTACGTCAGAGCGTTATTCCAAATATCTCGAGTGGGACCGCGTTCTAGGGATGCCTTAAATTTGATGTTGACGAAAACTTTAGATACAACCACCATCAAGACCATCGATGGATCCAGCCAGTCAACTGCGACAATCGCAGCACTGAATCTCTCCAGAAAAGCATGCAATTTCTCGAGTCCTTTGCCTCACTATTGTCGGTGTTATTACATTCTCAAGTCACACGATATGGATGTGAAATTGTCCAAAGCTCATGCAGCGGTGGATCGAATAACTCTCTAACTATCTAAGCCACAGAGTAGCAATGTTGGATAATAAAAGTGAGAAGCACTTGGACATCACTTCCTCTATTGCCTCCAACACCTCCGTTGGCCTCATGTAATGCATAAGGCGAATGGTTGGATCTCTCCTACTGTCATAAGCTTCCAATATTAATAATTTGAAGTTCGGTTGATTCCTTTAATTTTTTGATATTCGAAGTGAATGGGCTCCTTTCAGTGTTGTCCTTATGCAGATTTGATGGACTACCTCGAGTAGCTTGCTGGATGATTTTAGCAATCCTGTTACAACCATCATGAAGCATCCACCAATCACCATACCTATCGCTGAAGTGTTGAGATTTCCATGACAAAGTTCTCGTTCCAAGACTTCACTGAGTTCAGGTTGGCACCAAGTTGATTTCTAGGAGCTGTAACTTCCCCCTTCCTATCCAAGTCGACATCACCAGCATGAGTACCAGCAACACGAGTTTTAAGGCACTAAGTTTTGTGTCGTTGTACCTTTTTCTTCGTATGATTCAAATACCTAAAAGGAAATTAATTCTGTTTATATGTACTCATTTAATTTTCAATTTAGACTTACATATTTTATAGTAATACTTTTATTACCTCTCAAAAGAATACATCCATCCTTATTGTACTAGAACTCGAGGAATTGCATAAACTACTAAACCATCAGTCTCTTTCTCGTACGATCTTCAAATTCAGCAAATAAATGTACTATGCAGATCAGAAAACAAGTACGTCACAGTAGAGCAAATCTCGTGGACAAATTCCAAAAGATGTGAGTGTGTGGTTCGTGGCAATAGAAGAACAACAAAATGGATGATTGCAAAAAGTGGTCTGCTTTAGTATTATTTCATGATTATCACTGCCTTTAGGAACATGCATTTATGCACATACTTAGGCATAGAAATTTATCTCTTTTATTATTTCAGATATTTTGATCCATATGTTGATACAACATATTATCCATATTAATATACCAATATAAAAAAATTAAAATTCTTTTGTTATTTTAGATTTAAATTTCATTACTCTTTACTTTGATTTTAAAAATTGAAAGGACATCTTTTCAATATGAAAATATCAGTTCAAACTCTTATTATCAACTTAGTTTGTCTATTTATTTACGTATATTTTATTTCAAAAAATATATAGATAAATATGGATAATTATATATAGTACATAGATATGTTAACGTAGTATATAGAACTTGAAATGCTTTAAAATTTTCAAACATTTGATATTTTTGTAAAATATGAATTTATATGTAGTTTAAACATACATAATTTAACCTTTATATTTTCACATATAATTTCATAAAAATTTGGGTTACAATATCGCAAATACTATTTATAATTTGTACTAATTCTGAATTCTTATTTTATTGATTTATAAAACTTTTATGTTTAACTTAATATTTTGGTTTGAAAATTGATTTTTATGTTTTAAATATCTAGTTTAAATATGAGAAGTTATAATTTTATAGTATACTTTATATTATCAAATTTCATAAAAATAATTTTGTTATAATTACAAACATTATATTATCATAAATGTTTTTTTATTTCAAGTTTTGACATTATAAAATTTCCTTTATAAATTATTATACTTTGATTTTTAATGTTTTAAATTTAAAATTGATTCATATTAAATGGTTGATGTAAATCTCACAATAAATTAAATTTTTATATAATGCATATCTTAAGTATTTTTTAATGACATTAGTTTTTATATTTATATACATAATTACAAATATATGTTTATATCATAAGGGTTAACTTTATTTGACAAATTTTATATTCTAAAGATTAAAAAAAGTTCAATTTGTTCTGGGAAACCGTAAATGGCGTCATGGACTCATACTCTCACATTTCTCTCATCTCATCTTCCCTTCCTCCTATCTTTCTGTTTTTTCATCATGGCATTCTCCATAAATTTCTCTCTAAACCTCATCCTTGTTTGCGCGATCCGTGGTCTTCCCAAACAAATCTGCTTTGCCACCTCAGATATGAGTTTTTTCCACATGAAGTTAGTGCTAAACAACGAACGCCTCTTTTTCACAACTGCCACATCTCCTCACCTTTTTACTCCTCGTCCCCGATATTGCTTGTACCTCCTTCCACTACACTTTGGTTATTTCTGGCAACAACTAGTTAAATGCTCCTCCAACTGCAAAGCTGCGGTATGCTAGTCATTTTGCTGGTAGCTGTGGTGTTTATTGAGGTTGGTTACTAACGTGTAGTTTCAGATTTACAGTAACTATCAGAAGGTTTAGCTGTCTTCCGTCTCGTCTCCTTGACTGTGATGGTATGATTTAGCCTTTTGAGTATTCAATGTTAATACAATTCTCGTCTTGGTAGTTTGGTGATTGGTACTTTTCGATTGGTTTTGTAACATACCGTCTTTCGTCCACTACAAGCTGGTAATTAAACCAACTCAAACCGTTTGAAATGACATAATGTTATTAGCTTCTGAGATAAATAGAATAAATCATAGAATCACAGACATAGAAAACAGAATATCTCGCAGCGGAATAAATAAATTATACGATAGTAGTTCATGAAGCTACTAAATAAAAATCAAAATTTATACATACTATCAGAGTTACAAAATTAAATACAGCAGAAGTCTAAATACAAGAAATTCTAATACAAAAGATAAATAGCCAGAATCAACAGGTAGAGGTGATATCTTTAATATTCTCCAGCTTCAGAAGGTGAAATCTCAATACTACATTACTCGATCTGACCCAAGCAATAATGCAAAACAAAACAACTCGGATCAGGACTAACATTCTCATAGAAGTAAATCAACTCAAATGAAATGTTCAATAAAATGCATCTGTAACTTAAAAGATGTTTGGGATCACCATCCTCTAAGGATCCGTTAACCTAATATGATATAATATAATACGCTATTATAATAATGTCTATGGTTAAATATAACATATTAAAATAGCGTAAGCGGGATTACATTTTTACCATTACACTGTTTATAAACTTTGTCGTAAACATTGCATATAAAACACCAGTAACGGTCGGTGGATAGTGATGCGCCGCTATACGACAACGTCAAATCAAAATCGTAGCGAGCTCGATCAGGATAATATGACAAGGCACACGAGGAATACCCACGGTAGGATTCTACCGATGCACGCCCGGACCGGTGGTAACGCATAGCCGCAACTACCGCCCACCTCGAACAACACTCCCATAATCAAGGGTGGCCACCAATCAAATCACAAAGTAATTGCTATAGTTCGAAGAAGTGTGTCCGATGGAGGTGCGACCTCACTTAATCACGGTATAACACCTGTTTTAGTCATTTTAACTATGACCCGAAGATCAAGGCTATCCATCAACGTTCTCTTTCTTCAATCCAGTAATCGCCTCCAAACCATTCTACTTCAACCTGGAACTCCACCGCGTACACGGTTGTTAAAGTGGTTTTCGGTATTGGCATAGAGTATGACAATATCCGATCCCGGTCTCTTTAACAACCAAACGTTTACATTTTTCACACCGTGGCCATTTTAATAAAATCATATGTTGAAATAAATTGATTTAAGAAATTTCTTTAATTCAAACCAAATAGTTTATGAATCAATTCCATATATAAAATTATTTCAATTCATACTCAGTCAATTTATAATCGAATTCAAATATAAATTCAAATTCCAATTAATTACGTAGTTCACATTCATTTCCTATACAGTTCAATATTTAAGTCAATTCAAAATTCGCATTTAGTTGATTTAAAATCAAATTCATTAAATCAACCATCGTTATATAAATTTAAATATTTAAACCTCGAATTTAGCTCGCAAAATCAAAACTTATCCACCTTTTGAGTTTATTATTAAAGTTTATAAAATATATATAAAATAAGCCTTGAAAATATTATCTATAAGTTACAAACGTATATAGAAAATAGCTTTATAATATATATAGGTTTAATTAATTTAGAAATAGGTTTAAAAAGAATAATTTATTGTAATATATTAATTTAAGGTTAAAAATATATATATGATTAAATTATATAGTTTAAAATAAATAAATTATAAGTAAAATCTTAAATTAGCATTTAAATACATTTTTACTTATAAAATCATTTTAAAATATATAATTTATAATTTACAAAATTTAAGTATAAATCTTTATGATATAAATATAAAATATAAGATCATAAATTAATATTATTACAATCAATTTTCCAAATCATTTTAATTCGAAAACATGACCAACGGTGTCCGTATATAGTTTTCTACCGTATAGTCAAATGATACAGATATTTATCATTTCAACCCGCAGTTTATAAAATTTCTACGGGTTTATCATTTCAACCCGCAATCCCAAATTCAGTAAAAATCGTTCAGGTCTATCATTTCAACCCATAACGATTTTTCCCTAATCTAATGTCCATTCGGGTATGTATCATTTCAACCCTTAGTGATTTTTCTAAACTAGGGGTATATACAACATAACAAATCATCACATATCGTCAATCACATCATAATCATATATATTCAGTGTACATACAAGTCATATGAATATCGTGTCACATATGAAAGTGCATATTTTAAACAAACAATTTCTACTGGCAATACTATACATTTCATAATAGTTCATTTAGTTGATCTAACATCTATGAAATAATGTCAGTCAAGTGTGAGACAAACTCACTTTTCGTGGCGCAGATTAAAGACAATAGATGGATTTATGCAGAATTGAAACGACGACTTCCATGCACGATTCAGAATATTTTGAGCTCGATGATCGCTCAATATTTTATTTTATTTTATAAGAGGAGAAGTGATTTTCTCAGCAAAACAACATAGAAATTTGATTTGTGGAACAGTTTACGAAACCTTTTTTCATAGGTATAAAATAAGCAACACAATTATACAAAAATTCCATTACCTTATATATACGATATATAAAACATACACGTCAAAATACTTATATATATATATATATATATATATATATATATATATATTTAAAAAAAACAACAACTCTACAATCCAAGCACCTATCAATTTTTTCACAAATATTTTCTTTGTAAAAAGAAAATAAAATAGAAACTTAACCCAAACTCTTGCATACAACAACTATATACATATTATATAAAGGGAGCGGTTATATGAACACAAAAATTTGACATAAATCAAAAGGCACAATTTCTCAACCATATGATTAATTTATCTTTATGTGAGGGGTGCAAATCATGAGGTAATCTTGTGATTTAGATTTTATGTCACTCAATTTGTGTCAAATCTTTGTGTCTAAATAGACTTTCCTTTATATAAATCACACAAACATATACACATTGGCAAAATAAAAAAAGCATGCCCCAAACAAACAAACACACACACACACACACAAAGATATATATATATATATATATATATATATATATAATATAAATTAAACATAAATCAACACAAAAAAACTGAAGTAAGATAAACCCACACAAACACATAACTTGACCCAATGGGCAAGGGAAATGCAAGAAGGATGGATCATGATTTTTACCAAAAAGTAACAAAACTAAACCAAAATTTTAACCGTTTTAAAAGTGATTTTTGAACAAGTTAAATTCAGAATTTGGAAAAATCATAAACAGAAATGTTGTTGCAAATTCTTTTCTCTTCAATTTTAAAAAAAAAATGAAAAACCAATTTTCGATAAAATTTGAAGAAGATATGATCAAAATAGCTACAGACAAATATTTGGATCTGAAATCCGGCTTAAAAAATGCACCTGAAATATTAGCAGTTTTGGCCAAGAAAAATTCGAAATCTGGAAAAGTGTCTTGCACAAAAGTTTTAGCTCTTTCAATTTTACACAATTTGAAAAAAAAAGTAAAGTCGATTTGGTTCCGTATGAGCAAGTTATGGTCCCTACAAAACAGATCAAAATCTGAAAAAAAAAAGTTAGAAAATAAAAGGAGAAAAAGGGAGAAGAGATTGATGGATTTAGTTGCTTCTACTTTTTTTATTATTTTGAGTAGTTTCTCCATTAGATTTAGATGTAGATATTGATTTTAGCCATGGTTGATTGCTGAGAATTTTGGAGAAGAAGAAAAAAGGGAATGGTTGTATGAATGAATAAAATGATGATATAAAGAAAAAAAACAACCGTAAATAATCATTCATGGCTTTCCAATTTTTAACGTTAATTAATAAATGTGTCCCCACAAATTAATTTTCACAAATTCAAATTCAAGCCAGTATTAATACAAATGAGAATGTAAAGAAAGAAATAGATTTTTTTATATATGTAGAGAGAGAAGCTTTCAAATCTTTATAAACGAAGAAGAATATAGGGAGGGGAGGAGAGATAACAGTAAAGAAACAGAGCGTGTGCTAAAATAAGAATTAAAGTGGTAGTTGCTTATTTTAATACTCACGAGAAAATTAATGGGAGAAGGAAATGGACAAAGTTTGAATGGAGATTGTGGAACCTGATGGATTCTTATTTATTTTATATAGCCTTTAAATGTGGTTCAAAAATTCAAATGTGGATGCCATATTTCACGTACACCGTGTTTACTAATGTATCAACAGACTGATTGATATTCCAAACTAAAATTTCAAATTGGCTAGTATTATTGCTTTGAAAACTCTTCGTGATGCAAATGAAAGGGTAGGAGTTTAATGCTATATAACGCTTGATAAATTCAGGAAATGTATGGATTTTAAAAGGATATATAAAATGTATTCATATGAGAATGAAAGGAAATAAGTAAAAGAAGGCGAATGGTTCAAATTTTGAAATAATGAATGTTAAATGAAAGAATTTATACTAATAAATGGGCATTGAAATTTAAATGGTAAACATTGATTACAAGAAAGAAAAAAAAATATAAATATTAAATACAAAGAAATCAACAATTTTTTTGCAATATAAAATTAACAACAATAAATGCGAATTGAAATTAAATTAAAGAAAAATTAAAATTTTGATATATTTACATCAACAATAATAAATACGAACTAAAATTAAATTAAAGATAAAATTCCATATTGAAAACGGAGGGTATAATTATACAAATTAAATATTTACATAAAAATTCAAAATGAATGCAAACAAATAAAATAAATAAACTAAAATTTTAAATTAAATCATTAATTAAAATACTCTAAAAATTGAGGTTGTTACAATTTCCCCTACTCAAACCTTTTCGTCCCCGAAAAGGAACGAGGTAAAGAAATAGTAATTAAATAATTTATATATATTTAAACCAAAGGTTCATATTTATATTCATACCTATATATATATGTATATATATATATCACAAATTAAAATCTTTATAATCCATTTAATTTATAAATTCTGATATATGCATAACTTTATAAACTATATCGTTATAGATTTCAACTAAGATAATATCATTTTCTTACAAAATCTACATCTTTACCCCTTATTCAAAATGTATAGTTTATAAAATATAAAGTCTTAAAGTATAAACATCAAATCCTTTCAAAATATTGGTATTACCATAACATAATATTATTTACGAATATATATATATATACATATATATCAAAATTTCAAATCAATATTTAATAAGCATACTCTTCTTCCACTTCTTACCTTGTTATAGACAAGGATAAGTTATAGAATTCGAGGTAAAAGCTAAACGAACGAAAGAACCTAATCAAAGAGGACCTACGAAGGAAGATGGATTCAAACGGAAAGGAAATTTCAAAAGAAGATTTTGAACAATAAACAAAATTTTTATCCAAAAACATTTGCGAAAAATATTTAAAAAGGAATTTTGAAAACCATTTATACTTTAAAATACGCTCTCTCAAGAAGGATTCTACAACTGATTCCACTCATTCTAGGGTATCACCACCCTATCTCTAATGAGTTTATACCTCATAGGCTAAAGCCTTGATAAACCAAAGCTCTGATACTAAATGTAACATACCGTCTTTCGTCCTCTTCAAGCTGGTAATTAAACCAACTCAAACCGTTTGAAATGACAGAATGTTATAAGCTTCTGAGGTAAATAGAATAAATCACAGAATCACAGACATAGAAAACAGAATATCTCGCAGCGGAATAAATAAATTATACAGTAGTAGTTCATGAAGCTACTAAATAAAAATCAATTTTTTTACATACTATCAGAGTTACAAAATTAAATATAGCAGAAGTCTAAATACAAGAATTTCTAATACAAAGGAGAAATAGCCAGAATCAACAGGTAGAGGTGATATCTTCAATAGTCTCCAGCTTCAGAAGGTGAAATCTCAATATTGCATTACTCGATCTGACCCGAGCAATAATGCAAAACAAAACAACTCAGATCAGGACTAACATTCTCATAGAAGTAAATCAACTCAAATGAAATGTTCAATAAAATGCATCTGTAACTTAAAAGAAGTTTGGGATCACCATCCTCTAAGGATCCGTTAAACTAATATCATATAATATAATACGCTATTATAATAATGTCTATGGTTAAATACAACATATTAAAATAGCGTAAGCGGGATTACATTTTTACCCTTACACTGTTTATAAACATTGTCGTAAACATTGCATATAAAACACCAGTAACGGTCGGTGGATAGTGATGCAACGCTATACGACAACGTCAAATCAAAATTGTAGCGAGCTCGATCAGGATAATATGACAAGGCACACGATGAATACCCATGATAGGATTCTACCGATGCACGCCCGGACCGGTGGTAACGCATAGCCGCAACTGCCGCCCACCTCGAACAACACTCCCATAATCAAGGGTGGCCACCAATCAAATAACAAATTAATAGATATAGTTCGAAGAAGTGTGTCCGATGGAGGTGCGACCTCACTTAATCACGATATAGCACCTGTTTTAGTCATTTTAATTATGACCCGAAGATCAAGGCTATCCATCAACGTTCTCTTTCTTCAATCCAGTAATCACCTCAAAACCATCCTACTTCAATCTGGAACTCCACCGCGTACACGGTTGTTAAAGTGGTTTTCGGTATTGGCAGAGAGTATGACAATATCCGATCCCGGTCTCTTTAACAACCAAACGTTTACATTTTTCACACCGTGGCCATTTTAATAAAATCATATGTTGAAATGAATTGATTTAAGAAATTTCTTTAATTCAAACCAAACAGTTTATGAATCAATTCCATATATAAAATTATTTCAATTCATACTCAGTCAATTTGTAATCGAATTCAAATATAAATTCAAATTCCAATTAATTACGTAGTTCACATTCATTTCCTATACAGTTCAATATTTAAGTCAATTCAAAATTCGCATTTAGTTGATTTAAAATCAGATTCATTAAATCAAGCATCGTTATATAAATTTAAATCTTTAAACCTCGAATTTAACTCGCAAAATCATAACTTATCCACCTTTTGAGTTTATTATTAAATTTTATAAAATATGTATAAAATAAGCCTTGAAAATATTATCTATAAGTTATAAACTTATATAGAAAATAGCTTTATAACATATATAGGTTTAAATTAATTTAGAAATAGGTTTAAAAAGAATAATTTATTATAATATATTAATTTATGGTTAAAAATATATATATGATTAAATTATATAGTTTAAAATAAATAAATTATAAGTAAAATCTTAAATTAGCATTTAAATACATTTTTACTTATAAAATCATTTTAAAACATATAATTTATAATTTACAAAATTTAAGTATAAATATTTATAATATAAAGATAAAATATAAGATCATAAATTAATATTATTACAATCAATTTTCCAAATCATTTTAATTCGAAAACATGACCAATGGTGTCTGTATATAGTTTTCTACCCTATGGTCAAATGATACAGATATTTATCATTTCATCCTGCAATTTATAAAATTTCTACGGGTTTATCATTCCAACCCGCAATCCTAAATTCAGTAAAAATCGTTCAGGTCTATCATTTCAACTCATAACGATTTTTCCCTAATCTAATGTCCGTTCGGGTATGTATCATTTCAACCCTTAGTGATTTTTCTAAACTAGGGGTATATACAACATAACAAATCATCACATATCGTCAATCACATCATAATCATATATATTCAGTGTACATACATGTCATATGAATATCGTGTCACATATGAAAGTGCATATTTTAAACAAACAATTTCTATTGGCAATACTATACATTTCATAACAGTTCATTTAGTTGATCTAATATCTATGAAATAATGTCAGTCAAGTGTGAGATAAACTCACATTTCGTGGCGCAGATTAAAGACAATAGATGGATTTATGCAGAATTGAAACAATGACTTCCATGCATGATTCAGAATAGTTTCATCTCGATGATCGCTCAATATTTTATTTTATTTTATAAGAGGAGAAGGGATTTTCTCAGCCAAACAACATAGAAATTGGATTTGTGGAACAGTTTAGGAAAACTTTTTTTCATAGGTATAAAAGAAGCAACACAATTACACAAAAATTCCATTACCTTATATATATTATATATAAAGCATACACATCAAAATACTTATATATATATATATATTTAAAAAAACAACAACTCTACAATCCAAGCACCTATCAATTTTTTCACAAATATTTTTTTTGTAAAAAGAAAACAAAATAGAAACTTAACCCAAACTCTTGCATACAACAACTATATACATATTATATAAAGCGAGCGGTTATATGAACACAAAAATTTGACATAAATCAAAAGGCATAATTTCTCAACCACATGATTAATTTATCTTTATGTGAGGGGTGCAAATCATGAGGTAATCTTATGGTTTAGATTTTATGTCACTCAATTTGTGTTAAATCTTTGTGTCTAAATAGACTTTCCTTTATATAAATCACACAAACACATACACATAGGCAAAATAAAAAAAAGCACGCCCCAAACACACACACACACACACACACACACACACACACATATATATATATATATAATATAAATTAAACATATATCAACACAAAAAAACAGAAGTAAGATAAACCCACACAAACACATAACATGACCCAATGGGCAAGGGAAATGCAAGAAGGATGGATCATGATTTTTACCAAAAAGTTACAAAACTAAACCAAATTTTTAACCATTTTAAAAGCGATTTTTGAACAAGTTAAATTCATAATTTGGAAAAATCATAAACAGAAAAGTTGTTGCAAATTCTTTTCTCTTCAATTTAAAAAAAAATGAAAAACCAATTTTCGATAAAATTTGAAGAAGATATGATCAAAACAGCGACAGACAAATATTTGGATCTGAAATCCGGCTTCAAAAACGCACCTGAAAGATTGGTAGTTTTGGCCAAGAAAAATTCGAAATCTGGAAAAGTGTCTTGCACAAAAGTTTTAGCTCTTTCAATTTTACACAATTTGAAAATAAAGTAAAGTCGATTTGGTTCCGTATGAGGAAGTTATGGTCCCTACAAAACAGATCAAAATCTGAAGAAAAAAAGTTAGAAAATAAAAGGAGAAAAAGGGAGAAGAGATTGATGGATTTGGTTGCTTCTACTTTTTTTTAGTTTGAGAAGTTTCTCCATTAGATTTAAATGTAGATCTTTATTTTAGCCATGGTTGATTGCTGAGAATTTTGGAGAAGAAGAAAAAAGGGAATGGTTGTATGAATGAATAAAATGATGATATAAAGAAAAGAAAAACCACCGTAAATAATCATTCATGGCTTTCTAATTTTTAACATTAATTAATAAATGTGTCCCCACAAATTAATTTTCTCTAATTCAAATTCAAGCCAGTATTAATACAAATGAGAATGTAAAGAAAGGTATAGACTTTTTATATATATATATAGAGAGAGAGAAGCTTTCAAAACTTTATAAACGAAGAAGAATATAGAGAGGGGAGGAGAGATAACAGTAAAGAAACAGAGCGTGTGCTAAAATAAGAATTAAAGTGGCAGTTGCTTATTTTAATACTCACGGGAAAATTAATGGGAGAAGGAAATGGACAAAATTTGAACGGAGATTGTGGAACCCGATGGATTCTTATTTATTTCACATAGCCTTTAAACGTTGTTCAAAAATTCAAATGTGGATGCCATATTTCACGTACACCGTGTTTACTAATGTATTAACAGACTGATTGATATTCCAAACTAAAATTTCAAATTGGCTAGTATTATTGCTTTGAAAACGCTTCGTGATGCAAATGAAAGGGTAGGGGTTTAATGCTATATAACGCTTGGCAAATTCAGGAAATGTATGGATTTTAAAAGGAAATATAAAATGTATTCATATGAGAACGAAAGGAAATAAGTAAAAGAAGGCGAATGGTTCAAATTTTGAAATAATGAATGTTAAATGAAAGAATTTATACTAGTAAATGGGCACTGAAATTTAAATGGTAAACATTGATTACAAGAAAGAAAAAAAAGGAAAAAAATAATATAAATATTAAATACAAAGAAACCAACAATTTTTTTGCAATATAAAATTAACAACAATAAATACGAATTGAAATTAAATTAAAGAAAAATTAAAATTTTGATATATTTACATCAACAATAATAAAGACGAACGAAAATTAAATTAAAGATAAAATTCCATATTGAAAACAGAGGGAATAATTATACAAATTAAATATTTACATAAAATTTCAAGGATGAATGCAAATAAACAAAATAAATAAACCAAAATTTTAAATTAAATCATTAATTAAAATACTCTAAAAATTGTGGTTGTTACAGGTTTGGTAGAACTTTGTTTTGGTGCTTAGTAAATCTTCTATGTTCTGTTGTTTAGCATTTTCTCATGTCATTTGTGAACTGTTTGTCCCCTTCTTTTTGTTGCTGTATTTTTTAGTGTCATATTGGCTGGTAGTAGAATGGCCGGGTAATCATCAGAATGTGGTGGCAATACACACGATACTTTGCACGGATCTTTGATGTTGCTCGTTTGGTGGTGTTTATGCTTGACTGTTTTTCTTTTAGGTTTTATGATTTTCGACATATGGCTATGTTTTTCTGAACAACACACGCAACTATTTATTAGTGGTATTGTGATCCTGGTGTTCTGGCAAAAATTTCAACCGTTGGAAGTAAAGTGATTCATGTAAAGCTTTGGCTCAAATTATTCTTGTCTTTCTCGATGTGCTCAGTCCTTCTCCTTCAATGGCCATGATACCATTTTGTTATAGTTGTTTAGTCATTTCTATTATGCAACTTACGCAAGGAGCTTCTTTCTTTGCGTGGAGCTCAAGAGAAATGATGGACATTGTTTGCTATAGTTGGAAGTTTCGCCTATGTTCTGTGCTTACAGTTGTCTTGTAATGTTAATTGATGGATACCCTTGCTGATTTACTTTCAGTAATGTAGTGTTGTATATTGTTTTCATATGCAAACACTACTATTTATAATATGTAATCATTTACTCCCCTTTCTTGGTGAGTAAGGGTAATTTTGTTTTCTGGTATGTAGCTAGCTCCAATGTTGTAAGCATGTTAGGTAATGTGGATGGGCCACATTAAATTCCAATGACGGTGGACTGTCCACCTTAAAAACCGAATTAGCTGACTACTAACTATAGTCACTTGTATTATATTGTATTTTTTATTATTAGTTATAATAAAAGGTGTTTGTGGTCACCTTGAAAACCAGCCGCCTATGCCTAAAAAAGAGAAAGAGATCTTCAATATTTACTATATTATTTTTAAGGAGACATCCTACTAAAATTATTTTAAATTACAGTTTAGCAAGTTACTTTGAGTATTTATTTTTGATTACTACCTGTTATGAATATATTTTAATTATCTTTAAATTCTTATCTTTATTACCTTTACAATCTCATTCATTAGTATCATTAACCTAAGTCCAGAAATTAAAGAGTATTACTTTTATTTGTTTGAAACAATCTCTTGACATATATATATATATAATGCATGATTATTAGATATTACTTATTACTAATAATTATACATTTAATACCTCTTACTATAATACACATCACCATCAAATCACTTTACATATTGTTATTATTATACATCATATTTCATATCACACTTCATTATTATAATGCACATCATAATAAAATCATTTACATCACAAGTTGCAATTCATTTTATATTTCATCTCATATTGCTTTTGACATACATTTCATATCGCATTACAAACAACATAATGCACACATTGCATTACATATTAACTTTAACTCCACAAATAATATTTGTAATTTATGAGGAGTTCTGTATTTTTGTCTTAAAAAAATATAGGATGATTGACTTGTTTGATTTGTTTGTTTGACTTGATTGACTTGTATTATTTGTTTGACTTGATTTGATTAGCCTGTTCGACATGGTTGGATTTGATGTGTGTATGTATTGATAGGTTTGTTAATATATACTTATACATGTGTTGGTATTAAATAATATAACTATACTCATCCTTTTCACATTTCATTAATTTACTTTCATATAATTTTTATTATTAGATTAAGGTGGAGCTTTATAGTTTTTTAAGACTGATTGAAGTTCAAAGAAATATTTGAATTGACATATAATATTTGATTTAGTTGACATGGTTAAAATTGTTGCTTTGATTGGAATAATCTAAATATAGTAAGTAACATAGTTAATAATGGCGTAGTTTGATTGATTTGACTATATATTATTCATGTGTCTCATTTAAATACTGTAGTAATATAGTCAAGGGGAATTATTTATTTTAGGATAATTAGCCATAGTTTAAGGGAGATTATTAGAGTTATTCCTTAGGTTATATTAGTTTAAATATTAGGTATTAGAACTATGTTAGTATTAGATAATATTTTTAATGGGAGTATTATAAGATAACTAGAGGCGCATATGTTTTTGTTGACGACAAAGAGGGAGAATTAAAAAAATAGGATGTTAGAGTAAGGGAAAATTAGTAGTTTCAAAATGAGATAATGGAGTAAGGGGGAGTAACTGGAGAAGCATGACATCAGGTAGGAATATTTTATAAACTAAGGTTGTCATCATGAAAAAGGTGGAGATTGTTCGGAATTGAGATGTCGATGGCTTTGATGACAACAAATTTGTTTTAACAATTTTTGTTATAAAATATATACTACCACTATTACCTAGAATATATATGTATATAATTGGAAATATATGCAGGTATTAACCATTGAAGACTGTACAGTTTAGAAAATCAAGATTTCAAAGAAGAAGAGTTCAAGATAGAAAACTCATGAGTAATAACAATTCAAGAAATAAAAGTAATAGAGTCTAGATTTCTTGTTGAAACTCAGAAATAGCACTGAATCCTTATTTCAATATTTCTCACTATTTTTAATATTCTCATCTTATTTTCAAACTGATTTCAAAATAACTTCCTTATTTCAAATCAATATTTCTTGCTTTTTAAATTAATTTTAACTCCTAATTTTTAAATATATCTTTTAATCATTAAAATAATTTAACTCTTGACTCAAATATTTCTTATTTATATGATTGTTGTTAATTTATGAATATAGTTAATAAAGTTTCAGTTCCCTTTACTTATGTTTATATCTTTAGTTTTAAAGTATTTCTTATATTTATATTCATAGTTGTATATATGTTTTAATATCATTTTATATAGTTTTTAAATGATTCTTATATATGTTTTAAAATAATTTTCAGATATGGTTTTAATACATATTTTTTTACTTCAAATACTCTATTTTAATATATAGGAAATAGTTTGTTTTAACTTAAGATTCATCTAAATTTATTTAAACATTACATGCCTTAGATTGAAAATTTTATTTTTCAAACTTTATGAAGGCATTGTCGACATGGTTAACGATGGATTTCGAATTTAGTATTTGAAAAGATGCGACTTTTGAATTCAAAACCATTCTGAAAGTGTTTAAATGTTGGGAGACTATAAATAGGCTTTCAAAATCGAATTTCAATAATTAATTTCATTATCTTCTTCCTTTATCCTCTCTCCATTAAAACTCTTATTTTCTTAAGTTATATACTCATACTCTATCGAATTTCGAAAGGAATCACATCAATGTCTTTCCAGTATGATTCTCTACTACACTCTCTCAATGATTTAAAAGTTACTCAAGAGTTATAGGGTTCCTATAATCAAAGATCACTTGATCAAGTTCTTTCGAGTATATCTACCAAAACTGATATTGAAAAGGTGTGGTCGTAGCCTATTCGAATTGGCTGGGTGTGATAGTAGCCAAGAAATTAGTTGAATCTCGCTTCATTTTAAAAACATGTGGGGTGTAAGTCGTGGTCTTGAAATCAAGGGTTGTAAATTTGGATATTATTTGAAAAGAAATCTGCATCAACTCAAAGTTGTGTGGGACTGGATGTTAGGGAACTTAGAACCAGTATAAAATTCTGGTGTATTTTTTCCTTTTGCTGCTTTTTATTTATAATAAACTGTATGTGTGTTTGATTCCATGATCATCTTATATCCGTGATTTGCATTTCGTTCTTAATAACTCAAAATGGTTTCATGAAATTTGTGAAATCCATTAAACACTATTCACTACCCTCCATTGTTTAGTTTGCCTTAAAATCCTTAATCTGCATTCCCCAACACCTAAGATTAATATCATCTTCTCAATACAATATGCAACCTCTTATACAAGTATCTATTTTCTAGTACGGCAGACCGAAAGCCAACATTATTATTTTCACTTTGTAATGACCATCACACATCAGATTATCTATCAGATGCTTATCTCTTTTTGCAGCTTGTACAATCGCCATAAATCTAGCTTCTGTAAGATTGAATTTTAATTTCATAGTGATGTATTCAACGGTTAACAATAATTTAGTTCCACTTTTACAACAACCATTCCACAGCGACCTCTTAGTTGAAGCCAATAAATCATATATTTTTTTGCCTCCATATTCGATTCTTCTTTAATATTAATGCCACCATCGTTAACTTGACAAGTAAGGAATATTGGCCATGCTGCATTTTCAACTTTATCTTCTATTGGATTTGTCGTAACTAATTTGACCTCTGGCACAACAAGATTTACTGTAGGTACAATATGTTCTCCATTGCGATCCCATGAGCAATAATTTGTCACAAAACCAAATTTAAACAAATATGTTGTAATTGTGTATGGTTTCCGAAACCTCACTGTAACACACCATAATTCTGTAACATTAAGTTTCACAAATTAAAGTATAAATAATTTTTAGAAGAAGAATTAAGGGAAATGGTTACGCCATTGCGTTCGTCTTGAAATTATGCTTGAGATAGAGTCCGAGTTTGCGTAAATTGGACTTCGTATGGAGAAGTTATGGCCTTCAGAAGTTTCAGCAAAAATTCAAAACCAGCACAGAAATTCAAAAATCGCAGAACTGGGCTAGGCGGGAAAATTCCCGCCCGAGCAGGTCAACCTAGATGTTGACCTACCTCAAGGGAGGTCGACTGGAGGTCGACCTACCCCAGGGGAGGTCGACCTGGGGTCGACCTACCCTCCAGATCTGGGCAGAATTCACATTTTTGAACCTAGACGCGATTTTGGCCCTATACATTGATCAAACAGCTATAAAAACACCCCCAGGCCTCATATTCTCTCCTCACAACTTCTCTACGTCTATACTCAGCTCTAATTCTAATTAAAATAAAATAATATATAATGACACGTGTTGGGGTTAGGTAATACAAGAGGACAACACTTAACCAATTATATAACACGATGTATGTGAAGGGTTAAGTTAACACGAGAACAACACTTAACCAATATAACAAGATTTGTGGTAGGGTCAAGTCAACACCAAAAGGAAACACTTAACTAACATGACGTGACGGGTGGATGGGTTAAGTTAACTTGAATTGATTTATGACACTTGACCAATGTGACTCGATGAATGAATGGGGTTAAGTTCAATGGGGAATACTTAACCAATATAACTTGATGAATGAACAGGGTTAAGTTAATAAATCACACTTAACCAATCCCACATGATAAGCAAGAAGGGTTACGTTAATAAGAACCACTTAACCAACAGGACTTGACGAGTAGGAGGTTAAGTACATGTCGGGTAGGTGGGTAATATTAGTAAATATAGGCCCACAAAACTTAACCATTAAATAAACATGCTTGAATCCGTGGGAAGGTTAAGTACATCTCGTGTAGGTGGGCAATATTAGTACATATAGGCCCGCAAACTTAACAGTTAAGAAAACATGCTAGAATCAGTGGGAGGGTTAAGTACATCTCGTATGGGTGGGTAATATTTGTATATATAAGTCCACAAAATTAACCAGCAGGAAACCCTAGTTGAAACACCCCACCTCCGTTAGGGTAACTCTCAAAGGGAATGCCCTAATTTTGGTGGAGGTTTACAAGTATAAGTCACAGATACATAAGACAGATATAAAAAAAAACACATATTTTTGAACAGCGGAAAACAACAGCAACTTTTATTTCATTAAAATACGTGTTACACAAACCATGCCATAATTTGTCTTACAATACTTCCAACAACATAACATCTTCATAACTGTCTTGATTACATTATTTAAAGAAGCATAAAAACATAAGTAAACTGCATAAGTCCCATAATTGTTGTCCAAAGCCATAGTCCAAAATGAAAAAGATCCAAGCAATACATTCTTTCTCTTCAAGATGGATGTGAAAACTGGTCAAGCTGCGGTATTCCCTCCCTGTGGACCTGTGGAAGGAAACGAAAGAAAAGAAGACGAAAGAAAAGTAGAGTCAGACATAAAGCCTGAGTAAGTCTAGGACTATTCAGTCTATGAATAAAGAATTGGGCATGATAAGTGTAAACTGGAAATGGGAAAGCACTATAAACTAGGTTAAGTTGTCTAGAGTCGAATGTACTATCGTACCCCATATTAATCTCTGTACCCATATAAACTAGTTCCCAACAGGCACCCCATAATCAGGGTGAAGTGATCCATTTCGGATGATCGGCTTCTACTCGCATAGTTACATGTGTCTTACGGCCCCCGATGTTGTAGTTACCTATGCTGGTCCCACCATGGGGTGTATCAAGTCCCATGGTGGCGGCCCGACACAATTCTAGAATGCACAGGTATACTACTGTTGCCCAGTGCCATATTTTTCTGCGCCGGAGTGTGTGCACGCCCGCACCCCGTCAGAACCTACACTACAGCACCACCGCCGTTGATTTGACCTCTTACAGTCAGCCCAGTAAACGTGCCCCATCCTGCCTAGTTCAGGGTATCCTGATACACCTTGTAGGGTTACTGCTGAAAAGGGTCCCCCGCTACTAGGTTTTCTATTTCTAGCCAACATGCTAAGTTGGTTAAGTGTTTTGTAAACCTAACCCCCAATCAGTTTGTATAGTTTAGCATGTTCCATTTTGATTAAGTATTAATTCAATTTACTTAATCCTATCAATCCTGACTCATTCTTAATTGTCTTATTAAAGCCTCGACCTCTCACATTAGACAGGTATTGTTGTGGTTGCCTGTTGCCGGTTGGGTACGGGCAGTCTTACGCCACAACTCAGTCTAACCTCGGGTCTTTATTTGGCTCCGTGTTTAACCACCCACATTGGATAGGTATTGTTGTGACTACTGGACAGCCGGGCGGTTCCGGGTAGGTTTACATCACAACTCAATCCAACCTCGGGTTAAACACATCTTATTTTCTAAATTTACATATTTTGTCTCTTTTCTTTTTATATGTAAATATTTGCGGCCCATTATTCAAATTCATCTTTATTGGGTAAAATTAATTTATACCACTTAATTGTTTTCAAGGTCATTGGCATGCGTCAAAACATGCCAACACATATGTTTTATATTTTAACCCAAACGTCATTACCCCCGTTTTATACGTTCGCTACAATATAACATATGTTGGGTTTAACATTTAAACCCAACTTAGCCACATGAAAAAGGGGAGGCTTAGAACATGGTGTTTATATATTCTAAGTAACATAAAAAGGGGAGTGTGAACGCATGAACTTGCAACTTAGCGAACTAATTAACATAAATTAGGCACTTGTGAACTTGCATTGTAATAACATATAATCATGGCATAAACATACCTAAATATGAAATCATGGTTTTTGATATATTCATATAATCATGGAATAAACATACCTGAACATGAAATCATGGTTTTTGATCTATTCATATAATCATGGCATAAACATACCTAAACATGAAATCATGGTTTTTAATTTATTCATGTAAACTTGCAAGTGGAATGTAAATCTAACTTAATTATGTGTCACATATATTATCATATGATTTTGATAACAACATAGGCCTAAAACATGTTTTCAATTAGGCATAACACCAAACATAGTTTAGTCGTGTTCATAGAGTCAACATAAGTTCACAAAGATGCTTACTTTTGTCTCTAATACAAAAGTATGGTTTTACACTTGAAACATGATGCCAATTCCAACATAAATTCATATGAGTCATAATAACCAAATGGATCCAACTACACTAAAAGGGATTATAAATATATATATAAATATTATGTTGGCAAAATAGTGAACCATATACTTGCATGAATCTCAAATAAACTACCACAAACATATAGTCGTTACTTTCAACATGAATCATATACTTGCAATTATACAATAGGTGTTGTAATAAACTACCACAAACATGTAGTTTTCGACATGAATTACATACTTGCGAATATCCAATCATTATACCACAACATCCCAAATCGATTAGAATCATAGCAACATACAAATATGAATTATTATCACCACAAATCAAGTACAATTCTATTTCTCATTTTACAAAAATCAAAACACAATTATTTATTCACATCGGAATAGCACTCTACTTACAACGTATGACGAATCTTCAATTCAGGAATCTGAATTCTGAATTTGGAGATGCTATCCTTTGTTGCAGGCGTTGTTTTGATTTAGTTGTCGTTGCTTTAAGCTTTTGAATTGTCTCCTAATCGTCTCTCAATTTTGACGGCTACTCCTTGTCTCTCCTCAGCAGCATGACAGTCTCATTCTCATTTTTATTTGTATGAATTAGGGTGAGTCTTAGGTCCTTTTTATAGAGTTTGTGAATTGATTAGGACCGTCGATGGAGCTTGGATTAATATTAGCCGTTCATTTGAAGGAGAGACCAATCAGGAGATGACACCTAGTCTTAGTGACAAGGCAAGGCTCAGAAAATCGACCAAGCACAGACCAGGCCAGCCAGGGGGGGCTGGGTTCGACCTGGCTCAGGGGCCAGGTCGACTCCCCAGTCGACCCCCGTGTCGACTTGGCAGTCGACCTGGGTGCCCCAGGTCAACTACCCAGTCGACCTGGGTAGCCCAGGTCGACTATCCAGTCGACCTGGGTGCCTTGGGCGGGAAAATTCCCGCCCTGGCCAATCCGACCCGATTTTTGAAATTCGAATATGATTTCTGAGTTGTTTCTGTCTGTTTGAATTTTAAACTGAATTCTAAAACTTCCGGAGGCCATATCTTCTTCATACGGAGTCCGTTTTACGCAAACTCGGACTCTATCTCAAGCAGAATTCCGAGACGAACGCAATGGCGTATCCCGCTTCCCTTATTCTTTGATTTGAAATTAGTTATACTTTAATTTGTGAATTTCACTGTTATAGAATACACGGGGTGTTACATTCTCCCCCACTTAAAAGGATTTCATCCCCGAAATCTTCAAGTTTAGGAAGAATGTACATCCTAACATCCAAACATCCATCTACTCATCCATCAAACACAAGCATCCATTGTCCTTAAAAGGCTTCTAATGCTTTATGATCATATGCGAAGTGTGTGTACATGTACTTATCTAATGCAAAATCAGTCGGTCTACTGATTCAGTTGACCTCCTTAATGCAAATTATGTAAGTGTCATGAATCCATCATGTATGCAAATTTTCCTATTCATGATTCTACATGAGTGCACAATCATTCATATAAATGCAACATCCATATGACAACACATTAAACTTCAACCATATACGAATATAAATACATATATGCATATGCAATATGAAGTGACTGAGCCGATCTAAAACCTAAATTGTGTGTGTATATGCAACCACAAGCAACCACTAGCAATCACTTGCAACCACTTGCAACCATAATCCATAACATGTTTCAATTACATGTTTTCATCCAAAGAGTTTCTACCTAAAAGATAAGGTCGAGGAGATATACCTAAAAACATAGATAAAAGTGCAACTTAAGGAAAAAGAAAGATCAAAGATGTACCCTCGAAAAGAAAAGGGTAGGTTGCGCGTACTCTAGCTTCAGTTTCCCAAGTTGCGTCTCCCTCGGCGTCGCTCCACTGAACTTTGACGAGCTTGACTTCGCGGTTGCGTAGCCTTTTCACTTCCGTTCCTAATATGCGGGTTGGAACTTTCCTCACGGTTGCTTCGCGTTCCACTTCAGCTTCTTCTAGGATATTTGGCTCTACCACTTCAGCAGATTCATGTAGACATTTTCGGAGGTGCGAAACGTGAAAGACGTTGTGAACTCCGGCCAGCTTTTCGGGTAGCTCTAATTTATAGGCCATTTTCCCAATCTTCTCGATAATAGGAAATGGTCCTACAAACCTTGGTGCTAGCTTTCCTGTGGTTCCAAAACGAACAACGTTCCTTAGCGGAGATACCTTAAGAAAAACTCTGTCCCCAACCTCAAATTCAAGGTCGGTCCTCCTCTTATGGGCGTAGGATTTTTGTCTGTCTTGGGCTGCCTTCATTCTTCTCCGTATTAAGTCTACTTTTTCTGAAGTCTCTCGGATCATATCTGCTCTAAGTATGAGCTTGTCAGTAGACTCCCACCAACAAGTGGGCGATCGACACGGTCTTCCATATAAAGCTTCGAAGGGCGCCATTCCGATGGTGGCTTGGTAGCTGTTGTTGTAGGCAAATTCCACCAAGGGAAGACGGTCTTCCCACGTCCCTCCGAAGTCAAGGACGCACAGTCTTAAAAGGTCCTCCAAAAGTATGTTCACTCTTTCTGTCTGGCCGTCGTTTTGGGGATGATAGGCTGTGCTCAAGCATAACTGTGTGCCTACCGCTTCTTGCAGACTCCACCAAAACTCACTTGTGAAGATAGGGTGTCGGTCACTAACAATGCTGGAGGGTATTCCATCGAGTCGAACAATTTCCTTGAGGTAAAGAGATGCTAGGGATGAGGCAGTTCTTTTACTCTTGACAGGTAAAAAGTGGGCGCTTTTAATAAGCCTATCCGCTATTACCCAGATGCTAGTGTTGCCTCTTCTAGACCTAGGCAGCCCATCAATGAAGTCCATTGAGATGCTCTCACACTTCCACTGCGGGACCTCTAGAGGATGGAGCAGACCGCCAGGCTTTTTCTGTTCCTCCTTAACCTGTTGGCGCACCATACACTTAGAAACGAAATCTGCCACGTCCTTCTTCATGCCGTTCCAAAAGAAAGTTCTCTTTATGTCCTTGTACATTTTATCTCCGCCTGGGTGTATCGTCGTCTTGGAGTGATGTGCTTCCTCGAGAACCTTCTTTACTAAATCCCTTGACTGTGGGACGCATAGTCTTCTATCTCGTCTTAGCCAACCCTTATCGTCGGTGGAGTATCTGCTGAGGTGACTTGAAGTCTCACCCCTAATTAGCCTATCAATCGCCTACACAAGCTGAGGGTCTTCGCGTTGTGCTGTCTCTATTGAGTCCACTAAAGTCCGGCGTACTTCGAGAGATGCTAGCAAGCCCGGTACAAAATCGGAGGAGGGCCTAAAGTCAAAGCTGGCTATAAACTCTAGGCTTTGTCTTTCAACAAACAGCGGGCTTAGGGTCAGTTTCTTTCGGCTCAACGCGTCTGCCACTACGTTGCCATTGCCCAGAGTATAGGAGATCTCGAAATCGTACGAGGCAAGAAACTCCATCTACGTCTGTTGCCTCAAGTTAAGGTCCTTCTGCGAGAAAAGATATTTCAATGATTTATGGTCAGTGTAAAGTTCGAACTTCTCACCTAGGAGATAGTGTCGCCATGACTTGAGTGCAAAGATGATGGCAGCTAACTCAAGATCAAGGGTCGGGTAGTTCTTTTCATGAACTTTCAATTGTCTCCCGCCATAAGCTACTACCCTTCCTTCTTGCATTAAGACAGCGCCTAGCCCTGTCCCACATGCATCGGTATAAACTATGAACATCTTGCTTCCATCCGGCAACGTCAAAACTGGGGCTGTTGTAAGATCTCTTTTCAGTCGTTGGAAAGCAAACTCACAATCCAAGTCCCAATTGAACACTAGATTCTTCTTTGTCAGCCTTGTGAGCGGAGCTGATATTTTTGCAAAGTCTTTGATGAATTTCCGATAGAAGCCTGCTAGCCCGAGAAAGCTTCGGACTTCTGTTGCGTTCTTTGGTGTCTTCCAGTCCTGCACCGCTACTACCTTAGCAGGGTCCATAGCTAACCCTTCTTTGGATATATGGGCCCAAGAAACCATACTTCCTCTCTCCAAAAGTGGCATTTGGAGAATTTGGATTTTAGCTGATGGACTCGCAGAGTTTCCATGATTGCCCTTAGGTGCTGAGCATGTTCTTCTTCATTCTTTGAGAAGATCAAGATATCGTCTACGAAGACCACCACGAACTTGTTGAGGAATTCTCTGAACACCCTACTCATCAGGTCCATGAAGTAAGAAGGTGCGTTTGTCAAGCCAAAAGGCATGACAAGCCATTCAAAGAAGCCGTCTGGGGTTCTGAATGCCGTTTTATCGATGCTATCTTCAGCCACCCTTAGCTGATGAAAACCGGTCGCCAAATCGAGTTCGGAGAAAACAGACGCTCCTACAAGCTGATCAAACAGATCGTCAATTCTGGGGAGAGGGTGCCTATTCCTTTTCGTTAGCTTGTTGAGCTCCCTATAATCAACACACAAACGGAGTGAACCATCTGCCTTTGTAGCGAACACCACTGGAGCGCCCCATTCTGAAATGCTCCTTCTAATGAACCCCTTCTCTAGAAGCTCTTTAATCTGTTTATTGAGCTCCTTCATTTCCCGTGGAGCCATGTGTCTAACGGGCAACGCAACAGGCTTTGCATTATCTACAAGATATATGCGGAAGTCTATCTCCCACTTCGGAGGCAAGCACTTCACCTCTTCGAAGACATCCGGATATTCCCGGACCACTTTGACCGATTGCAAACTTTCAACAGAGGCATCTGGCGATTCAAGATAACTAAGCATAACCGCATACGAGGGATTACAAGTAATTTCCAGAGTGTTACCGAGTTGGGTCAGAAGCCTAACCACCCTTTTCTCACAATCCAGGATGGCACCATTACTGGATAGCCAATCCATGCCCAAAATCAAACCATATCCCGAGAAGCCCAAAACAAAGGAACTACATCTAAATTCTATGCTTAGAATAGAAATTTTCAATCCCACACAGATCATAGACAAATGAGCTGGGCCCCCAATTGGATTTGAAACAATTAAAGGGTCCTCTACCATACTAGTTTCTAGGTGCAGAGATTCTACTAAAGCAGATGAGATAAAGGAGTGTGATGCGCCAGAATCAAATAAAGTGTGAACTGGGTGATCATAAAGATAAACTACACTTTCTACAGAAGTATTTATACCTCGCTGTTGCAGAGGTGGCGCTTCTAGCACATGAACATGTGCCCCTGAGGTGGATCCAGCCCTCTACCCCTGCCCTCGTTTCTTTGGGCAATCATTAGCCATGTGGCCTGTCTCACAACAAGAAAAGCACCCACCATTCATCTTGGCCTTCTATTTTCGGCAATCTTTCTCTAAGTGCCCCACTTTGCCACATAAATTACACTTCCTCTTCTCTTTGTTGTCTTTCCCGCCCTTCTTAAAGTCTGTCTTCTTAGGCTGTAAACCCTCTTTCTTCCCTTGAGAGCTTTCTGCCTTTGTCTCCTTCTTGCCCTTATCCTCTTCGTTCAGCAATGCCGTCTGCACCAACCTTTCATACGTAGCTCCCATGGGTATATGGGTCATGGCCAAATTGTGTAATGGATCATTCAATCCTTTGACAAAGCGGAGAGCCTTCTTGTGCGGAGTGTTGACTAGGTCCAGTCCGAACCTAGCCAGCTGATCGAACTGATTAACATACTCTTTGACTGTCATATTCCCTTGCTTAAGAAATAAGATTTTTTCCAACTGAAGACTCCTTTCAGCTTCTGAGAGAAATTTAGCCTCAAACCTTTCCCTAAAGTCCTCCCATGTTTCCACTGGTCTTTCTGCATTGGTGACTTCCCACCAGTAGGAAGCCTCGCCTTTAAGTAGCCATACTGCCAGTTGTACCTTCTGCCTATATTCTACCTTAAAGATGACGAATGAGTCCTAGGTTTCATTCAGCCAATTCCTGGCTGCCACGAAGGACTCGGTTCCATGAATGTCCTTTCCTCCCATAGCTTTAAAATCTTTACATATCTTAGCAAAAGTATTACCCCGCGGAGGAGGTGGAGGGAGAGGTGCTGCTGCAGCTGGATGATTTCCTACAGCTGGGGGAGGAGGAACGGTAGGACCTGGCTGAGTGGCCCTTGCTTCTAAGAATCGTCTGAACCAACCAGGTATTGGTACACCCTCTGGCAAGTTAATTTCTTCGGACATGCTGAAACAAAAAGGATAGATTCAAGACGAATCATAAAAGATAGTACCTATGGCTTTGGGGGGTTATGCCTTTTTAAAATAAAATAATATTTTATCTTTAAAAATGCTTCTTTAAATTTTCATTTTTGGAAATGAATTTTCAAAACTTTTTATCTTATCTGGTAAACCTATGCTCTGATACCAAGTGAAACACCCCACCTCCGTTAGGGTCAATCTCAAAGGGAATGCCCTAATTTTGGTGGAGGTTTATAAGTATAAGTCACAGATACACAAGACAGATATATAAAAAAAACATATTTTTGAACAGCGGAAAACAACAGCAACTTTTATTTCATTAAAATACGTGTTACACAAACCATGCCATAATTTGTCTTACAATACTTCCAACAAAATAACATCTTCATAACTGTCTTGATTACATTATTTAAAGAAGCATAAAAACATAAGTAAACTGCATAAGTCCCATAATTGCTGTCCAAAGCCATAGTCCAAAACGAAAAAGATCCAAGCAATACATTCTTTCTCTTCAAGCTGGATGTGAAAACTGGTCAAGCTGCGGTATTCCCTCCCTGTGGACCTGGGGAGGGAAACGAAAGAAAAGAAGACGAAAGAAAAGTAGAGTCAGACATAAAGCCTGAGTAAGTCTAGGACTATTCAGTCTATGAATAAAGAATTGGGCATGATAAGTATAAACGGGAAATGGGAAAGCACTATAAACTAGGTTAAGTTGTCTAGAGTCGAATGTACTATCGTACCCCATATTAATCATTGTACCCATATAAATAGTTCCCAACAGGCACCCCATAATCAGGGTGAAGTGATCCATTTCCGATGATCGGCTCTTACTCGCATAGTTACATGTGTCTTATGGCCCCCGATGTTGTAGTTACCTATGCTGGTCCCACCATGGGGTGTATCAAGTTCCATGGTGGCGGCCCGACACAATTCTAGAATGCACAGGTATACTACTGGTGCCCAGTGCCTTATTTTTCTACGTCGGAGTGTGTGCACGCCCGCACCCCGTTAGAACCTACACTGCTGCACCACCGCCGTTGATTTGACCTCTTACAGTCAGCCCAGTAATCGTGCCCCACCCTGCCTAATTCAGGGTATCCTGATACACCTTGTAGGGTTACTGCTGAAAAGGGTCCCCCGCTACTAGGTTTTCTATTTCTAGCCAACATGCTAAGTTGGTTAAAAGTTTTGTAAACCTAACCCCCAATTAGTCTTTATAGTTTAGCATGTTCCATTTTGATTAAGTATTAATTCAATTTACTTAATCCTATCAATCCTGACTCAGCCTTAATTGTCTTATTAAAGCCTCGACCTCTCACATTCGACAGGTATTGTTGTGGCTGCCTGTTGCTGGTTCGGTCCGGGCAGTCTTACACCACAACTCAGTCTAACCTCGGGTCTTTATTGGGCTCCGTGTTTAACCACCCACATTGGATAGGTATTGTTGTGACTACTGGACAGCCGGGCGGTTCCGGGCAGGTTTACATCACAACTCAATCCAACCTCGGGTTAAACACATCGTATTTTCTAAATTTACATATTTTGTCTCTTTTCTTTTTATATGTAAATATTTGCGGCCCATTATTCAAATTCATCTTTATTGGGTAAAATTAATTTATACCACTTAATTGTTTTCAAGGTCGTTGGCATGCGTCAAAACATGCCAACACATATGTTTTATATTTTAACTCAAACGTCATTACCCCCGTTTTATACGTTCGCTACAATACAACATATGTTGGGTTTAACATTTAAACCCAACTTAGCCACATGAAAAAGGGGAGGCTTAGAACATGGTGTTTATATATTCTAAGTTACATAAAAAGGGGAGTGTGAACGCATGAACTTGCAACATAGCGAACTAATTAACATAAATTAGGCACTTGTGAACTTGCATTGTAATAGCATATAATCATGGCATAAACATACCTAAACATGAAATCAAGGTTTTTGATCTATTCATATAATCATGGCATAAACATACCTAAACATGAAATCATGGTTTTTAATCTATTCATGTAAACTTGCAAGTGGAATGTAAATCTAACTTAATTATGTGTCACATATAGTATCATATGATTTTGATAACAACATAGGCCTAAAACATGATTTCAATTAGGCATAACACCAAACATAGTTTAGTCGTGTTCATAGAGTCAACACAAGTTCACAAAGATGCTTACTTTTGTCTCTAATACAAAAGTATGGTTTTACACTTGAAACATGATGCCAATCCAAACATAAATTCATATGAGTCATAATACCCAAATGGATCCAACTACACTAAAAGTGATTATAAAAATATATATATTATGTTGGCATAATAGTGAACCATATACTTGCATGAATCTCAAATAAACTACCACAAAAATATAGTCCTTACTTACAACATGAATCATATACTTGCAATTATCTAATAGGTGTTGTAATAAACTACCATAAACATGTAGTTTTCAACATGAATTACATACTTGCGAATATCCAATCGTTATACCACAACATCCCAAATCGATTAGAATCATAACAACATACAAATATGAATTATTATCACCACAAATCAAGTACAATTTTGTTTCTCATTTTACACAAATCAAAACACAATTATTTATTCACATCGGAATAGCACTCTACTTACAACGTATGACGAATCTTCAATTCAGGAATCTAAATTCTGAATTTGGAGATGCTATCCTTTGTTGTAGGCGTTGTTTTGATTTAATTGTCGTTGCTTTAAGCTTTTGAATTGTCTCCTAATCGTCTCTCAATTTTTACTGCTACTCCTTGTCTCTCCTCAGCAGCATGACGGTCTCATTCTCATTTTTATTTGTATGAATTAGGGTGAGTCTTAGGTTCTTTTAATAGAGTTTGTGAATTGATTAGGACCGTCGATGGAGCTTGGATTAATATTAGCCGTTCATTTGAAGGAGAGACCAATCAAGAGCAGACACCTAGCCCTAGTGACAAGGCAAGGCTCAGAAAATCGACCAACCACAGACCAGGCCAGCCAGGGGGGCTAAGTTCGACCTGGCTCAGGGGCCAGGTCGACTCCCCAGTCGACCCCCGTGTCGACTTGGCAGTCGACCTGGGTGCCCCAGGTTGACTACCCAGTCGACCTGGGTAGTCCAGGTCGACTACCCAGTCGACCTGGGTGCCTTGGGCGGGAAAATTCCCGCCCTGGCCAATCCGGCCCGATTTTTGAAATTCGAATCTGATTTCCGAGCTGTTTCTGTCTGTTTGAATTTTAAACTAAATTCTGAAACTTCCGGAGGCCATATCTTCTTCATACGGAGTCCGCTTTACGCAAACTCGGACTCTATCTCAAGCAGAATTTCGAGACGAATATAATGGCGTATCCCGTTTCCCTTAATTCTTTGATTTGAAATTAGTTATACTTTAATTTGTGAATTTCACTGTTATAGAATACACAGGGTGTTACACTAGTAACGGGGACCCATTTCAGCAGTAACCCACATAGATGTATCATGGTACCCAGAAACTAGGCAGGGTGGGGCATGATTACTGGGCTGATTATAAGAAGTCAAAGATAACAGCAGGGGGTACATCAGTTTAGGTTCCGACGGTTTACGGGCATGCACGTATTCCGGAGTGGGAAAAAGCAGGCAATGGGTACCAGTAGTTATACACTGTGCATCTTGAATCGTGTCGGGTCACTATCATAAGGCTTGATACACCTTATGGTGGGGCCAGCACAGAGTATCTACATGCAAGGTAGGGCCGACTGACACAGACACATGGAAAATTAATACAAGGTAGGTAGCATAATCCCTAGTTGGACCTAGGTCGCGTAAACCCTGAATTCGAGAAGCGTTCAATAGGTAGCATAAACCCCAGTGGCCCTGGGTAGCGTAAACCCTGGTTGAATCTAGTGAGCACTCGATAGTAAACCCTAGATTAGATCTAGGTAATAAACGGAATCCCCATAATAGAAGCACACCTGAAGGCAACCAAAAATATGGGGATTGGGATCATGTTATCATATGATCATTGATTATTAGTTTGGACACCAGTTAGGTAGGGCAGAGATATAGAAATCAGTATAAACAGGGTAGTTGCGAAGCAGAGAAGGAGTAGAAGCGCATTCTGTTTATCGGTACATTCAGTTTATCAGTACATTCAGTTTATCAGTATATTTAGTTTATCGGTACATTCAGTTTATCTTGCCATATCCCATGCTTATCCCATATTATCTCGTTACTATGGTTTAGTCTTTTATTTAGTTTATTCATGTCATAACCCTTTTCCTCATTTAAATACTAAGAATCACTGGACTTACCGGACTTTATGTTTGATCTAGTTTTGCTTTCGCCTCTATTCTTCCGTTCACCCCCCCCCCCCCCAAGGTAGTCAAGGAGGGAATAGCTCAGGTTTGTTTGGACCATTACTCTTTCCAAGCTTGAAGACTCATTGACGTGTTGCCTTGGACTCTCTCTTCTACTGCTATGGCTGGCTTATGCTTTATTTGGGAAAATCATTTTATGCTTCTTTATTTTTGTAAGAAAGACAGGATACTTTGGTATTGTAAAACAATCTTTGTACAAGTTGTTTATCAATGAAATAAAGTTTTATTTATTTGCCGCTGCTTTAATTGTCTGTCTTGTAATTTATCTGCATCTTTTACCTATAATGCTCCACCGAAATTAAGGCATTCCCTTTGTGAGTGACCTTAACGGAGGTGGGGTGTTTCACTTGGTATCAGAGCTGAAGGTTACTAGATCAAATAAAAAGATTTGAAAAATTATTTTCAAACGATTTTAAAAGAAGCATTTGCAAAAGAAAAGTTTTGTTTTAAAGGCATATTCCCCAAAGCCATATGCATTATCTTTTGATCCTTTGTTTGAGTCGTTGTTTCCTTCTTCCTTGAGTCTCCAGGGCTCCTGGCTTTCTACGAGGTAACCTCATCGTGGTATGGTTCCGTAGGTTCGACAAGACTATGACACTTGTCAAAGGGCAAACAAGTGCCAAACTTCTATCTATAGCCGTAATTTTCTTTCTACCTTTGTAGGACTCCCCGTGCGATGGAGGCAACTTTCGAGAGACATGTGAACAAGTTACACAAGGATGACAAAGTTGAGAATGAGGTGGTTTGGCTATGGAGCACAACACAAGGATGAAGAACCCATGAATATAGACTTGGTTCACAAAGAAGGGGAGGAAATAATGGTAAAACCTAAAACAAGAGGAAGTATCTTTATTTTGGTATAACGGGTCGTATAATTAAGGGCAAGGGCAAAGAACAAGGGACAAGATTTTCCGGAAGGCAAGTGCAAGCTCTCACCGCCAGCATACCTGAGAGAGAGGCAGTAAGATTTCGGTTGAAAGAGTTTTTCTTTTTTAATTATCCTGTTAGTACTCCTTTTGATTTTAGCGCTTCACATTTGTATATATCTGCTTCCATAGTTGAATCTCTGCACCCTAGATATTGTATAGTAGAGGATCCCATTATAGTCTCAAATCCAATTGCTGGTTCGACCCATTTATCTTTGACTTGTGAGGATTTGAGAATAGCTATATTTATGCATATGTTTTTGGGCCATGGGTTGTTTCTAGGCATTGATTGGTTAGCTAGTAATTATGAAACAAGGGTAGTTCGACTTTCGACTTGCCTCGAGAATACCCTTGAGATTTCGTACGATCCTAAGGGATCAGTTTGTCTTAGCTACCTAGAATCACTTTACTTATCTATCGACGATTTTCGATCTGTTATGGTAGTCCATGAGTACGCAAGATGTTTTGACTAGGGTTGGGGTTTTCCCGCTAAGAACTCGAGACAGACTTCCGCATGTATCTAGATGACACTGCAAAGCCAGTTATGCGATCACCGAAAATTCTGGAGCAAGATTGGCGAGGATAGCCAGAGTTGGTAAAGTGCTCAATTGTTTGGTTGTTTTGTTAGTATCATCTCACATAGATCGTCCAAATTCGGAGGAGGTATCCCTTGGGTGCTTGTCTGATATTGGTTTAGGTCTTTGAGGCTTGTACTTGAGGGATGTTGAGTTCGACTAGGATGGTTCGCGTGAGAAATGAATGGTTGGGGCTGGCACCCTTAGAGAGGTAATAAGCACATAGTAACCATTAGCTTTAGACCCTCAGATTTGGAGCATGATGGATAAGCTAAGTAGAGGAGAGACCTCTAATTATCTTAAGTATATACACTAGGTATCATATGTTTTCTTGGGAGGATAGTTCGACTACATTGGATACCCTCTAGCATAGTGAGTGAGTGTGGTCCTATCTTTACTAGTGGGTTTTGGAAATGGAAGCTCAAGAAGATGCGACTTAAAAGACTGAAGACCAGATACATGCATCTTACCCTTTTTAAAGGTATATCCTTGATTCCTCTTTTTTTGAAAAATCTATTTGCGTGCTAGTCTATATCTTTTAAGTATATCCTCTCGGTCCTATCCTCAATCCTTATGTAGAAGCCAATGGATGTAAACATGTGTTTGAGACATGTTATGTTTGGTGGATGCAAGTGTTTGCAAGTGTTTTCTAAGGGTTGCTCGTGGATGCATGTACACACATAGGGCACTAGATCAGCTCAGTCACTTCCATATTGCATTTGCATATATGTATTTGTTATGGATTGAACATGATGTGTTATCCTGTGGATGTTGCATTTGAGTGAATGGTTGTGCACTCATATAGAAATGGTATGTATCTTTAGGATTGCATACACATTGGATGCATGGCACTGATATAATTCGCATTAAGGAGGTCAACTGAATCAATAGACCGCCTGATTTTGCATTAGATAAGGACATGTACACAAACTATGCATTTGAACGTGAAAGCATTAGAAATATTTTTAAGGACAATGAATGCATGTGATTGAATGGTTGAGTAGATGGATGACTGAATGGTAGGACACGTTCTTCCTGACTTGAAGATTTTGGGGGCGAAATACTTTAAAGGGGGAGAATGTAACACCCCGTAATTCTGTAACATTAAGTTTCACAAATTAAAGTATAAATAATTTTTAGAAGAATAATGAAGGGAAATGGGTTATGCCATTGCATTCGTCTCGAAATTCTGCTTGAGATAGAGTCCGAGTTTGCGTAAATCGGACTCCATATAGAATTAAGGGAAATGGGTTACGCCATTGCGTTTATCTCGAAATTCTTCTTGAGATAAAGTCCGAGTTTGCGTAAATCGGACTCCGTATGAAGAAGTTATGGCCTTCAGAAGTTTCAGCAAAAATTCAGAACCAGCTTAGAAATTCAAAAATCGCAGAACTGGGCTTGGCGGGAAAATTCCCGCCTAAGCAGGTCGACCTAGAGGTTGACCTACCTCAAGGGAGGTCAACTTGGAGGTCGACCTACCATCCAGATTTGGGCAGAATTCACATTTTTGAACCTAGACGCGGTTTTGGCCCTATACATTGATCAAACAGCTATAAAAACACCCCTAGGCCTCATATTTTCTCCTTACAATTTCTCTACGTCTATACACTGCTCTAATTCTAATTAAAATAAAATAATATATAATGACATGTGGTGGGGTTAAGTAATACAAGAGGAAAACACTTAACCAATTATATAACACGATGTATGTGAAGTGTTAAGTTAACTCGAGAACATCACTTAACCAATATAACAAGATTTGAGGTAGGTTCAAGTCAACACTAGAAGGAAACACTTAACCAATATGACGTGACGGGTGGATGGGTTTAGTTAACTTGAATTGATTTATGACACTTGACCAATGTAATTTGATGAACAAATGGTGTTAAGTTAAATGGGAAATACTTAACTAATATAACCTAATGAATGAACAAGGTTAAGTTAATAAATCACACTTAACCAATCCAACATGATAAGCAAGAAAAGTTAAGTTAATAAGAACCACTTAACCAACAAGACTTGACGAGTAGGAGGTTAAGTACACGTCGGGTTGGTGGGTAATATTAGTGAATATAGGCCCACAAAACTTAACCATTAAATAAACATGCTTGAATCTGTGGGAAGGTTAAGTACATCTCGTGTAGGTGGGCAATATTAGTACATATAGGCCCACAAACTTAACCGTTAAGAAAACATGCTAGAATCGGTGGGAGGGTTAAGTACATCTCGTATGGGTGGGTAATATTTGTATATATAGGCCCACAAACTTAACCAGCAGGAAACCCTAGTAACGGGGATCCATTTCAGCAGTAATCCACATAGATGTATCATGGTACCCTGAAACTAGGCAGGGTAGGGCACGATTACTAGGCTGATTATAAGAGGTCAAAGATAACAGCAGGGGGTACGTCAGTTTTGGTTTCGACAGTTTACGGGCGTGCACATACTCCGGAGTGGGAAAAAGCAGGCACTGGGTACCAGTAGTTATACACTGTGCTTCTTGAATCATGTCGGGTCGCTGTCATAAGGCTTGATAGACCTTATGGTGGGGCCAGCACATAGTATCTACATGCAAGAGAGGGCCGACTAACACAGACACATGGAAAATTAATACAAGGTAGGTAGCATAATCCTTAGTTGGACCTAGGTCGCGTAAACCCTGAATCTGAGAAGCGTTCAATAGGTAGCAATAACCCTAGTAGCCCTGGGTAGCGTAAACCCTGGTTGAATCTAGTTAGCACTCGATAGTAAACCCTAGATTAGATCTAGGTAATAAATGGAATCCCCATAATAGAAGCACACCTGATGGCTACAGCAAATACGGGGATCGGGATCACGTTATCATATGATCATAGATTGCTAGTTTGGACACCAGTTAGGTAGTGCAGAGATATAAAATCAGTATAAACAGGGTAGTTGTGAAGCAGAGAAGAGTAGAAGCACATTCAGTTTATCAGTACATTCAGTTTATCGGTACATTCAGTTTATCTTGCCGTATCCCATGCTTATCCCATATTATCTCGTTACTAAGGTTTAGTCTTATATTTAGTTTAATCATGTCATGACCCTTTTCCTTGTTTAAATACTAAGAATCACTGGACTTACCACACTTTATGTCTGACCTAGTTTTGCTTTCGCCTCTTTTCTTCCGTTTCGACCCCGGTAGCCAGGGAGGGAATAGCTCAGGTTTGGTTGGACTTTTACTCTTTCCAAGCTTGAAGACTCTTTAATGTGTTGCCTTGGACTCTCTCTTCTACTGCTATGGCCGGCTCATGCTTTATTTAGGAAAAACATTTTGTGCTTCTTTATTTTGGTAAGCAAGACAGGATACTTTGGTATTGTAAAACAATCTTTGTACAAGTTGTTTATCAATGAAATAAAGTTTTATTTATTTGTCGCTACTTTAATTGTCTGTCTTGTAATTTATCTGCATCTTTTACCTATAATGCTCCACCGAAATTAAGGCATTCTCTTTGTGAGTGACCTTAATGGAGATGGGGCGTTTCACTCACCTTTTTGCACTTACTACACAGAAAAAAAGGTTTCCCATAATTTCAATTATTAGATTGAATTTAATTAATTTTTTTACACCATTGTAGAAATGTGTTTCAACGAATTTTACATTTTACTTTGAACTTCATGCATCCAACTACGATTGACACAATAATCGTACAGTCTTCCTAATTCAAAAATATATGTTAGTGATTTCAATAACACATACATATATGTTAGTGCAAAGCCTTTTGTGACTTAAGGCTTTACGCACCATACTTCCATCAAATTTCGATAGCGCTTTACTACACTTCTCTTCTATGCATTAGTTGCATCCAAGGAGTATATTTTTTTCTATGCTAAAAATAAAAATAAAATAATTTTTTTTGAGGAAAAAGGTTTTACAAGTTTTTTTACACCATATAATTAAATCTCGACAATACTCCACTCCACTTCTCTTCTAAATACCACCTTCTATCTAATCTAACATTCATTTCTTAACTTTTTTGAAAATAATTTTTTGTAAATCATTTGTTGTTACGATATTCTTTGCTTTATTTTTTAAATCACCTAGGGAGCACAAATATTTGAAAATAGTTTATTATTATTTTTATTTCTTAACTGCTTTTGAATTCAGTTTCGGTATAGTATTTTCTTTATTGCTGTTATCATTTCAAAATCTGTAAAAAATATATTTGCTCTAATTATTAATTTTAAAACTGTTCATTCTTAAAAAAAATTACTTTTGTTGTTAATTTTAGTAACCATGTAACTGTTAACATTTTCCAAAATTAACAACTGATTTACAACATGTATTAATTAATTTCTAATCGATAATCATCAAAATTCCAAAATTAAGGTTTAATTAAATTATTCCAAAATCAATACTAATCAGTGATTATCTTCTGTATAATAATGGTTCACTAGCATACTTGTACATGCAAACATCAACTAATACACAATGTTCATCGATAATAAACCAAATTCACACCTTATGGTTTCAATTCTACTACCAAATCAACTATAATATACAATTATCATGTAATAACATCTAGTCAACATACATTCACATATAAATATCAAATAATGTAGAAAGTAGTATTTTAAGAAGATAATACCTACTTAGGATTTAACTGGAGAGAGAGAGGAGGGGGCAAGGAGCTGGGGCCGGCTGCGGCAGGAGATGACAGCAAAGGGAGGGCAACAACGACCGATGGCGGCAAAGGGCAGCATTTTGTTTGTGCTAGCTCGCACAAGTTCAGGCACTTTGGGGGAGAATAAATTTTCCTACGCTGGTTTGTGTGTATTTTCAAGTAGGAGGCAGCTGGTGATAGCTAGTATCATCCTTTTCTTGTAGCCGTAACTTACTGTGACAACCTACTGCCGCACATCCAGCCTTTTCTAGTGATGTAAGTGACGACTAACATCAATTAGAGATGGCTTCTAAAGGTCATCCACCTGTTAGAATTTATGCCATAGAGGCAACCCATTTGATGTGATTAATAACATTGTTGATGTTATATTTTATTTTGAATAAAATATTCTGTTATGTTATATTTACTGCATAATTTAACTATTAACATAATAGAAGTCCTTAGAATAATAATGCAGAATTATATAGTTCAAGATAAGTGACTTGGACATGAGATTATATAATATAATAATAAGTATTATAATTCTTAAATGTCCCTAGTCAAGTTTTATTGTCTTTATAGGACAACAATAAAACTTTGAGGCTAGTATGTTGATTGCCAGATGATCATATCTCATTGATAATTAATATACATAACACTAATGTGAACGCATAAATACGTATTGGATAATAGCATACTGAGCTAACCCAACATGAGAAAAACTTCATGGAATATAATCCATAATATCATAAGTTATTCTCATAGGGACAGTGATGTAATGGTCCTCAGACTTGAAATCATTATAATTTTATTCAAGGGTATTTGTATTTTGATATCATCAAAAGTTAATTTCAACCGAGTAAATGATAAAGATGATTATCGTATTCATCTCGAATCGAATGAAGATTATGAATAATGTAGATGAAATTTAACCTTTTAATATAAGTATTGATATCTTTGGGCCTCTTGATTGAGTGACACCATGAAATGCATCACCATGCTCAAATATTGATTTGTTTTATATTGTTTACTCATCGATCAAGATAAAAGGATTAAATAATTAAGAGGATGATACGTTTCATGCGTTGAGTTTAATGTTGGATATGTCAGTTAAAAGGATTAAATTACATTGTAACACTGGTCACAGAAAAGTTTGTGTTGAATCGTTGATTTTATTATAACTTGGGTAACAATGATGTATTACTAGATATGTATCATTGTTTATAATTTTAAATATGATTTTAAATTATTTCCAATGTTGTAGTAACTTAATTATAGGCTCGTACACTTCGAACATTATAAGGGGAAGACCATTATTTGAATAAATATAATATCAAGCTGCTGATATTTTAATTGATGTTCGAATAGGCATGACGGTTGATTCCTATAGTTATGGTTCACGTTTATTTCAAGAAGAGCATTTTTTCTTTCTTAATAATACACGTGTGGTTCGCTACTTAGATTAGATCAAAAATAGAAAACCCTACTATATATCCTTTATCAAAGAAAACTAAATGTTAACGATATTTTTCATCAACGCCGGAGATAGGTCTATGAGGGTGGACTGAAGGGGAAAATAGGTTGTTTAGCCTTCGCAAGTTTAAGTTAGTTCACCGTTTCCTAGGTATCAAGGTCTAGAATCTGAAAGACTGGTTGCGCTTCCCTCGATGGGGTGAGTATCATGCTTAAGCGATTCAAGAACCAACAGTTACCTCGGGAGGATGAATTTCTAAACACAATCCTTGACAAAGGACTTAACGGATGGTAGGAAGGGTTTAAGCTTGTGGGAAGAGATGATTCACCTGACCTACGGTAAGGCTTGGGTGAAGGTTCATGTGTATATAGGAAGAAAATAGTAATCTACGACAACAATAACTAGGAAAAAGCATGGCAGACTCATAAAGAAATATCATAAGTATTGATTCACTTTTATTGATGTTTGATTTAGAATACAAGAACGAAATAGAGGAAATCCTCAAATTGATTTAAGAAATTGGGTTTACTCTAGAAAAAAAGTACGAGAATCAAAATGAGAAAATCGTCCCCAAAATGTGACCCCCGGGTTCCTATTTATAGAGCATTCTAGGCCTTTCTGTTTTTGGGTCATTGGGCCTTTAAGAGCATCTGTTGGCGGCTTTTCTCCTTGCTCTCCGACGTTTCATCTTCTGACCGCTTTGTGGTGCTGATTACTGCTTCCGTAGTTAAGGTTCCGGTCAGTTGGGGCTTCTTTAAGATTTATATGAGCTTGTTGATGTAGTAGCTTTTCGGAAGGTATTTGAGCTCCCTGTTATATGCTCTCGGTTATAAGTTTCCGGATGTAGGCTTTCGGTTTTCTCATGAATAATTAGAGGAGCTTGCCCTTATGATGTATGTAGATAGCTATCGGTTCTGATACACTATTGGTGTCCGTACTAAGTATACCGGTAGAATAGCATATATCCTTTCTAGGGTTTTGGTTTGCCTTCCGGAGGGGTCTTCAGGTATATCCTGTTCTTCTAGGAGGTTGCTCTAGGTGATTTTCCCATTGCCTATCAATATGACCTTTCAGTGTTTATGTAGAAGATGTTTCGGAAGGTGGTTCCAGATAATCTCTATGTACTTCTGGCTTGATACTCTTGATGCCTTTGCCTCCTGATGTATCGGTTTTAAGAAGGTTAATAACAACAATCCTTCCTTCCGGGTTTCAATAAGTGGAGCCTTTGCTTCCCTCTTTAGTTTCAAACTTATATGACCTTTCGCTATAGATCTCTCGTGCCGGATTAACCCTGCCGGATGGACCATGTCGATATTTTACGGCTTTTAAGTTCTCTTTAGTGCTTGTCTTTTGTTTTCGGAGGGGTCCCTTTGTATTTGGGTCCATTCGCTACCCCTTCACCATCAGCTTGTTTCGCAGTTAATTTTGGTAGTCACATTTGCCCCCCAGTGAAGGGGTATTTTCATCTTTTCAAGTCAAACTCTTTGCGGAGCTGCTATCTCTTTCCTCCAGTGTACATACTCTCTCCTCATTAACTCCTTTCCTTACTCTATTATTTCTTGAAAAATTTATCTTAAGGAAGTATCAGCTATTTGAATAATCATTTCGATAAGACATCCATGTTTCTTGTCTTTCTGTTACCAATTCTAAATGAGCAACTCCAAATTTGACAGTTTAAATTAGCATTTCAACTTTTCTCTTACCATTTTGTGGTAGAGCTTGAAAACTAAACATCTTATCATTGATGGGCTTTGCGTAGAATAATAAAGTTCATTCCCTTTCGGATATTGATCTCACCCTATTGTGTTAAATTTAACAGACCGTACATGGCATTATGGGAAATAAGCACGTTGCTTTGAAACCTAATAGGAATGGACCTATGCCAATCGATCTTTCTTAGTCCAGGAAATTTGGCGCTGTTGGGAAGCATTCTTTGATTCCGTCTCAAGAACAAGATAATTCCATTCCCAAGGATTACAGGATTTTGGGGTTTGATGCCATCTCTCCATGTGGAGAGGACACCATTTCCTCTCCCATGGAGGATTAATTTGCTTTCTCTGCAATTCATATTTGGCATGGAGGTTATATTTCTTTTCCGAGTTTCCTTCATCGTTATCTACAACACTTGGGATTTGCTCCTATTCAGTTCTCTCCTAAAACCTACACCTACCTACTAGGCTTAGAACTTTTGTCATTAGACCCGAGTAATGGTTCTTTAAGTCCTTCCACTCTAGACTACTTGTTTCGTCCTTCCAACCTTAGCGACACCAATCCTTAGATTTTTCGTGTGAATCCTACGAAGAAACTGTTGTCCGAAGGAGCGACAAGGTTCAAAGATTGGGAGAATCAATTTTCTGTGTCCGATGCCCTCTGGGTACCAATGGCGGTTTTGCAGCCCAAGTATGCACAGCGGAAAGTTTTTTTTTTAAATAAATAAATAAATCTTGTCTTACTCTTCACATATGTTGTTCCTAATTTGCCAAGTTTCGTAGATAAGGAGTTAATTGATGCTCTTGGCATTGCCTTTGGAAAATTCGGCAATCGGTCTCTGCTGCTCGCTTCTTCTATCCTTCGGAGGCATTCCTTATTGACAGCCGGTCAATTTGTTATTGGGAAACCCCCTTGGTTCTACTTAACAATGGGTCCCCTTCTTGTCATTGGGGAGATATGCTCCTTTCTCTTCTAATTCCCATTAATTCCTGGATACCTCAGGTATGTCTTTTCTTATCTTTAAGAAAAATTGTACTTTATCTTTTTCTTGATTTCTTCTCAATGCGTGTTTTTGAAGCTTCTTGTATTGAGTCTATTAAGACTGGGTCCACCTCCTTGATTCCAAGATTTGGGATTTCTTTGCTCAAGGGTGCATTAATAAAATCTAAAGAAAACGTAAAGAGGAAAATTTTGAAGAAAGGTTTAGAAGATTCTTGATTGAAGAGGTCTAGACGTGTGGGGGGCCTAATTGCTCATTCTGATGCGGTTTTTGATATCCTGGAGGTTACTTCTCCAATGAAGGCTTCTGGCTCAAACCCTCGTGGTATTGGGTCCTTCGATGTTTGCAACAAGATGCATCATGCTTGGGCTTATCTTCTTCTTCTTCTAAGCACATTGCCCCTTGCAATTTTACCAATCTTACTAATGGTGATAAATTCGATGAACTAGTTGGCCAGGTTATTTCTACTTCTTCTCTTTCTGGTGTCGACCCCTTATTTGATTTCCCCCAAAATCGTCAAGCCTTGGTCGAACAACTACTTATGGTATTTTGATTTCTTCTTTCCTATTTCCTTATCTCTTTTCAAGTATTTTGTTCCTGACCGTTATGTCCTTTATAGGTTATCAAACGGTGCTTTGTAACGCAAGGCAGTACTCTAGATCCTAGTTCTCAGTTGTTGAATCTTAAAAGAGAAAACATGACCTTGAAGAAAGAAAAGGAAGCTTAGTTCTTGAGAAAGAGGGCCTAGTTGTGGAGTAAAGAATGTTGGAGCATGCTTTATCGGATGCTAAGAGTTCGGGTGCTTTGGGAAAAGAATCCTACCTGGCCTTGGTTGAGGAAAATATTGCTTTAAAGAAGAGCTTGGAGAAACCCAAAAAGGATATCGGCTGGTTCGAATCCCGCTATTCTTCATTCTATGATCAGAATTCCTTTTTGTAAAGAGAGAATGGCTCCCTCAAAATCGAGCTTGGTAAGAAGAAAACTTCGCTGGCCAGGTTTTCTAGTGTAGTCAATGACACTAAACGGAGAATTTCCTTCTTCCTTCTGACCACCTTGGATGAAATCATGGTTAACTCCTTCGAAGATGCTTTCCTTCTTATTTATGTAGATAACATGGATAAATGTTTTGTAATAACCCGTATTTTAATAACAAGATATAACACAAAACAAGGAAGAATTAAATAATAAAATCTGAATCAAGGGAAACGGGCTATGCCATTGCGTTCATCTCGGAAAAACATGCGAAATAGAGTCCGAGTTTTCGAAAATCGGAGTCTGTATGACCCGATTAAAGCCCAACAAAGTTTTCCGAAAATTTCTAAATAAAAACAGATTTTCAAATTCAAATCTAAGCTTGGAAATTGGGCCAGTTGGGCCAAGGCGGGAAAATTCCCACCACAGTACCCAAGTCGACAGCCCTGTCGACTTGGGAGTCGACTGGGTCTGACCATGTCGACAGCCCTGTCGACTTGGCTGTCGACTTGGCTCAGACGCCCAGTCCTGCCTGGTGCACCATCTTGAGAATGTGTCGAGCTAGAGGGCCATATTCGATTTGGAGGGCTGAAATGAGAACTAGGGTTTAATCCTATGGTCTAAATCACTAGCCTAATCTATAAATAAGACCCTAACCTACCCTAAATCCTCATTAATCTATCCTACAACTAAACTATGGCAAAATCAATCCCCTCATGGCCTCCACTCTCTTCATAAATTCCTAAATCAATTTTCAAGAGATTCCCATGCATACAAGTGTATTTAGGCTTGTATGATCCTCTTTAGCTTGCATTAAAGTCTTGTTTCTCTATTGGCATCATAAAGGAGGAGTCTTGATCAAGTTTGCTTGCATTTTAGGGTTTTAATTAGTTGCATAAGGGATTTCTTACATTTGCTATACTCATTTGAGTCTTCATAGCATTGTAAGCCTATTTCTACTCTTGTATTTTAACTATGAAGTTAATATGTTATGTTTCAAGTTTGAGTTTGGGGTTAATCATGATATGTGCTTTGATCTTATGATTTTATGCATAAGATTACTCTATGCATGTTAGTAAAGTCATTACCTTGGCTTTATGCATAGAAAGATATGATCTTTGGTGGGAAATGTTGCATAATGCAACTATGAAACTCTCATAATCCTTGCTTTAACATGCATATAATGTTATATGCATGTTACTAGTCCTTATCTCATGCTATCTATGGCCATGTTCCACCTATTTGCCAAGTTTGAGGTTATGCATGCATATGAACCTTATGCAAGTTGAAACCATGTTATGCATGCATATGAACCTTATGCAAGTTAAAATGATGTTATGCATGCTTATGAATATTTTGCAAGTTGATAACATGATATGCAAGTTTATGATCACATCTTTGTCTCATGCCACCATGTTTAACTTGTGGCTCCAACCCCTCTATGTCATGATTATGCCAAGTTCCTTCTTTCTATCCTTTATGCGCTATTGCGATATGTAAGCGATGGGATTGTGTTTGGGATTGGGTAAACTTAAAAGACATAAGAACATAAGCTTGGGAATTTACCTATTAAGTTAGATCTACCCATTGGGAATTTACCTATTAAGTTAGGTCCACCTAATTGCTTGAAAACTTGTAATGTGATGGACATGACACTTAGAAAACATGAGAATGGCCAACTCGAGGTTGAGTTGAGCTTGTAGCATAAACCTACCCGGAACCGACCGGCTTAACTAGTGGCTACAAGCAATAGGACCCAATGTGAGTAGTTGGTCATGTCGCACGTAAGACCCGAGGTTAGACTAAGTTGTGGTGTAAACCTACCCGGACCCGCCCGGCCTAACTAGTAACCACAACAAGGTCTAATTTGAGAGGTTGGGTGCATTAAATTAATTAATGCCACATGGTAGGGTTAAGTCATTGACCGCTTGAATACTTAACCAATTAAACACGATGGGTTGGTAGGGTTAAGTCATGAACCTTGGGTACACTTAACCAACTTGGTACTTAGATGAGTTGGGTTAACCACGTTTAACCCATTAAGGAAACCCTAGTTACGTGGTCCTTTGCACCAGTAACCCTCTTGGATGTATCATAATACCCTAGGGACTAGGCTAGGGTGGGGCACGATTACTGGGATGACATGTAAGCGACTAAAACGACGGCTGTGTAGGTGCGCCGGTGTAGGTTCAGGCGGGCCATGGTCGTGCACATGGTCCGGAGTTGAAAAAGCAGGCACGGGCACCAGTAGGTTTAAACTGTGCGTGCTTGGTTTGTGTCAGGGGTTGACACCCTAAGACTTGATACACCCTAGGGTGGACCTAGCACAGTTTAGCTACACTTCGTAGTTGGGCCGTATGACACCGACACTTGACGAGTTAGGCTGTAGGGAGCCGATCGACTAGACCGTGCTAGGTTGGCCTTGATTTAGGTCATTCATGATGGTGGGCCAAACTTGGGCCTGGGGATCACCTCTTGTTTACACTTGACACGACTTGTGATACTAGTACACTTGGTGCAAACCTCAATCTTGTTTATGCGGTACCACATTTGATCTATCTTGTTGACTTCTTACCATGCCAGTTATTATCCTATGACTCATCCTTGTTTATATATATACTGTTAACTTTATTAGTTGTTGTACAATTGTAGATAGGACTTACCAGTCTTTTGACTGACCCGTTTTCTTTCGCCTCTTTTCTTTCGTCCCCCCCCCCTCAGGTTTACAGGGCGGGAATACCAGCACTTAGCTTGGATCTTAGCTGCTTTTCATGGATAGCTCATGTATGCTTCGGACTTGAGCTTGCTATGGTTTTCTACTTGGGATAGCTACTTCATGTTTTCCTTTTCAGTTACAAGTTTTATGTTTCTAGACTTTGTTTATGGAAAATAATTAAGTACTGTGTTGTAACTTAACCTATGGATTTGACATGCTAGCTTTTATCCGCTGCTATACTTACTCTGTTTTTACTTATATGTTCTGTCTTGTGATATCTGCATGCATGATTACCTGATTTAAATGCCCCTCCAAAGTCAGTGTCCTTGCAAGAGTGGCACTGGCGGAGGTGGGGTGTTACATTTGGTATCAGAGCCTAAGGTTTACGAGATTGGAGCAAAAAGGGTTTTAAAGTTACTTTTAAAAGCTATTTTCAAAACCAATTAAGTATTTTCCAAAGAAAAGTCTAGTTTATTTTGAAAGGCTATCCCCCAAGAGCCATAAGCACTATCCTTCGTTTCCTCGTTCTAAATCTATCTTTTCCTTTTTTAGCATGGCCGATCTCAATCTTCCTGAGGGAGTCACCATTCCCGGATGGTTCCGGAGGTACTTGGAAGCTAGGGCCAATAATCCAGGTCCAGCAACCACTCCCACTATCACTTAGGTTCCACCTCCTCCTCCTCCTCAGCAACCACAAGCCGATTTCGCCAAGGTTTGCAAGGACTTCAAGGCCATGGGTGGCAAAAATTTTATGGGGACAGAGACTTTCGTGGAAGCAAGAAATTGGTTGAAGGAGACCGAAGATCTTTTTGCCATCTTTGATATAGAGGACCATAGAAAGGTTCTATTGACGGTTTGGCTACTAAAGGAGGAAGCTTCTTATTGGTGGGAGGTCACCAATGCTACAAGGCCCGTAGAAACCTGGGCCGACTTTAGGGCAAGGTTTGGGCTTAAGTTTCTATCATCTGCAAAGGCAAATTTGCAACTAAAGAAGTTCATAGCTTTGAAGCAAGGAGACATGACAGTGAGAGAGTATGTGAATAGGTTCAACCAGCTTGCCCGATTCGGTTTGGACATGGTCAATACTCCCGAGAAGAAGGCTCTACGTTTTGCACGAGGGTTAAATGAGCCATTACAAGGTCTAGCTATGTCACACATACCCATGGGGGCCACTTTCGAGAGCCTGGTATACATGGCATTGCTGCAGGGAGAGGATAAGAATGGGAAGAAGGAAGTCAAGCCCAATGAAACTCAGCCTAAGAAGACAGACTCCAAGTGGGGAGGGAATCAGAGTAATCAGAACAACAAGAACAACAAGGACAACAAGAACAAGGCAAAGGACACAAGGAAGTGCCACTTCTGTGGGATTGTTGGGCATGTAGCCAAGGACTGTAGGAAGAAGAAAATGAAATTGGGTGGATGCTTTTATTGTGGAGAGACGGGACATTTTAGCAAAGATTGCCCTAAGAAGCAGGGGCAGGGACAAACTCAGCGCGCAGGTTCATCTGGAGGGCAAGTGCATGCTCTCAACACCGCTCCAGTTCAAGACCGAGGTACTATTTCTGTGGAGAGTCTTGTTTATATTTCTGGTTTTCCTGTTCGCACTTTGTTTGATTCTGGCGCATCACATACCTTTATTTCCTCTGATGTTGTTGAAAGTTTGCACCTAAGTACTAGTCTTGTTGAGGATCCCGTTAGTGTTTCAAATCCGATTGGGGGTTCAGCCCATTTGTCTATGATCTGTATGGATTTGAGGATTTCTATCTTGACCGTAGAATTCTCGTGTGATGATTATGTTCTCGGGTTCACGGGATACGGGTTGATCGTGGGCATGCATTGGTTGTCCCGCTATGGAGCCATTCTCGATTGTGAGCATAGGGTGGTGAGACTCATGACTCGCCTTGGCAATACCCTAGAGATTTCTTGCAACCCGCTAGATCCCGTCATGCTATGTTATCTTGAATCTCTTGACTCGTCTATCGATGGTCTGCAATCTGTAAGGGTGGTTCGGGAATACCCTGATGTTTTTGAAGAAGTTAAGGGGTTACCCCCTAAGCGAGAGATAGATTTCCGCATTTATCTGGTTGATAATGCTAAGCCAGTCTCCTTACCAGTTAGGCACATAGCCCCGCGGGAAAGGAGAGAGCTCAGTAAGCAAATCAAGGAGCTTCTTGAGAAGAATTTTATTAGGCGAAGCATTTCCGAATGGGGTGCTCCGGTGGTGTTCGCTACTAAGGCGGACGGCTCGCTTCGTCTATGTGTTGATTATCGAGAGCTGAACAAGCTGACCAAGAAGAATAGGCACCCATTACCGAGGATAGATGACCTCTTCGACCAGCTTGTTGGTGCTTCTATTTTCTCTCAGCTTGATTTAGCCACCGGATTTCATCAGCTTAAAGTGGCCGAAGACAGCATTGATAATACTGCATTTAGGATTCCAGACGGATTCTTTGAATGGCTTGTCATGCCATTCGGCTTGACTAATGCACCCGCCTACTTCGTAGATTTGATGAGTAGGGTGTTCAGGGAGTTCCTTAACAAGTTTGTTGTTGTCTTCGTGGATGATATTCTGATCTTTTCAAAAGACGAGGAAGAACATGCTAGACACCTCAAGGAGGTGATGGATACGCTTAGAGCCCATCAGTTGAAAGCCAAGTTCTCCAAATGCCACTTTTGGAGAAAAGAAGTCCGATTTCTTGGGCATATAGTTTCTAAGCAGGGTATAGCTATGGATCCCGCGAAAGTGGTAGCAGTTCAAGACTGGAAGACTCCTAAGAATGCAACCGAAGTGCGAAGCTTTCTCGGTCTGGCAGGCTACTATAGGAAGTTCATTAGAGACTTCGCTAAGATTTCGGCCCCTCTCACTAGATTGACGAAGAATAACTTAGTCTTTGCGTGGGACTCAGAGTGTGAGCTTGCTTTTCAAAGGCTCAAGAGGGCCCTTACCACAACTCCAGTTTTGGCATTACCCGATGGCGGTAAGATGTTTACCGTGTATACCGATGCATGTGGCACATGGTTAGGCGCTGTTCTAATGCAGGTAGGAAGAGTGATATGTTATGGGGGTAGGCAACTTAAAGTTCATGAGAAGAACTATCCCACTCATGACTTGGAGTTAGCGGCGATTGTCTTTGCACTCAAGTCCTGGCGCCACTATCTTTTAGGCCAAAGGTTTGAGTTGTACACTGATCACAAATCACTCAAGTATCTCTTCTCGCAGAAAGATCTGAATCTTAGGCAGCAAAGGTGGATGGAATTCTTGGCATCTTATGACTTCGAGATAGCTTATACCCCTGGCAAGGGTAATGTTGTGGCTGATGAACTAAGCAGAAAAAGGTTGGCTTTGAGTCCCTTTTTTGTTGAGATGAAGAGCCTAGAGTTCCTGGCAACCTTTGATTTCACGACAGCAGTTGAGTCGATGACAGGATCGTTAGCATCTCTCGAGCTTAGACCCACACTTCTGGATCAAGTAGGGACTTCGCAGAAGGAAGACCCACAAATAGTGGAGATCATGGATAGGTTGATTCGTGGTGAGACGTCTAGTCACCTTGCTAAATATACTATTGATGACAAGGGTTGGCTAAGGCGTGATGGAAGACTCTGCGTGCCACAAGTGGGAGACTTGGTGCATAAAGTTCTCGAAGAAGCACATCACTCAAAGATGACTATACATCCTGGTGGAGATAAGATGTATAGGGATATGAAGCGCATTTTCTTTTGGCCTGGAATGAAGAAGGATGTGGCAGACTATGTTTCAAAGTGCATGGTGTGCCAACAAGTGAAAGCTGAGTCGAAGAAACCAGGTGGGCCATTACATCCATTGAAGGTCCCGCAATGGAAGTGGGAGAGCATCTCTATGGACTTCGTGGATGGATTGCCTAGATCAAGAAAAGGGAATTCGAGCATATGGGTCATCGTTGATCGACTTACGAAGAGTGCTCACTTTATCCCAGTAAAGAGCAAAAGGACTGCATCATGGCTGGCATCTGTTTACCTTCGAGAAATAGTGAGATTGCATGGGGTTCCTTCTAGCATAGTCAGTGATCGTGACCCAATCTTCACTAGCCAATTCTGGAATAGTTTGCAGGAAGCAATGGGTACGCAATTGAATATGAGTACAGCCTATCACCCCCAGACGGATGGCCAAACCGAAAGGGTGAATAGAGTGCTAGAAGACCTTCTGAGGCTTTGTGTTCTTGATTTTGGTGGTACTTGGGAAGACCACCTTCCTCTTGTGGAGTTTGCTTACAACAATAGCTATCAAGCTAGCATAGGGATGGCACCATTTGAAGCTTTATATGGGAGGCCGTGTAGGTCACCATCTTGTTGGTGGGAGACAACAGATAAGCTTGTACTCGGGCCCGATATGATACGAGACACATCTGAGAAAGTCGAATTGGTGAGAAGACGGATGAAAGCGGCCCAAGATAGACAGAAATCATATGCTGATAAGCGAAGGACAGGTTTGGAGTTCAAAGTTGGAGACATGGTTTTCGTGAAGGTTCCTCCTTTGCGTAATGTGGTTCGCTTCAGAGCAATTGGGAAGCTGGCACCCAGATTCGTAGGACCCTTCCCTATCATAGAGAGAATTGGGAAGATGGCTTATAAAGTGCAATTGCCTGAGAAGCTGTCCGGAGTGCATAATGTCTTTCATGTCTCACATCTCCGAAAGTGCCTACATGAGTCCGCTGAGGTGGTTGAACCTAGCATTCTTGAAGACGTGGAAGTAGAGAAAGAGGCAACCTTGAGGAGAGCTCCGATTCGTATCTTGGGAACGGAGATCAGAAAGCTAAGGAATCAAGAGGTCAAATTGGTGAAAGTTCAGTGGAGTGAAGCCGAAGAGGATGCAACTTGGGAGACAGAGGAGAAGATGTTTAGGCTTTATCCATTCCTTTTTGAGGGTACATTCTCGACCTCTTTTCCCTCTTTGGCATATCTTTCTTTTGCTATCTATGTTTATCCTGTTTATCTTGTAACTTCGTCATGAGAACCTTAGTTAGAAACCCCTTGGATGAAACATGTATTTGAAACATGTTATGCTTGATGGTTGCAAGTGGTTGCAAGTGTTTGCAAGTGGATACTCGTGGATGCATGATACACATTAGGCACTAAGATCGGCTCACACACCTTCATATTGCATATGCATGAGTGCTTATACTTATTCATGGCTGAAACTTGTTGTGCTATCTCATGGATGTTGCATATGGATGAATGTTATGTGCACTCATGTAGAAATTATAAAATTAGGCTAGGAATTTGCATACATATGGACGCATTTCACTAGCATACTTTGCATTAAGGAGGTGTACTGAATCAGTAACCGCCTGATTTTCGCATTAGATAAGTACATATACACACACCTTTGCATATGATCATACAGCATTTAGAAATTGTTAAGGACAATGGTTACTCGTGGATGATGTGGTGAGTAGATGGATGATGGATGGTAGGACACATACTTCCTAACTTAGAGATTTCGGGGACGAAATCCTTTAAGGAGGGGAGAATGTAATAACCCGTATTTTAATAACAAGATATAACACAAAACAAGGCAGAATTAAATAATAAAATCTGAATCAAGGGAAACGGGCTATGCCATTGCGTTCGTCTCGGAAAAACATGCGAAATAGAGTCCGAGTTTTCGAAAATCGGAGTCCGTATGACCCGATTAAGGCCCAACAAAGTTTTCAGAAAATTTCTAAATAAAAACAGATTTTCAAATTCAAATCTAAGCTTGGAAATTGGGCCAGTTGGGCCAAGGCGGGAAAATTCCAGCCACAGTACCCAAGTCGACAGCCCTGTCGACTTGGGAGTCGACTGGGTCTGACCAGGTCGACAGCCCTGTCGACTTGGCTGTCGACTTGGCTCAGACGCCCAGTCCTTCCTGGTGCACCATCTTGAGAATGTGTCGAGCTAGAGGGCCAGATTCGATTTGGAGGGCTGAAATGAGAACTAGGGTTTAATCCTATGGTCTAAATCACTAGCCTAATCTATAAATAAGACCCTAACCTACCCTAAATCCTCATTAATCTATCCTACAACTAAACTATGGCAAAATCAATCCCCTCATGGCCTCCACTCTCTTCATAAATTCCTAAATCAATTTTCAAGAGATTCCCATGCATACAAGTGTATTTAGGCTTGTATGATCCTCTTTAGCTTGCATTAAAGTCTTGTTTCTCTATTGGCATCATAAAGGAGGAGTCTTGATCAAGTTTGCTTGCATTTTGGGGTTTTAATTAGTTGCATAAGGGATTTCTTACATTTGCTATACTCATTTGAGTCTTCATAGCATTGTAAGCCTATTTCTACTCTTGTATTTTAACTATGAAGTTAATATGTTATGTTTCAAGTTTGAGTTTGGGGTTAATCATGATATGTGCTTTGATCTTATGATTTTATGCATAAGATTACTCTATGCATGTTAGTAAAGTCATTACCTTTGCTTTATGCATAGAAAGATATAATCTTTGGTGGGAAATGTTGCATAATGCAACTTTGAAACTCTCATAATCCTTGCATTAACATACATATAATGTTATATGCATGTTACTAGTCCTTATCTCATGCTATCTATGGCCATGTTCCACCTATTTGCCAAGTTTGAGGTTATGCATGCATATGAACCTTATGCAAGTTGAAACCATGTTATGCATGCATATGAACCTTATGCAAGTTAAAATGATGTTATGCATGCTTATGAATATTTTGCAAGTTGATAACATGATATGCAAGTTTATGATCACATCTTTGTCTCATGCCACCATGTTTAACTTGTGGCTCCAACCCCTCTATGTCATGATTATGCCAAGTTCCTTCTTTCTATCCTTTATGCGCTATTGCGATATGTAAGCGATGGGATTGCGTTTGGGATTGGGTAAACTTAAAAGACAAAAGAACATAAGCTTGGGAATTTACCTATTAAGTTAGGTCTACCCATTGGGAATTTACCTATTAAGTTAGGTCTACCCAATTGCTTGAAAACTTGTAATGTGATGGACATGACACTTAGAAAACATGAGAATGGCCAACTCGAGGTTGAGTTGAGCTTGTAGCATAAACCTACCCGGAACCGACCGGCTTAACTAGTGGCTACAAGCAATAGGACCCAATGTGAGTAGTTGGTCATGTCGCACGTAAGACCCGAGGTTAGACTAAGTTGTGGTGTAAACCTACCCGGACCCGCCCGGCCTAACTAGTAACCACAACAAGGTCTAACGTGAGAGGTTGGGTGCATTAAATTAATTAATGCCACATGGTAGGGTTAAGTCATGGACCGCTTGAATACTTAACCAATTAAACACGATGGGTTGGTAGGGTTAAGTCATGAACCTTGGGTACACTTAACCAACTTGGTACTTAGATGAGTTGGGTTAACCACGTTTAACCCATTAAGGAAACCCTAGTTACGTGGTCCTTTGCACCAGTAACCCTCTTGGATGTATCATGATACCCTTGGGACTAGGTTAGGGTGGGGCACGATTACTGGGATGACATGTAAGCGACTAAAACGACGACTGTGTAGGTGCACCGGTGTAGGTTCAGGCGAGCCATGGTCGTGCACATGGTCCGGAGTTGAAAAAGCAGGCACGGGCACCAGTAGGTTTAAATTGTGCGTGCTTGGTTTGTGTCAGGGGTTGACACCCTAGGACTTGATACACCCTAGTGTGGACCTAGCACAGTTTAGCTACACTTCGTAGTTGGGCCGTATGACACCGACACTTGACGAGTTAGGCTGTAGGGAGCCGATCGACTAGACCGTGCTAGTTGGGCCTTGATTTAGGTCATTCTTGATGGTGGGCCAAACTTGGGCCTGGGGATCACCTCTTGTTTACACTTGACACGACTTGTGATACTAGTACACTTGGTGCAAACCTCAATCTTGTTTATGCGGTACCACATTTGATCTATCTTGTTGACTTCTTACCATGCCAGTTATTATCCTATGACTCATCCTTGTTTATATATATACTGTTAACTTTATTAGTTGTTGTACAATTGTAGATAGGACTTACCAGTCTTTTGACTGACCCGTTTTCTTTCGTTCCCCCCCCCCCCTAGGTTTACAGGGCGGGAATACCAGCACTTAGCTTGGATCTTAGCTGCTTTTCTTGGATAGCTCATGTATGCTTCGGACTTGAGCTTGCTATGGTTTTCTACTTGGGATAGCTACTTCATGTTTTCCTTTTCAGTTACAAGTTTTATGTTTCTAGACTTTGTTTATGGAAAATAATTAAGTACTGTGTTGTAACTTAACCTATGGATTTGATATGCTAGCTTTTATCCGCTGCTATACTTACTCTGTTTTTACTTATATGTTCTGTCTTGTGATATCTGCATGCATGATTACCTGATTTAAACGCCCCTCCAAAGTCAGTGTCCTTGCAAGAGTGGCACTGGCGGAGGTGGGGTGTTACATGTTTAGATTTATACTTTTCTTCCCTTGATCCGTCCTTGGTGGAAAGGTTTATATCCAAGATATCTTGCATGAGGAATAAAGTAGAAATTTCTATGAGGAGGGATATTGACGTATCTGAACTTTTGTTTATTGAAGATGCCCCTCTCAAGGAGCTATGTGTCGATAATGGAGGAGACCTTGTGAAGGTGTCGCAGGTTGCTCATGCCAGTGAGGACAACTCTAAGCGTACCAATGTTACTGCGGGTGAAGAGGGAAACATTGATGATAACTCCACAGGTGTCGATGGTTCCTTTTCAGCCTTTGATGCTTTAGACAAAGTATGCGGCGAAGGTACCAAATTCGTTGAAGAAGATCATACCTCAATTGACCCCTCTGACCCTTCGGAAGCACGAAGGATGGCGGAAATCCCAAATCCCCCAGGTTCCCTTCCTGTTGAAAACTCATATGTTTATGTTCCTACTTCTGAGTATGACATCTTCTCTTATATGCAGATTCTTTTGTTTTTTCTTTAACAATCAATCAATAATTCATTTCGTCCAGATGGAAGGAAAACATTAAAGTTTTAGGGATTCTATTCTTAGAAAGACTCGTCTGGAAGTGATTTGTTTCACTAGGGAACTGGATAAATAGATGAACGAGTATAACATACTACCTTACAAATTTCATTTCCTTGATATGAGTGTCATGAAGTTACTGCTTTCTAAAGAGAAAGAAGTGGTTCCTAGGCTGCGAACAACCCGGTTGCAATGCGATAGGCATTTAAAAGAAAATTCCGAGATTATGACTTTGTTTTGGATGTTAATCGAAGACAGGGACGCATTAGTAAACTCTCTGTAACAAATTTATCGTAGATATAAAACCAAAAATTTCTCCTTTTTAGGTGATCATAGCGGGAGCCTGCTTAGATGTCTTCACAGAAGGTGCCTAGATGAATGTGTGGTGGACCTACACCCGATTTAATGTTGGAATCTTCCCCGGGTCACTCTCATTCCCATAAAGTTGCCTTTAGATAAACTTAAATTTAACAAGCATCAATTTGTAACTTATACCTTTAAGAGATCAGTTTTGTATGAACAAGAGGAATTTTCATGATGAATGTACTTATTTGGTTGATAATATAATGATTTATTATTTCTCTAATTTCCTTTGACATTTTTTTTAGAACATCTCTCCAGCCTCACGTTTACTCTTTAGGGCCGTCTTAGAACATTATGTTAAGTTGAAGAGAGACTATCGGGAGAAATTTTCCCTTATTAAGTCTTCTTCCTTGGCATAATATTGCTTCTTAAGGGATCTTGAGAAAATTTACACTTTTTATCCTCGGATTCACCTTGATTTCCTTGGCAAGAACAAGGATGAATTTTTAAGATAGGTTCATACATATCATTCAAGGTTAGTTCGTAGTTATGATAGCCCGCCTGTTGAAAAGTGGGACTATCGTAAGTATCCTCCAGTTCATATACCTGGTGGATACGAAGTTCCTTTCGATTCCTCACTTAACCTTACTACTGATATCATATATAAAGTAAGGGAAGCTGCTTCCTTTCCCTAATACCCAAGATAAACACTTGTAATGGTGTTGTTATTGAGAACTAGGTTATACTCATATGAATTTTCTAGCATTGGGCTATCGGTGTTCTCCGTCTTGGAGATGCGCGTATTTTACAATCCTTCTTGTAAATAACTATGTAAGATACGGAGTACTTAGCATATCACCTGTCGCATGTAATATTTTATAATGATGGTGCTTATGAACAGAGGCAGGACCTATAACAGTATTACCTAACGTGTGATCACACATTTCGGTGTAAACGTTTTTCCCTCGTTATGGCTTTATCATGACATGGTGTACATTTCCGGCACACTTTTCCCTCAGTGGGATTAATAGTGCCGAGGCACGGGAGATATGAAATGTTTATAATGCTTACCTGTGTTTTGATTGTTAGTGAAAATATTTGACATGCTTGAATAATAAATTGATGAATGTACAAGTTAAAGACAGTTACCTGAGAAAACGAGGAGGCCAATGAGTTCATCCTTAGTAATAATGGAAGTGTAATTACGAGCCGTATTTGAGTTCCCAAAAAGGTTGAACAACTCCTTGTTTAGGTTTAAGATTTTGAATCCATCCAGATTTGGGTATTAAGATAGGAGACCGAAAATCCTCTTTCTGTATTTGTGAAGAAGAAGACCTATCCAGATTAGGGTATTAATAGTAGGAGACAAGAAATCAACCTCTAGTATTTGTGAAGAGCCAGACAAATCCAGATTCGGGTATTAACAGTAAGAGACCATAAATCTGCTTTGGTATTTGTTGAGGACCGAATCAACCTAGATTCAGGTATTAATATAGAAGACCTGAACCAACCTTTGTTCAGGCAATTAGAGATTGTGTGCCAAAAATCCATTTTTGGTATTAATGTTTTGTATCCCCCTTGAATTTGATTAGTGAAGCATAGGATTTATGTGCTTTCTGAGCCATTCTCTGGGCTTTTGATGTCAAAGCAGAGGATATACGTGCTTTGTTGGTCACTCTTTAGGCATGTGCATCTGGTGCGCTTGGCTAGATTATCCACAAGCAGGGCACAAGGACTTACTCGATCTCCCCCTAGGAGGTGCCTTATCCTGACCATCGTAGGTGATGATAAGGTCTTAGAAACTTAAACCGGGCCATTATAGACAAAGAATTAAGGTTTACTCTTTTGATGCCCTACACTGACCATCGTAGGTACTCATAGAGGCTTACACACCACCCCCCTCTAAGGGATGCCCTATCCTGACCATCATAGACAATGATAGGGGTTAGTGTTCCCTTCTACGGGTAACGCGGAACCTAAGCATAGGTAGGAAGTGCTCTTCTGCGAGCAGAGGTAGGACATGCTTAGTTCATAGAAGAGGCAGGGCATGCTAATTTTAGATGCACCACCACGACAATTTCTGGTGTGAAACGGAGGCTTACGTTTTTTATGCTTTAACCTAGTCCCCTCTAATTTGGGCATGGAAAAAGACTAACACACCCCCCCTCCGGGGAGTGCCTTGCGCTGGCCAATTTGGTGATGACAAGGGATTTGATCCATTCGTGGTTTGACCCCTTTTGGGTTTCTTTAAGCTTCAAAAGGAGAGTTTTCTGTACCCTCGGTCATGTTTGATAATCCTTTTCCTAAGGATTTTCATTGAACTTAATAGGATTTTTTTATAAATTCTCGTAATTGGCCTTGGTTGATGAACTTGATGATCAATTCCTTAAGGATTCTACAATGGTTAGTTTCATATACATTCAGCATGCGGTAATGATAATAGGGTCCTCCGGTCTTCCTTCTATACTTGGGTATTTTCTTGGAGAACAACCAATAGTTGAGTTCGTGTTTGGTTAGGAAGTAGATATTCTCCATCGAAGTGGTAAAGTGGTATCCCTTGGGTAATCCTAGCGTAAGCCTCTCTCCTTAGCACCGGGACCTAACCCTTTTGCAACCCAGTTTTGTTGTTTTACCTATATTTTTGTTCCTACTTTCCAGAACATACTAAGGTTGAGGTGTTATCCCTTCGGACCACTTGTTGGTGAAGTGATCAAAATGATTCATTATTTCTTGTTTAAGCACCGTTCCTCTGGTTTGCTTGTGGAGAGTTTTCCTTAGGTGAGAGAAAATGTTAATATCCTTTGATGTAGAGTCATTTAGAGGAGGCGCTAGGGTTTTTCCTCTGTGGGAAAGAATAATATCCCCAACGTTAGAAGCACATTGTTCTATTTCTCTTTTCCGCTTTATTATCCGCAAGGCTTCCGCTCTCAACCTTCGTTCTTCTGTCACTCTTGGGTCAGTGATTCCCGACTTGTCCATTCGAGATCCAAAATGCTTTTGTTGGGACCTCTTACCTACAACTTTGCTTTTTTAAAGCCTTAGCCCAATCCAAGACGGAATAACACATGTAGATATATGGTATTGTTAACCAAAGGATTGGAGGTTCAACACCTCCCTCTGGTGCCAAAATGTTAACGATATTTTTCGTCAACAACAGAATGGGTCTGTGGGAGTGGACCTAAGGGAAAAATAAGTTGTTTCGCCTTCGCAAGTTTGAGTTAGTTCACCTTTTACTAGGTATGAAGGTCTAGAATCCGAAAGAATATTTACTCGTCCCTCGATGGAGTGAGTATCACGCTTAAGTGATTCAAGAACCTGCAGTTACCCCAGGAGGATGAATTTCTTAACACAACTCTTGACAAAGGAAATAACGGATGGTAGGAAGTGTTTAAGCTTGTGGGAAGAGTTGTTTCTCCTGACCTGCGATAAGGCTTTGGTAAAGGATTATGTATATGTAGGAAGCAAATAGTAATCAACGGCAACAATAACTAGGAAATAACATGGCAGACACATAAATAAATATCACAAGTATTGATTTACGTTTTATTGATCTTTGATTTAGAATACAAGAATGTAATAATAGAAATCCCCAAATTGATTTAAGAAATAGGGTTTACTCTAGAGGAAAAATAGTACAAGAATCAGAATGAGAAAATCGTGCCCAAAATGTGATCCTTAGGGTCTTATTTATAGAGAATTCGGGACCCCTTCTGTTGTTGGATCATTAGGCCTGTAGGAGCCTCTGTCGGCCGCTTTTCTCCTCAATCTCAGATATTTTGGCTTCCGACCGCTTTGTATTGCTGATTATTGCTTCCGTAGTGAAGGATCGAGTCAGTTAGGGCTTCTTTGAAATTGATACGAGCTTCTTGATGTAGGAGTTTTTCAGAAGGTATTTGAGCTCTCTCGGTTATAAGCTTCCGGATGTATGCTTCTGAACCGCTATCAGTGTAGATAGTTGCCGGTTCTGAACCGCTGTCGGTGTAGATAGCTGCCGGTTCTGAACCGCTGTCGGTGTCCACACCAAGTAGACTATTATGGATAGCCTGTATTCTTAATAAGGTTTCGTTCTGCCTTGCGATGGGGTCTCCGGGTACAGCCTGTTCTTCCGAGAGATTGCTCCAGGCGATTCACCTATTGTCTATCAATATGACATTTCAGTGTTTAAGTAGTAGATGTTTAAAAAGCTGGTTCCAGATAATCTCAATGTACTTCTGGCTTGATACTCTTGATGCCTTTACCTCCTGATGTATTAGTTTTAAGCAGGATAATACTGACGGCCCTTCCGTCTTTCTGGGTTTCAATAAGCGGAGTTCTTTCTTCCCTCTTTCTTAGTTTCTGACTTAGATGACCTTTCGCTATCGATCTCTCCTACCGGATTGACCCTAACGGGCGGACTATACCGATATTTTGCAGCTTTTGAGTTCTCTTTAGTGTTTGGATATTTTTCTGGAGGTGGTCCCTTTGTATTTATGTCCATTCGCTACCCCTTCACCGTCAGCCTGTTTCGGAGTTAATTTTTGTAGTAACCCCAAATTAATGGCGGCGGCTAGTACTACATCCTATTTCTTCTTCGATTTGATCGAAGAAGAATACGTTCATGTGGATACCAATAGAGGCCTAGCAATTTGTTGGGCTAATCAATTCATATTTTCGTCATCTTCTTCTTTAAATTTGTGGATCTAGACACTGAAATTTATGAATTTTTCAATTTTGTGACTTTTGCATAGATCCTCCTTTTTAAATTGTTTAGAATGTTATATATGGTTACATATTAGATCTTAAATAAACCCAACAGTGGCAGATCTTCAGGCTTGTGAAAATCGGTATTTTGAATTATGATTTTGATTCAAGCGTGCTTGATTTCCTAGATAATCAAACTATTGTAAACACTGATGTTTGAGTTTAAAGTAAATTCATTTATGGAAGTTAAACTATTTTACTGTAATAAAATATTTGTTAGATATAAGATGTAAAAGTGTTACAGGAAATAAATTTTGATATTTGATATGAAATTTAAAAAAGGAATTCATTCTTAATTCTTAACATTGTTTTTGGTATTGAATCTGAATTGATATTTGATATTAATTCGTTCATGATTATTCAAAATTATAGTTCTTGTTAAAACATGTGACATGGTTTAACAGTGAACTATGTATTTTGGTATGAGTCTGGATCTGTGAATTTGGCTAATTTCTGAAAATTCTATGATTACCCTGTTAATTGGGATAAAAACAATTTTTTTATTCACTATTAAATCAAGATAAGATCTGTTTTGTTGAAAATAATGAATTACAGATTCATGTGTTTAACTTACTACATGATCTTTTAACATCATGTTTTCTTTTATGTCAGTTCGAATCAGTCACTAAACCTGGGTTGTTTTATTATCATCTGAACTAGGATACACATGCTCATATATAAATGATATTTGACATTAATTTTTTTAATTAGATTTTATAAATATGCATAATTAGATATCATATGCATAGTCACTTCATCTGTGAGTCATTTACCAACAATAGTCCAATTTGCAAAGCAAAATTGGATTTGGTTAGTAGATAATTTTATTTATGTTTGTTTTTGGAAACAAATAATATATAAGTCTTTGCAGTAGACGATACTAGTACAATATTCAATATCTTGAGTGATTGTCTAGTATAGTATATTCATATTGAGAATTGTATACTCACATAGATGTTTCCGGACCTTATTCCGGATTTAAGATCTTTGCTTATGACCATATTATATGGTCTCAAACTAAGATCTGAATAAATAATTGATTTATAACAATGTGTATGCATGCAATGAACTTTTATATACCTTATCCTCCAAATATTGGAATTATAAATTCCATGTATACTTCCCTTTATGTTCCATATGATCGAATGGACTTGCAGTTAAATATACATATTGATGTATTTTGATGCTGGGATCAATTAAAAGGAAGTCAAGTTTTAATAATAATAATATATGTGTCCATTATCCCATAAAACTCCAAGATTGTCCTTGAATTTAACCCTACCGTTATATATACATATGATCCATGAACCTAGATCCTTTCATGAAATTTAATCTACAAACGGATTTATGAATGTAGAGTAACAATTGATCAATATGAACCTGTACGTAATATGTTATGAATATTTAATAATAAAACTAATGATATGTATCTTATATTAATATAGGTACATATATATACACACACTAAATTTTTTTTATGGATTTTCTATAGACATATGAAATGGAAAATATGATTTGCTATTTGCAACCCCAAGTTATGCACATTTGAAAAGTTCTCACACATATATATGTATATACAGTGATTTATATTGGGTATATTTTGACATATTTTTAAATCGACCCTATAAGTTGTTTTCTAAGATATATATATACACACACACGTATGTATTGACATAACCTTGATGCATTTGTTAATTTATACAATTGTAACAATTGCAAATATGATTTGCAATAAAACAATAGTATATATATATATAACAAATTTTTTCTATGTTGATTAATTCTTGATACTGTAAATTTATAATCAACCCAAATTTGCTGTTATATATGAATTATGATTATATTCCTGCACTCAGAAGAACATTTATCAAGTTTAACCTATATATATATATATATATCCTTATATATGTATATATATAAAAACTATGGGTCATACAATTAAACACTGTCAACCAATATATGCTATGATATATAATGATACTGAATACACTCGATTATATTTGTTGTAGAGACAACAAGGCCTTAGGCATGTAATTAGACATGCATTCAGACACATATCTATATGTGTAATTTTATGTGAACGTGTGGTTGAATATTAATGGTTAATATGGCTTATATTATATTTGATTATATATCTCTAACATGCATAAATATTTCCTATAGATATTTGCTTTAACATACCACATACTACATACCTTAGCAAACAAAAATGTTACTTAATTTTATAAGCATGCCTTTATACACACGCACACACACACACACACACACACACACATATATATATACACACACACATACATATATATATATACACACATTTATATATATACACACATATATATAAGGCCTTAGGCATGTCATTAGACATGCATTCAAACACATATTTATATGTGTAATTTTATGTGAGTGTATGGTTGAATATTAATGGTTAATATGGCATATATTATATTTGATTATATATCTCTAACATGCATAAATATCTTCAGTAGATATTTGCTTTAACATACCACATACTATTTGCCTTAGCAAACAAAAATGTTACTTAATTTTATAAGAATGCCTTTATGCACACACACACAAACACACACACACACACACACACAGACACACACACACACACACACACACATATATATATATATATGGGTGTGTGTGTGTGTGTATAAAAGAATAAACGTATTCAGTAGAAAAGGTATTTTACTGATGGAAGAATATTTGATCCCATACTGTTTTCTCTAATGCAAGCACACCTTGCTTGTCTCGATCCACTTGTAACGATTTTGGGATCTATTCGCCAGGAATAACTGGATTTCGGCTTTGCTAAATTTCGGAAGCTATACCTAATATTTGGCAATGATAATAGTTTTTGTGGTACCCAGTGGTCTATTTTCTTGTCTTTATCGGTGAATCACTTCTTTAAATATAAAAGAATAAACGTATTCAGTAGAATCTCACCTTTAATACATTAAATCTAAATGTTTGATTTTTAAGGTGAATATTATTGGCATTATATTTGTAAAATATACTAATTGAATTTGGTCATACAAGTTCGACTAACTTTGTTTAATATTTTTAAGTCAAAAAATATGTATACATATTGAATGTTTAATTTTTGAACCTATATTCACTTTATAGTTGAAGTGAAATTTATATATACACATGAAAATTGGTTTTGCACTTATTTTTTATTATTATTATGAATGCATCTTATTAAAAATATTAATTGCATATGGATGCAAAATCCTCTATCATTCAATTATTTTTAGCTTTTGCATTATTGTCCCTGGTATAATATAGAAAAATATTAAGTAATTTACTAATGTTTTGTTAAAAAATCATACTATAAGCATGTAGTAAATCAAGTATGACTTGATTTACTATTTATATGTATTAGATTATGCACAATGAATTGGTTTTGAGAAAATCGGTTCAAATATGTTGCATGAATACATAAAATTATCTCTTATGTGCAGATTGAAGGAGGCCTGACTAAAAATATGATTTGTAGTTCCATTTAAATCCTCAATTCACACATGTTGAAGATATACGGTTGCCACAATATGTTGTATATGGCAGTCAAATCCACTCCGTCAGAAATTCTACATGTATTTGTATTTTAATACATGTATATTCTACTATAATCTTGAATGTATTAAATATGTATACACTGTTATACATATATGAAATATACACTATTATGTAAACATGTATGCTGTTGTGTAAAATAAGCCAAATTGTTTTGTAACTCCTAAGGCAAAAGTTGCACTTTTCAACTTGTATTTTTTAGGATTGTGTGTGTATGTGTGTGTGTCTATATATATATATATATATATATATATATATATATATATATATATATATATATATAGCATTTCTAAAGTAAGTGTTTATATATTATATGCTCACGTGTATGAGTTCCATGTTTAAAATATAGAAGAACTTGAATTATTTCTTATTGCATATTATTATGAGAGTTAATACATGTATATTTATATATATAATCGATATGTATTTGGGCCTTAAATTAGTCTGGGCCTTAAATTTGTTAAATTCTGGAAATGTTATGAGCTTCCCGGCCAGCCTAAACCAAACAAGAAGACGGATTGCTTTGAGAACACGATGCACCAGAACATAGAACACAGAACATGAGAACATTTCATTGCTGTTACAAAAATTTACATCAGATTACAGATATCAGAGTGTAAATTACAAAACAACCGAATTTTAAGTACAAAAATATTACAAACAAGAGAACTCCCGCTGTAATCCAAGATCCTATTGAATAAATATCTACAAAACCAAAACTACTAGCTACCCGTGTGGAAAATATGGGCACACATAGATTAGGTGGAAAACAATAAACTCCGAGTCACTCATGGGACTGGTATGAGAACCAAAACAGTTATTAACTTTTATTTAAAACTTGAGTAAATCACAAGAACACACCATATAACACGGAACGTGTTTCCTCCATACGAATACCAATTTAAAACAAAAATCACTCAATTCTTTTTGAAAAATGAAGTTATTATAAGACTCAGGTCCTAATGCAAGCCGGAGGATAGAGTTTTAACTTATAATAGCCAAACATGCTTGATACACTTTAAAACAAATACTTTTGATATTACTTTAAGTGCATAGTGCAGGAAACAACTTCATATATAAATGTATCAATCATAGATGGCGTAGTACCCCATCCTACTATGTCGCCATAGTATACAACTAAAATCGTAAGATCATGCATCGACCCTTGGAACGGTAGATACAGTCAGCCATCCTGATTAGTTATACCATAAACAACCCGTTCCTCGGTCCTATCGAACCTAAAACCTAGTCAATACGTTGACCATCTTGGTCAGTATGTCAACAATCAAGTGCCTTGTGCAGACAAATCCGAGGTACGTCACTTTCCAACGTCCAGCATCCACATACGTAAAATGTCTAGGCCCCATACCATGACATCACTCGTAGCTAGAAGGCAACGTATGTCCATTTCTCTATGGTCCTTCATCCCGTTTTTGTTTCATAACGGGTTATGAATCTTTGAATTAACGTTGTACACAAAGCTACGCTATATTAGAGCTATGTTTTGATCATCAACCACAAGGCCCTTCTTTTCAACAAAAGCTTTTCTCCATGCTTCTCAGTATGCCACATTGTCAATCCATACCATAGCATTGATGTCTGCCAATATATAACCTCTGAGCTCGTACGTCTCAGAGAAGGGTGTTAAGCAAGAGAATAAATTCTCCGCCACCAAACAGATATATATTTAGAACAGATCAGTGAATACAAAATAAAATACATTGCTAGACATACGATGCAATTTCATGTTCGTTTTGGGTCTAAACGAAAGAGGAGGCACCTTATTGCTCGTCCCATATGTCCACTTCAGGAGAGAGGCCCCCGTATATTCGGTCAATCTCCAAGTATGTCTGGACGATCACCAGTTATTACATCGTCTTGGGTGTATAGCCAAATCAAGACATCACTAGTCGTCCTAACAATGTGAAGATCACTGTTCTTTAACCAACATCTTCAAATCTTCGACTTTTAATAGTTGTATCAGTTATTCAGAATGGGTTAAACCCGGTCTTTCCGAATAACTCGCATATCTTATTATCAAATGATATCAAAATACATCATATGCCATATTCCAATATAGAATATTATTTTATTCAAGTATTCTTATCTTTGGGAAAGGTTACCATTAATTTTATCAAAGATTATCTCATTTAAAATTTTTTAAAACCATTCCTGGGAAAACATTTCAAAAGATTTTGTAATATCTTCTCACAATATAAACCAGATTAAGGTTTATAAAATTAGTCGGGATTATCCAACCTTACTAAAGGAATCATAAATTTTATTATCCCAATCCCAACCTATTCATCCCATGGAGAAAAACTGGTAGTACTCTATATCTAACACCCATTATGCTATCAGTAAATTTAATTACAATTCTACGTTTGGAATCTAATTAAATATTTAACCATCGTTAGAGTAAAAGTGGTGGTATTCCATTCTCGAACACTTCTCGTGTTTGGTAAATTTAATTACCCCCTTTACATTTCAATATAATTAAAGATTCATTTAAACTCTAACTTAGTTTGAGTCTAAAAAAACATTGCTTAATGATTATTCAACTTTTTAAGAAATTAATCTTATCTTTAACTTGGTTAATGAACGGATGTCATTTAAAATACAGTTCACGATAAATTTAGAATCAACTTCCATTTAATATGGAATCGTCACGATAATCTGATTAGTATATAATAGATAAAAATTTCCGTATCGGACTAATACTATAAATGGAATAGATGCAAAGCCTTTTAAATTCCATAAATAGTAACGGTCTTCCTTCGAAGAAGCTCATCTCGATAATTATTAAATCGAATTCCATTAATTCCTTATTAAAAGATTTATAAATTCCAAATCTTAACTTCATTGTTAACTGGGTTAAAGAACTAATGTTATTTAAAACATCGTTCACAATAAACCCAAAATCATCTTTAATTGAATTCCAATTAAATTGGAAAATTTCACTAAATCTTAATGAAAAGATTTTATATTCCATTCAGGTTTAAGAACAGCGTTATTGAAGGCATCATTCCGAACAAACCCAAAATCCAATTTGATATTAAGTACAAGGTTGTGAATAGAAATTATATAAACTTATATTCAACATCAAATTCTGAAACTGACAAATATCATATTTGGAATAACGACATCAAAATCTTTCAAATTCCCCAACAATATCCGTATAATCACGGAATCCAATACCAAAATATCCGAAGATTATTTCCGCTCAAATCGAATCCAATTTATATACTAATAAACTCTGGTTGTAATAAAACCATTTCAATTCCCTTCCGTTCTTTATTCTAGATGTTAACTAGTTCATTCAGATAAACATATCATTTATCTTTTCAAACTTGGAGTATTTCATCCAAAATCCTTCCATATCATTTATTACGATTTTACATAATTTATTCATATTTTTAAGAATTTTATTAAGGCCCTTACAGTTGGTTTCCAATATCGCCCATCGAACTGCGCCCATAACGGCATTTTCCAAAACTGATTCGGACTTAAATAAAAATATTACTATTGGACTTCAAATCTCATATTGTCATTTGAAAGACCTTTTTGATACGAACCAAACGGTTCTAGGTTTAGGAGAATCCGACGGTCGGATCTTCCGGTACGTCAATTTAAAGTTAATGGTTGAAAATGGCGAATGGTCACTATGCGAGTCATTCTATTCAAACCATTTAAATATATATATATATATATATATAATAAATTTCATTGATTTCCATTCAAAACATATTTTTTAAAATATTTATAAATTCGTTTAAAAATGATTTCAACTTCCATTTCAATTTTAAAACAAGATTGAATGTCATACTATTATCATATTAATATAATAATATTTTCAACATATCAGATTTTGAAATCCAATTCTCTTGACATTTATTATAAAAGTAAATAAAATGAATAGAAAATTTCGTTTGATTTAAAATGGCGTTTATCTACTTAACTCTGCTTCATATTTTAAAATTACTATTCGTTTCAAAATAAAGTTGAACAAATAACAATTAAATGAAAATTAAATTCAAATCAATTCATTTCAATCATGAATATTAAATATAATTTTATAATCTTTGTGATCGTCCAAAATCAAACATCAAAAACCAAACTTCAACTTTTCTTCAAAAATTATATTAAAATATTCAATTATTCCGGATTGAAATGAGATTCAACCAATTACCATATAATTTTATTTATATGGATTTCATACACCACATGCATTCAAAAATAGTTATAAACACCTATTAAAAATCCAATTCACATCCATATTGCATCTACAACTGTATAAGCTTTAAATAATTAAATAACGCTTGTAATAGTTTGTCAATCAATTGATTAACATATAACTAAACAACATGGAGTTGTGTGAATCAAATATCATCCCAATACTCATGTAGGGTTTTCAACCAATAAACAATCAATTAAGTAATTATTTATTCATTCCAATGTATTATTTAAGTAGGTAAGCATAAATAAGCCATTCAACTTGTAAAGGGATGTTTAATCCAATTTCAACTACCACAAATAATCTAACTTCATTTTTAACATGATAATTATTTCAAAAGCACATTCACAACATACCAAAATAAATCATCCATTCATCCATATGGTTTTCAAACAATTTGTGATGTGAGCAACCATATACCGTATAACAATTTGCGATAATTAAATCAAATATAATTCAGCATAGACAATCAATATATATTCGGTTATAAAATAAAATAACTATGCAAATAGTTGAGTGAGAGAGTTCTCACCTTGATCGGTTTTGAATGTGTTAAACAATGATTGTTTTAATTAAATTAAACCATAGGTTTAATTTAATCAAAAATTGCCAGAAGCTGCAAATCACCCTAAATTAGTTTCATTGTTAAGCTCTCGCCGATAGGTTCCAATGGATCCGGTTTCGTTGGATTCCGATAACGTATTTAAAAGTTACGTATTTTACATGTTTGAATATAATTAACTATCTTTAACCATATATTTAAATGTTAATTAACCTTTGCAATCTCTTAATCCACGTCATTACAAATTAAACTCCATCTTCCTCCTGTACCGTTACCGCACTCCATCTTCTCTAGGAAAGAACACGCACCAAGCCCCATGACCTAAACTTCTCACAACCAGTTCTTCCACGAACCACCATTTAAGCAACCGTCGCCTCCATTGTTCATCTCTTCAAGTATACTCCTCCCCGATCACCAAAAAATGCAACTCGACATCTCTCCCATAAACATGCCTCGTTCGACAGCCCAACAAGCTATAGATGAACATGCATTACTTTTTTTATATTTAAAATACCAAAAACCAAAATCAATGCGATTCTTCTCACTCAATCCAAAAACACAGTCCAATTCGTACCAAACTTCTTCCCTTTTGAGCTAGATCGAAACCAAGCGCATGAACGTTTTACTACAGCTAAGGAGAACACGTTCGAACGCTTCAAAATTCACACCAAAATTGAGAGAATTTTTTCAGCATTTCAAATATATATATGCCTTTGAATTTGTAGAAATTTATTTTGATTCCTATGATTTTTCAAAGAAATAGCTTCTCATGTTTTTATTTTTCTGTTTGGCGGATGAAGCTTGTTGACGAGGAAAGATGAAAGAACAGGTTTAGGGGATGGTTCAGATATTGTATAGGGTGAGGAAATATTTTTTATATGATTATTTTATTTTATTCAATTATATCCAACTGTTGCTTAAATTCATTGTTTAAAAATTCATATGATCACATATTAATCCCATTTTCGATGAATATTGACAAACATCTATGTTTTGACATTACAAACCAACGAAACTCATTTCGTCGAATTCCGAGTCCTTTTGATCCAATAGCGTATTTTTGAAGTCAGAATATTGATTGTTTTCACATTAAATCGCACCTGCCCACATACTGACTCCAAAAATCATGAAATTTCAAGTATAGCAATAATTTAATATTCCAAATCCAACAAAATTAATTTTAACGAAAACGATGGTCGTTTTCCAAATGCCCATTTTAAAGGGCTTATGTAATATAGATAAAATATTAATAATTTCAAAAAATAGTTTCAACAAACAAATAAATTATTTTATTATATATATCCAAATAAAATATCTTATAGCTGTATAATAAAAATACTTGAGTTTATAACTCAACATTTCAATTTTCTAATTTAATCCTTTTATAATTAAATCCTTTTATTATATTCAATAAATCATTATAACTTATAAATGATTTCGTAGTGACTATTTGAAATTTTAATTTGAACATAACTTACAATTTATAATATAAAATCTCAATTTCTTACATTCGTTTTAAAGATATAATTAAATAAATTCAAATGTTTCTTGTTTCATCAATTTCTTACTTATATTTAATTTTTTATATTCATTCAAAGTTTAAAAGTTAAAATTAAGAACTACCGCGCCGTTACGGGCTCGTTTTAATTAAATTTTAAATTTATACGTTCAAATTTCGATTTAAATAAATTTTAAATCGTTAATTCACAAAATAAATAATTTTACACTTTTAAAATTCATTAAAATCCGTTAAAAATAAATTTTAGATTGGTTTCAAAATTCAGGGTTGTTACAATCTCCCCACTTAAAATTTTCTTCCCCGAAAGGTAGATAAAACCGAAGGTCGTTTGCTTAACCAACTCAGCCTTCGTTCTAGCTTGAATTCTTCAAATTTTCAATTTCTAAGAACTTTCTAATTTCTCGAAATTTTGCTAACGCCTTAGATCGTCGAAAGATTTCTCCATAACCTCCTTTGTACGGGTTGATCGGCACAACTACAGCTTGTCGCTCTAGGCCCTTATAAATCAAGAGGAAATCCAAAAGCCAAGCGGCCAGCCAATTAGCTTATAAAATTGTCAAACCCAAACAATACAATAAATATGTACCTTTTTGTTGGACATACAATTTTATTTCTATTCTTAGCAACTACGAAATATTCTGCTCAACATATATATATATATATATATATATATATATATATATATATAAGTGCAGCTCAAACTAATTTTTAGTTTAGTACAATATTAGATTTGATTTGGCTTAATTTACCTTCCATTACCATATTGGTTTTATTATTCCAATATTTTATTAGGTATATTAAAAATACATCATAGCCAGCAATCAATTAGTTGATTATCTTTTCAATTATATAACCATTATATACTAAAAAAGTATTTAATGCCAAGTCACAAACATTAAAATCTAATGAAGTTTCCATACTCACACCAGTCAATTGGAATCATATAGATATCCCACTTTCGAAACCCGTAAATATACACTGATGATTCGATTGCTATCATCAAAATTATCCCTATGCGACTAGAGTGCGATTCTATATCTACCCAGTATATTCGAGACTTCGAATACATGTTAATTACGCGCATATTCAAAATCCACTTATACTCGATAGTCCAAACATACAATAAAATATTTAAATCTTTATAATAAGGTATAATTTTCAAAACTTAATTCATTCTCAGAAATAATACTCTTTATACTCATTATAGGATATTACTAACCGTATCCCTAACAGGTCATTCTTATAGGATGTTACAAATCCTATCTCTGATGAATTCTTTCGTTTGGTTCTAATATATCTTTTTCTCGAGTTTTGTAAACCAAAGCTATGATACGACTCTAAGACGACCAAAACTTCCTGGCCGACCTAAACCGAACAAGATGGTAGATTGCTTTGAGAACACAACAGGTCATAACAAGAGAACATTTCATTGCTATTACAACAATTTACATCAGATTACCAGAAACCAGAGTACAAATTACAAAACAGCGGAATTTTAAGTACATAAATATAATGTCCAGCAGAAAATATCAACTATCACAATTGAAAGAAATACACGGATACAAAGCATTCTAGAGTATAGCTCCAGCCATAATCTAGGATCCTGTAGAATAAATATCTGCAAAACCAAAACAAATAGCTACCCATATGGGAAATATGGACACCCAGCGTTTAGGTGGGAAACAACTAATTCTGAGTCGGTCATGGGACTAGAATGATAACCAAAACAATTACTAACTTTTATTTAAAATTTGGGTAAATCACGGGACCATGCCGTATAACACGGAATAGGTTTCCTCCACATGAATACCTATTTAAAACAAAAACAACTTAATGCTTTTTGAAAAATGGAGCTATTAAAAGACTCAAGCTCCATCATACACTGCAACGCAAGATGGAGGATAGAGTTTTCCTTATAATACCCAAACATGCTTGATATGCTTTAAAATAGATATCTCTGATATTACTATAAGTGCATAGTGCAGGAAGCAACTTTGAATATAAATGTATCAATCACAGATAGTGTTAATGCGAAAAACTGCAATAACACCCCTAGGTGTGTTTCAAAACTTCACAAATGATCAAAACAAGGTTTAGAGCAAAATAGGTGCGGGAAAAGTAAAGTAAAGAGAGTGTTTATTGTGGTTTGGCCTCAAATTTGGCCTACGTCCACTTTGATCGAATATTCCATTACGATCATCATCATTACATGGTACATAATCATTTGCATTTTATACATATTTTCTATTTTATTTTACAATGAATTTCTCTTCTCTATGAATCTCTATCTCTTTTCTTCAACCTCTTGAATTCATTGTAGAAATTATTAGATCTCATGAGTTGCGGAGATTATCGAAGTAGATCTTCGATAATTGAGCACTTTGACGATTTCACGATGATGATGGAGATGGTTGAAGAAGCTTGATGTAATTGGAGTTTGAGACAATTTCTTGATGTCGAGAAACAAAAATGGCAGCCCTACGGGGTAGAAAAATCAAGTCCTTTTAATGTGTAAGGAAGTGTGGTATTTAGAAATGAAGTTGAATGAAGTAGAAAACTTGTAAATAGTTGTACCTAGCTTTATGGATTAATGTTCGATCCGTAAAATAAGTCTTTCCATATTATCAACTGATGCACAATTCCATCTATAGATGGTCCGCGTGGCTCTTTTGTGAAGTAGGCTACGCTCAATCAATGGTTTTAGTTATTTTACCACCAACCCACCTGCTTTGTACTGTCCTATTACTTCGTTATTTAATCCCTCAACCGATCCATAATATAATATAGTTTCTGATTCATTATATTTACACAAGTGACACCACATTATAACCGATCCGTCATTTATATAACATGTACAACATATTTTGTATTCAACACATGCGACACTTTGCAACGTAGGCCTTCCATGCTTTACGCAAATGATCCACATAATTGAACGATCTTCTCTTTATTTTTTTTCCAATGTGAAGCCACTTGCGCCTCATTATATCCGATCCATGGAATGGAACTATGCCCGATCCATGGTTGGGATATATATCGATCGATCAGGTAGTGTGTCTTGATTTGTAGTGAATATAAATTTACAACCCATGCTTATCAATACATATTCCTTGCGTCTACACGGTGATTTGCTTGGACTCATCTATTTCATGCAGTAATAACAGTCCCCATTTATATGTTCCAGCTACGTGCCTTGTTCTTATACAATATATGTACTGGTCCGTTTGCCATGTGCTTTCTGAAACATGTGAAGACGATCCATGCAACAAGAATTTTGCTCGATCTGAGTAGCAAAATCCAACTGGTCCATTATTGTCGTGCCTTGTGCCTGATCCAATATACAATGAAGATGCTCAATCCATACACTAAAACTACCCGATCCATCATAGTTTTTTATGCCTTATCCATCACTGAATTTATGCCCGATCCATAGTAGAATAACATTTGATCCGTCATCTAGTAATCACAGACGATCTATCACTCTTCTATGTGATACGCATTATTCTTGAACCATGATTTATAACTGAGTTAACATTTACCCCTCGAAATTTATATTTTTTTTCTTGTAAAATATGTTAACTTCGAAATGAATGTCATAATGGGTGTTAACAGACATCGATAGATCGTCAACAATTATTTTAGATGGATCGGAAATGGTTTTTTTATATGTATGGATCGAATACTTATTTCTGTAATGGATTGGAACATCTCAAACATAGTGAATAAGGTACATGCACTTTAATGAATCACAAGGCCCACTTAAAACCGTAGTACATATCATCCTTTCAGATCTGCATTTCTCATTACTATATTTCTTGGCAAAAAACAATTTAATGGCAAAAAAGGGCTTTTGAAAAATCTCTGATTTCAGCTTTTTTATTTATTCACTCGATTGATCTCAATTCCATTCAGGTCTTGTATGCAATCATTGGCATCAAGCATTGGGTATCTTCGACTTGAACTCAAACCTGAATCTCACCCAAATCAGATATGGTTCGAAAATTATTGTCAGTTTTATTCCTTTCAGATGTAAGGTTCAAACAAGCTTTGCATTTGTGGTCGGATTATTTTGTTTTATGATCATTGGTGGTCAAAGGCTTATGGAACCTAGCCGAATTTTTTGGAGTTTTAGATTTTTTTTTTCTTTTAAAGTTTGCTAATTAATTCTGCATTTTTGGGTAATTAGCTTTCAAATAAGAGATCATGACTATGAGATCTGAATCAGTTTTCTTGTAAATATCAACTGCGATCTCACGCTTAATATCCTCTAATTGTATGAATACTAATTCGCATTGTTCGTATCTAATAACAGGCCTTTTGTTCAGGATCCTAAAAGCACGCAAGGAACGCTCAACTCAATGCATCGCGTGAGGCTGAAGCCGAGAGTGTTGCCTCGGAGTAAATAAAGTAAGCTGAGAAGGGATCATGTCAAAGAGAACCTCGTCGCTCTTCTAAGCATTTCCAAACTAGTGCCTCGAACCCGGAAGGCCTCAAGTATCGACCCCAATCCCCTAAGCGTTGTTCAGCGCTTCTTCGTACCGCTCGGGGTACAAATTTCGCACTCCATAGGGTACGAAATTTGTCCCTCATGGAGGGGTATGAAATATTTGGGTAAGAGCGTGGTGGGGTACGAATTTCGATGGCCGGCTACAAGGGATACAATATTCCGGTGTGGTCCCCTACTTCTACCAAATCCTACCTACTTCCACCAAACCACTCCACTATAAATAAGCCTTGATATCACACTTCAAAGGGGTTGGAATTTGGTGACTCAACATCTCTTGAGAGCTCCAAGTGGCCTCATTAATGGCATCTCCACTTTGAGGAAGAAGAAGGGCAAAATTGTCTTTTTCCTAATATTTTAACATATGATAATTATGACACCATATTACATGAAAATGCATTCAAAGTGATGTCATGAGATGTTCTCTACCTTGTAACTCTTTGTTGTTAACAATATTCCAACGAATCTTCCAAAGTAGACGTAGATCTCTCGCAAGGCCGAACCACTATAAATATCTCATGTTATTTACTACTTTCCGCACAAACTTTTTCGACCGAAATGATAATATCAATGTAATTGGAATATTGGGTGTTAATGACATTTTTTGCCATCAACGTTTTGATGCTTCCATGGAGAAATAACTCGGATTTGTCTCTTTGTCGCACGTTACCATCTCGACTTCGACGAGCATTTGGTTCTATTGCTCAACCTGTCGTCGAGTCCACTTACTATAACACCCCGCATTTTATGACAAATTAATAATTAAATAATGCATATGTATATAAATATGCACAGACGTAAATGTATATATGAAGAATAAAGTAAAGATTAATGCAAATAAAAATGTAATGCATGCATTAAAAGAAAGAAAGGATTGGTTGCATGCAGTGCAAATATGTTGCATGCACTGATTTACAAATATTACACATTAATAATAAAGGAGAAATAAAAGAAAAAGATTCATGCAATAAAATATTGTTACAAACATGAAAATGAGGAATAAGAAAAGAAAAATAACTACCATTGTTCTAAGTCTTGTTAACAATAACCTTAGTAGTCCAGTTGGTTAGAGCATGTGACTTGCATTCAAGAGCTACAAAGTTCGATCCCCGCAGCCGTCATATTTCTTTTATGAGAACGGCTAAAATAACACATGTTCATATGAGAAAATATGTATAAACGCACACATATAAGGAAAAATATATATAAAGAAGTAAAGAAAATATATGTATATATATATATATATTTGAGAATATATATGTGCATATATATATATATATACACACACACAAAAGAGATAAAGTTCAAGATAAGGTTGCAATCAAAGAAATATAGCAAGAATCAAATAACGGTGCAACACTATTTAAATTTTGAAAATGAAACAAAGTTGTGCAAATATACATACACGTAAAATGTTCACTAGAAGATTTGTATACGCATCAGAAGATTATATGTGAATATAACAAACAAATAAATTCTGGAAATTCAAACATTCGAAAATCAATTTTATACGCTAAACAACTCTTGGGACCCATGGGGGGGTCGACACCCCCTAGATCCGGGCAGATTCATTAGCATATCTGGTCTGTTTTCTTAACTGGGTTCAATGTCGACTCAGCGTTGTGTGTGCGATAAGATCTTGAACACCTATAAATAGGCTAGTAGAGTCTGGCCCAAATCTCACATTCTCAGAGACAACGACTGAGCTCTGCCATTCTTCCATTTCCACAAATCTCTTAAGAAAAATAAGATAATTAGTTTAGGAAAATTTTGAATCAAGATCTGGAGGAAAAGAATGAAAATTAATAAGAAGGTGTTCAGAATCGTATGCAAAGTAAGATAAATTCTTAGATCTGGTCTATTCAATTTTCTTCCTATTTCTTCCCGTTTTCTTTTAGTAAGAATTGTGGATCCATGGTTGTTAGGTTCTAAATCCTGTTAGGGAAAACCATGAAATGCATGATTTGGACCAAGTTAAGGAATTGGAAAGCAATTTAGGTGAGTCGATTTAAGTTATATCATTTTTTATTATGTTGTATTATCGTTTAACTTTCCCCGTTATTATGCAATGTAAAGTGATGAAATGCTATTATGACATGTTGAAATATTAATATGTTAGAATATTAATATGTTGGAAAATTCATATGTTGAAACGTTTAATATGCTGAAATGTTCATCTGCTGAAATGAAAACTTGTTAAAATGTGTGTAATGATTATTGTTACAATTACATGATTCACTTGTGGCATGTTATTTTCTTGAATTATTAGCTGTAGAGTTGAGAAAATGACATGTTAATTTGTTAGATTTGAACAATTACATGATTAAATGATTACATGTTAAATTAGAATAATTACATGATTTGACGATCACATGTTATTTTGAGATGAAATTAATTTTATGTTAGAAAGAACATATGACATAAAATGGGCTTAGTATGATGATATATGTGAGAACGAGAATCTGAGATATGTTGATAAGGACAACATAAGTTATATTTATGAAAAGGGAACTTATTAGTAAACCTTAATTAAGAGAACTAAGTTTACAAGTAAACAACAATAAGTTGTAGTGACAGTATAAGACGGAATTATGATTAAATAGGAAAGAATGAGGCAAAATTATGGATTGAAATAAGTTATAATTGATCATAAACAATGAATGACGTGTTAAACAGAAAACATGAGAATTGAGATATACTTCATTAAATATTAAGTAGAACATGTTATTGTGACTATGAAATCAAACAATAATATAAAGGGATTGTGGATTATAGACCTTGGATCACAATCTAGAAAATAACATGTTGTGGGCTTATTAATAGGCTTAAATGGGTTAAGTTATATAACTAAAATTAATAAGTAAGTGAAACTTGGTAACTTGAATAAGAAGTCAATGTGAATGGGAATAATCAAGTTAAGTGGAAACCAGATGAGGTAAAGCAAGCGCATAAAGGAATGTTTAGACATAGTGTCTAATAACATATTAAAATGAGGTGCATGGACCAGTCTGCATGTTTGAGGGTAAATAACCCAACGGGGTAGATCACCATGGTGTCTTGAGGCATGAGGGAAGCACAAGCTCATTTGGTTATTATGTCGTCTTCGAAGGACTGTAAGGGGAAGCACGCGACTCCCTGAGATATGTAAGGTGCTCCTGGTAGTCCTCTGTGCGGTGATAGTTGTTTAGGTTGTGCTCGCAGAGATTGGGTATACGCGTTACTAGCAGGCGGGTGGGCCTTGACTTTAAAAGTAGCTATGCGACCAGAATGTTGTGACGAGGTGATAGTACAGTTATTCGGCTATCTCCTCAACGGGAGGCGAGGTCAGGACCAACAAGGATAGTAGATCGTCGGTTACCTGTCATCGGCAGCCAGTGGGATTTAAAAAGACTAGAGCTAAACCCAAGACACCATTCACGTTTCACTATCGAGGTACATTGGTTGAGGGGAGATTCCAACTGGATGTTTAGATTGCTTGCTAATTGCAAATCTCTTAGCTCTTATAGTCTTTACTAGTCTAGGGAAGGGCCGAGGTAGGGCCATAGCCGTAATGAAAAACAGACCCGAGGGATATCTATATTTTGTGGCCCTTAAAGGCCGGCCAGTACAAACATGGAAAAGCTCTCGACAAAGTTCCGTGTTTCTTGTACAGCCCTGCCACAGAACTCGCTGGACATTAGAGATTATGTGCGGTTAAGGCATCGAATACGATTGACGATATATATGTGGGAAAGTCTAGATACATGCATGTCTGCCCTGGGTGGTGTATCGTAGACTTGAGGGAATTACTCTTTGATGGAATTTGATTCGATCGAAGGTGGTAGTCCATACACTTACGTAGCATAGTAATGGCAGATATATGCAGAATGTAACATTGTTATATAGAGATCCATACATCACTCCGACGTAGGATGAGGGACTGCATTCATTTATATGGCATTACGGCAGAGACCGTGCGAGTGGGGTACCATGGGGTGTACCTTAATATTGGGGGTAGCTAATACATACTATATTAGGTTAATCCACTGGGAAGTAAATGGGTATGACATGTATGTAAGCCTTCAGTGCTGTTAACCTAAGCAACCTAATAAATAAGAAACGATTGAACGGTATATGTAGTGTGACGACCGCCCACATCCCCTGCACTATACAATAGGAATAATGCGCTGAAACGTGTGCCATGAAGCTATGGATGATCATCAAGGTATGGTAAATAAACAAAATATGTCATAAAATCACAGCACATGGATAAAATATAATTGAACATATACATGTAATGATAGTGAAGCAGAAAACACTAAACACGTGGATAGCAACAGTAGAGTTTGTACAATTTGCCTCACTACAACACTCATAAAAATAGCACATAGTAGAAACAAATTCTAAATTGTAGTAAAAATAGTATGCCAACCTCCTGTTCGCCTTCAAACAGCAACACCGTCCTCACTTAAGCTATCTATTACCTGCTGCTTAGTCTGCCCATCCAACAATCGGATGAACAGCCCAAGGTAATAAGAGGAAACTTAAAACCTTGAGTCAGACAACAATCTTAACGAACGATAAAACAACTAACAAACTTCAACAATAAAGTATATGAGAAGGGATAGATATGCATACTAATCTACCCACGGAACCAGAGAAGAACTCAACCTTATCTTCCCCATATTGGACAGTGATAACCTTTACTATAAACAATTCAATCATTCGTCCATGGAACCCAAAACATCCATTCAATCACGGAAAGCACTCATAACATACAGATTATATATATCTCATGTAGACCATCCTAATCAACATCCCTTAAGTACAAGCCCCAAAGGCCTAAACCAATATCAGACAAGCACCCACGAAACATCTCCTTCGACTTTGGACAACCTACATGAGATGGTACAAACAGAACAACCAATCATCCATGACTGACTGCGGTTATCACCGCCAATCCTGCTTTGAAACCATCGTTAATCGTATGATAGCCAACCTTACCAAAGGTTAAAGGCTAATGGTAACCCCAGTTCTAGCATAAACTCCATATGTCCAACCTTGACAACTAGGCCTTTCAACGATACCCAAGGTACTCGACCTACAATCGGTGTTTTGGGTGCCCCCATTGTACCCCTGCTTTGAGCCTGCTAGAACTTATGGCAACGATAATCCCTTGGCCTTCAACATCTCTAGTCGTCCAACCTTGACGGCTATTTACTACTCAAGCAACCTTCTCGAGCAACCATTATCCACCAACTCATGACCTTTGAGTTGTCTGCTTATTCATTGCTTTTCACCTATCAACGAACGTATCACATCACTTCGAACATCTCCTTCTGGACTCTTGTCGAAGCCGCCACCATCGTTGAACAAACCAACATCTTTATAAGGTTCAAAGCAACCTATAGCATTATTTTAGCACTTCCTCACTTCCCGATTAAATTTACTTTGAAGTCACACCATCACTGGAAATGTCCAGGTCACTTTAGTCCGAATCACTTCTGGCTGATCCAATTCTGGCTGAGAAATTTCTGCCCGATCTAACTTCTACCCGATCCAACTTCTGCTCGAGCCAACTTCTGCGCGAGCCAACTTCTGCCCGAGCCAACTTCTTCCCGAGCCAACTTCTGCCCGATTCAACTTCTGCCCGAGCCCACTTCTGCCCGAGCCAACTTCTGTCCGAGCCAACTTCTGCCGGATCAAACTTCTGCCCGATCCAACTTCTCCCCGAGCCAACTTCTGTCCAATCCATCTTCTACCCGATCCAACTTATGGCTGAGCCAACTTCTGCCCGATCCAACTTCTGGCCAAGCCAACTTCTGCCCGATCCAACTTCTGGCTGAGCTAACTTCTACCCGATCCAACTTCTAGCTGAGCCAACTTCTGCCCGATCCAACTTCTTCTTGATCCAACTTCTAGTTGAGCCAACTTCTGCCCGATCCAACTTCTACCCAAGCCAATGTCTGCCCGATCCAACTTCTGCCCGAGCAAACTTCTGCCCGATCCAACTTCTGCCCGAGCTAATTTCTGGATAGTGCAATTCAACTCCACTTTCGACCAAAACTTCGTCAAACGAAGAACCTGGTGAAACCAACTCAACCAAAATGATCAAACACAATCATATACATATCATAACATTACTAATCACACGAATATGACGATTTCCACAAAAATGATGTAAATCTCACCAAAAACCATTAAAATGAACATATGATCAAAATGAGAGTTCTAACTAACACAAACATGTAAAATGGCATGAAATTAACAAGTAAAGCTTGTTTGATTAGATCATAGGGTGATGCATAGGAAAATGAACATGTAATAGTGTAAATTTATGGTAAAACATTCAAATTTGATAAGAAACATGCACAAACACTCATATACTTCATTAGATTCATGTGAGGGATGTAAATCACTCACCGATTCTCCAAAACAAGCTAAAATGATAGAATTATGAATCCGAACAGCGAATACTTTGAACCAAGCTCCTTGATCTGATGATTTTCCCTTGGAACGATGTAGATCTAGCCTCGAATGGTGTAGATCTTCGATTTCCCTCCTTGGATTTGGATTTTTAATGGTGGAAATGTGGTAGAGGAAGAAGAAGAAGCACAAGGTCCCAAATGAGAGAATGAGAGAAGTAACCTACTCTCCATACCCATCACCCTCTATTTATAGTTTCCATCAAGCTACTAATGGGACTCCCCAATTCAGCCCATTAGACTTTCCAAACCTGAATAACCAATTGAACGCTGAGTCAAATCCTTAATGTAATCACTCTACGGAAAGGCAATCATCAATTCCTTTCCAATGGCATAGGTCTCACCCTTTGGTTCGACCTGAGTCAAAAGTTATGCCCTGTACAAGACTGACAGTGGCAAAATGGTCACAAACAAAATCGGTAAAAATTATGGATATTTCTCACATCCCCGTAAGCAACATATTAAAAGATGAGAATGATCTGACCCTCAGGGAATAAAATAAAAATATTTTACGATCTTCCGATATGTAGAATGCGGGCTGTTACATTCTTCCCCCTTAAAAATTTCGCCCCCGAAATTTCAAGTAAACATAAGCAACTACTACAATTTCCGCAGGCCTATCGTCCAAGGGAAGCCAAATCTATCACCCAAACTAGCAAACAACAGGCCATGCATCTATAGCCTTCTCCTAGCATGCGGAATTCTATCAAACAACCCCAAAATAACAACAATATCAATAAGTAACAATAATGACAACAAGTAATAATGATGCGATGATGGCGCGATATCAATGGGTCCTACGGACGAAGAATTTTGGATAGGTATTCCTTATACTCTCCTTTGTCCCCCACGTACCATCGTCGCCATCTCCACTACATTATAACTTAACTAAATAACCCTCTCCCTAATCTGTTTTGTGTTATTCTCCATAACACGAAGCGGCTTATAAGGTTTCGTAACTGGAAACTGAACTACAAGGTTGACATACTACTATGGAGGTACAACCACATTTGGGCCATGCAAATATTTTCGCAAAAACGGCTCACAGAATATTGTGCACACTCTACATCCCTCGCATAAAATTGCTTTATACGCGAGCTTTCGGATTTGCTCGTCTATCAGAACCGGTCCAACAACCCATAGCACTTAAGCTACCCGCACAGCGTTTAGAAGCTTTGCTGAAAACTCCTCCAACACGACCGACCCATTTCCTGGCTTGGTTCTAGGTAATATAATGATAAAGTCCATCGTTACTTGCTACCACTTCCACGTAGGAACTTCTTATTGCTGAAGCGACCCACTTGGGTTCTTCTGTTCTGCTTTCACCAACTGAAATTTATGCACTTGGAAATGTACTTTCCAATATATTGCTTCATCCCTTCCCAGTAGTAGTTTCACTTCATTCTTGATTCATTTTATTACCATCAGGATGAATCTTCAAGTTCGAGTGATGACGTTCTCTCAGAACCTCATCTCTCAACCCATCAATATCAGGAACAACTAATCGCCCATGCTTTCGAAGCTAACCTTCTCGATCGACTTCGAACTCTTTGTCTTTCGGTTCTAGCTTCGGATAAACTCGACAAGCTTTGCAACTTTCCTTTTGGCTATCACCAATCCTTTCGATGAGAGTAGGTGTTATCGATAAGCTTGCCAAAATTTCAGGTTCCAACTCGCACTTTGGCCTGAAATCAAAACTTTTCCAAATACGTAAAGCTCTTCCATTCCAAAAACATCACTCCCCAACTTGCGTGTCTTCGACTCAACGCATCTGCAACTGCGTTACCTTTACCAGGAGTATAGGCAATATTTGAAATCATACGATGCCAGAAACTAAAACCATCGTTGCTGACGAAGATTCAAATCTTTTGGGGAGAAAAGATACTTTAACGACTTGTGATACGTGAACAACTTGAATCTAACTCCCAATAGGTAATGTCTCAACATCTTCAAAGCAAACACAATCGCCGCCAACTCTAAATTATGAGTTGGGTAATTTCTCTCATACGGCTTCAGCTGTCAACTCGCATAGGCCACAACCTTGTCCTTCTGCATTAGCACTGCTCCAAGTCCACTACCACATGCATCGGTGTATACCACCATCTCTTCATTCCCACTCGGAATGGTAAACACAGGAGTACTCGTTAGTCTCTCTTTTAAGATTCTGAATGCTTGTTCACACTTCACATTCCATGTGAACACTTGGTTCTTCTTCGTAAATCCTATTAACGGTGCAGCCATCTTGGAGAAATCCTTGATAAACCGTCGGTAATATCCAGCTAACCCAAGGAAACTCTGAATATCTGTTGCATTCTTAGGTCTATGCCAGTCCTGGATAGCGGCCACTTTAGCGGGGTCAAACTCTATCCTATTTCAAAAAACAACATAGCCTAAGAACCTCACTTCATCCTTCCAGAAGTGACACTTCAAGAACTTGGATTTCAACTAAGGCTTTCGCAAGATCTCTAACACAACTCTCAATTGCGTTTTGTGCTCTTCCTCATTCCAAGTACAAACCAGAATGTCATCCACAAACACAATCACGAACTTGTTCAACTGATCTCTGAAAACCCTATTCATTAGATCCAAAAAATACGCTGGCACGTTAGTCAACCCGAATGACATCACCAACCATTCGAAGAATCCGGATGGTGTCCTAAATGCAGTCTTCGGTACACTATCCTTGGCCACCTTCAATTGGTGAAATCTCGTTGCCAAACCCATTTGAGAAAACACTCTGGCTTCATGAAGCCGATCGAACATGTAATCAATCCTTGGTAACGGATACTTGTTCCTTTTAATCACCTTCTTCAGCTCACGATCGTCCACACATAATCTTAATGAGCCATCTGCCTTGGTTGCAAACACGACTGGTGCAACCCATTCGGAAACACTTCTCCGAACAAATCTCTTTTCCCAAAAGGTCACAAATATGCACCTCTAACTCTGGATGTTCCTTAGGTATCATCTGCCTAAGAGGCATAACGATTGGTCTGACCCCCTCGACCAGATCGATCATAAACTCGATCTCTCGATGTGGCGGCAACCCTTTGACCTCATCAAAGACATCTTTATACTCATTACCGATCAACGCATATGACAAGTCTTCTTGTGAAATCAAAAGCGAATATAACAATTTATAAGAACACTGTAACACCCCGCCTCCGCTAGGGTCACTCGCAAAGGAATGCACTAGCTTTAGAGGGGCATTATTGGTAAACATGCACAGAAATATCACAAGACAGAACATATAAAATAGCGGAAGTAAAATCAAACTTTCATAACATGAATAAATAAGGTCTAAAGCCTTTTACATCAGAGTACATCAAAACCTGTCTTGCAATAGTAAAGAAGCATAAAGACATTTTCATAAATTATTCCCCAAGTAAAAACAATAAAGTAGCCATAGCCAAGAAAAGTCCAAGCCATCCATGATGACCTTCAAGCAGGAGAAGTCCGAACTAAAAAACAGTATTTCCTCCCTGTAACCTGGGGGGGAAATGGAAGAAAAGAGGCGAAACAAAACGGGTCAGTCAAAAAGACTGAGTAATCCCTATCTACTATTAGTATAAAAACTAGTAAAGTTAATTGTCATGAGGAACTGAGATGAACATGAGCATGATAACAAGATAGACAAGCTAAATCAAAATAACAGGATGAACTACTGAACTCAGGTAAACTAAAGTGTCATGATAAATTACGATGTCAAAATGAAACAAGGCATCACATCGTCAGGTTTCTATCAAGTATAATATCCCAGGATATCTATCACGCATAACATCCCATGGTATCTATCCTGTATGCCCGCTCTGCACCTACCGTACTAGTATCCCAATTGTATCACGTGTTATCCGTGAATGACCCTTACTCAAAAGTCGTGTAATGGTCCATGTCAACCTAATATGCCGCATATATAGGTTACTCAACTCATATGTTTCTTTCCATGTGTAAGTTCAGTTCTTTGCCGTAGGCTGTACGGGCTTTCCCATGTAAACGGTTTATCCTTGAAGTTGTTTTGGACTGCAACCCTTGATCTAGTTGTGTTTCCTTACCATGAACTATCGCGCGTCCACTTAGGATTTATGCCACCTAGGACCGCTAGGGATTATGCTACCTAATGAACGTTTCCGTGTCTCGGTTTGGGTTTTGGCCACCTAGGACCACTAGGGATTACGCCACCCGTCAACCGCGCCCTTGATCCCACGTATGTATCGTGAATCGTTTTCCATGTCTAGATGCACATGTTACCCAATGTGCCATCCGAGTTCCGTGCCAGGGCAAATCAAGAAATACGGAACTCGGTCGGGAGCTTTAAATCGTCTGCCGATGCAGATATCATGGTCTGTTTTTGTACCCGTGGCTATGGTCCCACGTGACCCCTCCCTCAACTACTGAAAGGCAATCCAAGAAAAATCATGTATAAGAACCACTCCACGGCCCCACTATAGCCCACTTTCCTACGGTCCAACCTCACCCATGACTCGATAGCAAGCACATGGTCTGTTGGGGGTTCCCTGCCTTTCCGCACGTACACGATTGACTAAAGATGGTAAGTAGTCGGCGATGCGCTATCCAGGGCAAAAACAAGAATCGTCGACTCCACGCTAATCCATCCCAGTCTTTAGGTTGCTCGCATAGCAACCAAGGCATACTCTTGGTCCTTCTAACGCAGACCTTAACCTCTCATGGGCCTAGTATAATTACCTGGCAGCCCACAGAGGGATCCCAAGAATATCCTCACGTCTCCCGAAGCTTCCACTTCGGCACCCAATGCGCTGGAGCTTTTATCCAAGTCAGATAACTTGCTCCCCCTCGTATACTAAGCGATGACCTACCGTATCAGGTTACTCATCGTTTTGAGAATTAGTCCTATGTCCTTAGCTAAGAATTATTACTTAGTTACCCTTAACTAAGGTTTACCACTTAGCTTCCTTTCCCGTTATCCTTGATTAACCACGGTTTTCTACCTAGTTCTTCTAGCTAGGGTTTGTCTATTGGGTTAAGTGTTATCATTCAAGTCCATGACTTAACCCGCCTACGAATCACGTCAAAGATTGGCTAAGTATTTAAGTTCAAGACTTAGTCCCACAAGTTGGTTAAGTGTACCCAGAGGCTCATGACTTAATCTTATCAAGTCAAATTGGTCAAGTACTAGCTTACCTTAATCCTATCGGATTATCTTGCTAGATCGATTAAGCATAGATTATCTTAATCCCATCAAATTATCGAGTCGGATTGGTTAAGTATAGGTTGGCTTAACCCCATCCTCTAATCGTACTATAATTGTTAAGTATATTCTAAAAAGGTCTTGTGACTTAACCTTATCAGGTCCGCGTATTAGATTGGTTAAGTGTAAGTTACTTAACCCCATCAAATCATCATGTATAATTGGTTAAGTATAAGTTGCTTAACCCCATTAAATTGTCACGTTAAGTTGGTTAAGTATTGGTTACTTAACCTCATTGAATTACCGAGTTTAAATTGGTTAAGTGTTTAACTTAACCCCATCGAATTGTCGTGTTTAGATTAGTTAAGTGTGGATTACTTAACCCCATCTAATTACCGTGTCGGATTAGTTAAGTGTAAATTACTTAACCCCATCCCCTAATCATCTTGTATGGTTAAGTGTCATTAAGAAAACTTATTAATGTTGTCAAATTATCATGTTGGATTGATTAAGTGTTGGTTAGCTTAATCCCCGTCCACTAATCGTATAAAAATGGTTAAGCGTCATTAGGCAAATCAAATCACTTAACCTACCCAACCTTGTCATGTTTTGTTAAGTATCATTAGCCTAACCAATTTACTTAACCCATTTACCCATGACATATTTGGTTAAGAGTCATTAATCAAATTAACTTAACCCTATCATGTGGCATTAATTACTTAATGCACCCCAACCTCTCACATTAGACTTTGTTGTGGTTACTAGTTAAGCCGGTCGGTTCCGGGTAGCTTTACACCACAACTTGGTCTAACCTCGGGATCAAGCACAACATGACCAACTTCTCACATTGGGTCTTATTGTTTTCAACCACTAGTTAGGCCGGTCGGTTCCGGGTAGTTTTACGTTGCAAACTCAACCCAACCTCGAGTTGGCCACTTTCATGTTTAGTCTAGTGTCATGTTCATAGTCAAGTTTTCAAGCAATTGGGTAGACCTAACTTAATAGGTAAATTCCCAATGGGTAGACCTAACTTAATAGGTAAATTCCCAAGCTTATGTTTTTATGCATACTTACATGTCAACTTCCATGTTATATTTCAAGTCATGTTTTCAAGTATAAACACATGTCATATTTAACGTTACATGTTGTAATGTTTATACCCATTTACCCAAGTCATATTCATGTCATTATGTTTCCCCATAATGTGACCCCAACGCTTTTTAAACTAGCATATACGTTCGCAACAACGTGATGGATTAAAAGAAGAGACTTGGCAAAGGAATGACAAAAATGGGTATTAAGCCACAAGTTAATCATGGTGGCAAATGAGGCACAAATGTGTTCATTAGCTTGCATGTTACATTCTTAAGCCTCAAAAACATGCATAAACCCAAACTTGGTACATAAGCGAATCATGGTGAAAAAAGACATGGAATGATGGCTAGAAACTCGCATATATCATCATATAAGGATTATGACTTCATATGCAAGTTGACATAATGATTATGAAGATTCTCATGTTGCATAATGCAACATTTCAACATAAAGGTTGTGGCTTTTTGCTCACAAGATCAAGATAATGACTTCATAAACTTGCATGACATGATAGCATGTATCATACTCAATGATCAAACCCAAACTTGCAACATGAACATTTAACTTCATAGTTAATATCTAAGAGTAGGGAAAGGGCTTACTTTGCTATGAAGGCCTAAATCGATTAAACTAAAGCTTGTGATGAAGCCTATGCATGCCATCACCCAAAAACCCAAAGATGGATGCTCCAAATCAATAAAAACATCATATTCATGAACAAAGGTCATAGCTTTAGCCTTGAAATCAACTTGAGAAGCTCTCATACTAACATAGGGACTCTCTAATACTCTCATGATCATGAAACCTCTCATAGAAATGAAGTGGAGGCTAGGATTTTGAGTGGAGGCCATGAGTGGAGCAATTTTGCCATAGTTTAGTTGCATGAATGAATAATGAGGGTTTAGGGTAGGTTAGGGTCTTATTTATAGATTAGGCAAGTGTTTTAGGCCATAGGATTAAACCTAGATTCAATCCAAGCCATCAAAGCAGGTCTTGGGGAAGAAGTCAAATGTAGGAACCATCTAGGGCCTTTAGATTAAAGATGAACCATGAGAACCATCCAAATGCAAAATCTGCATTTGAGCGAATCGGCCCACGGGTTGACAGCCAAACACCCTGGATTAACCCCTAGTCTACCCAGCGAGCTCGGGTCGACCTCAAAAATCGGCCGGTTCGGTTATTCCCCTCTCCCAATTCGCTGTTTTGAACATTTTTGCATATTTAGTTATTTAATTTTCAATTATATATATATATATATATATATATATCAGTATATATATATATTTCTCTGCGCAACCCATTTCACTTAATTAAGTATACTTTAATTTGGGAATTTTTCGTGAAACTTCACGAGGCCATATCTTGGTCATACGGACTCCGATTTTCGAAAACTCGGACTCTATTTCACGTATTTTTCCGAGACGAACGCAATGGCATAGCCCGTTTCCCTTGATTCAGATTTTACAGTTTAATTCTGCCTCCATTTATGTTATAACAGGTTATTGAAAATACGGGTTATTACATTCTCCCCACCTTTTAGGATTTCGTCCCCGAAATCTCCAAGTTAGGAAGAACATATCCTACCAACCATCATCCATCTACTCAAAACATCTTCCACAAGCAACCACTATCCTTAGATGGTTTCTAATGCTGTATGAATATATGCAAAACGTGTGTGTACATGTTCCTTAGCTAATGCTAATGATCACGCCTGAATAATCTTTCTAATGCAAAATATGTATAGTGCCATGAATCCAACATGTATGCAAATAGTCCTAGTCATATAGATACTATATGCGTGCATAATCATTCATTCATATGCAACAACCGCATGATAATACATTCGATTTCATCCATAAAAAAGTATAAATACTCGTGCATATGCAATATGAAATGTGACCGAGTCGAGCTAGTATCTAATGTGTATTCGCGCATCCACGAGCAACCACTTGCAACCACTTGCAACCATATCAATCATAACATGTTTCAAATACATGTTTACATCCATAGGGTTCTACCTAGAATTCCCTGAAACAGGGTCGAGAAGATAAACAGGACAAACTCCTTACAGGGTTTGTAACGGAGAATAGGACCGAGAGGATGTCCACAAAAGATAGCCTACAAGTAAGCTCTACAGAAAACAGGGATCAAGGATATACTCCCAAAAAGAGATATCATGCGCGTATCTAGTCTTTGACCAACAAAATCGTCTTTTAACTTCGCGATTTTGTAGCTTCTTATTCCTGTTTCCATAACATGAGCTGGAACTCATTTCTTCGTCGCCTCTCGTTCCACTTGCACTTATCCTTTTCCTAGAATACTTGACGCAAACATGACTGCGTACTCATGATCTCATGCAAGCTTTCCAAAATTCACTAGTGAATCTTGGATCTCGTTTATATACTATAAGGCATTCCATGTAGAAGAACTTTCTCTTGAAAGTAAACAGATGCCAACCAGGTTATCAAGCGCACTTACTAGGGTGATTTCTATAACCCATGCATAAGTGAAATAGACCATCCGTCTTATCGGCGAACACCACTCGATCGGGCTTCAAATTTCCAATAAAGGCATCAAGGGATTCCAAGTAACTAATCATGACCGAATCCAAAAGGTTACACGAGACTTTGAGGGTATTACCAAGGCTAGTCAAGAGTCTAGCTACCCTCCTATCAAAACCGAGAGTGGCACCCCTTACTGGATAGCCACTTCATCCCTAGAATCCATCCATAGCTTATAAACATAAGCATTATTTCCAAACTCAACACCTGGCATAGACATTCTCAAATCCAAACAAGTCATGTATAAATGGACTGATTCTCCAATAGGACTTTGAGACAAAAATGGGATTCTCTATTACACTAGTACTTAAGGTGCAGAGACTCAACTACCGAAGCAGACTTAAATGATACGAAAAACGAAGTCCTAACGGGATGATAGAGAAGAAAAGCTAAACCTTTAACAAGATCGTTACCCTCCTTCCGAGGTACCCTAGAAATGAGAGCATACTATTGCCCTCCCGATGATCTTGTCCTTGTCCCACAATACTTAACTATCCGCCCCGTTTTACCATGCCAAAGGTACTCTCTCGTCATGGGTTTCATTGTTCATCCTTCTCTCTCATTCTGGGTTGAGCCATACCAACAAGTTGCTCATCCTTAAACTCGTATCCTTTATCCTCTTCCTCACTATCCTTTCTTATAACGCGACCACTGGTCTCTCGAGAACCACCTCCATCGCATGGAAAGCACTTTCGTAGATAGAAAAGACTAGTCGCAGTGAAAACCACTGTGACTACAGATGGAGGAAAGAAAGGAAAAGAGATTCAATTAAGGAAACAAGGATAGTGCTAATGGCCTTTGGGGAATAGCCTTTTTCTTTTAAAAGAAAAATTTTCTTGAAAAATGCTTCTTTGTAAATGATTTTCAAATAGTTTTCAGAAGGTCTTTAAAAACTTTTGCCCAGTCTGGTAACCTTCTGCTCTGATACCAAATGTAACACCCCGCCTCCGCTAGGGTCACTCGCAAAGGAATGCACTAGCTTTAGAGGGGCATTATTGGTAAACATGCACAGAAATATCACAAGACAGAACATATAAAATAGCGGAAGTAAAATCAAACTTTCATAACATGAATAAATAAGGTCTAAAGCCTTTTACATCAGAGTACATCAAAACCTGTCTTGCAATAGTAAAGAAGCATAAAGACATTTTCATAAATTATTCCCCAAGTAAAAACAGTAAAGTAGCCATAGCCAAGAAAATTCCAAGCCATCCATGATGACCTTCAAGCAGGAGAAGTCCGAACTAAACAACAGTATTTCCTCCCTGTAACCTGGGGGGGGGGAAACGGAAGAAAAGAGGCGAAACAAAACGGGTCAGTCAAAAAGACTGAGTAAGCCCTATCTACTATTAGTATAAAAACTAGTAAAGTTAACTGTCATGAGGAACTGAGATGAACATGAGCATGATAACAAGATAGACAAGCTAAATCAAAATAACAGGATGAACTACTGAACTCAGGTAAACTAAAGTGTCATGATAAATTACGATGTCAAAATGAAACAAGGCATCACATCGTCAGGTTTCTATCAAGTATAATATCCCAAGATATCTATCACGCATAACGTCCCATGGTATCTATCCTGTATGCCCGCTCTGCACCTACCGTACTAGTATCCCAATTGTATCACGTGTTATCCGTGAATGACCCTTACTCAAAAGTTGTGTAATGGTCCATGTCAACCTAATATGCCGCATATATAGGTTACTCAACTCATATGTTTCTTTCCATGTATAAGTTCAGTTCTTTGCCGTAGGCTGTACGGGCTTTCCCATGTAAACGGTTTATCCTTGAAGTTGTTTTGGACTGCAACCCTTGATCTAGTTGTGTTTCCTTACCATGAACTATCGCGCGTCCACTTAGGATTTATGCCACCTAGGACCGCTAGGGATTATGCTACCTAATGAACGATTCCGTGTCTCGGATTGGGTTTTGGCCACCTAGGACCACTAGGGATTACGCCAGCCTTCAACCGCGCCCTTGATCCCACGTATGTATCGTGAATCGTTTTCCATGTCTAGATGCACATGTTACCCAATGTGCCATCCGAGTTCCGTGCCAGGGCAAATCAAGAAATACGGAACTCGGTCGGGAGCTTTAAATCGTCTGCCGATGCAGATATCAAGGTCTGTTTTTGTACCCGTGGCTATGGTCCCACGTGACCCTTCCCTCAACTACTGAAAGGCAATCCAAGAAAAATCATGTATAAGAACCACTCCACGGCCCCACTATAGCCCACTTTCCTACGGGCCAACCTCACCTATGACTCGATAGCAAGCACATGGTCTGTTGGGGGTTCCCTGCCTTTCCGCACGTACACGATTGACTAAAGATGGTAGGTAGTCGGCGATGCGCTATCCAGGGCAAAAACAAGAATCGTCGACTCCACGCTAATCCATCCCAGTCTTTAGGTTGCTCGCATAGCAACCAAGGCAAACTCTTGGTCCTTCTAACGCAGACCTTAACCTCTCATGGGCCTAGTATAATTACCTGGCAGCCCACAGAGGGATCCCAAGAATATCCTCACGTCTCCCGAAGCTTCCACTTCGGCACCCAGTGCGCTGGAGCTTTTATCCAAGTCAGATAACTTGCTCCCCCTCGTATACTAAGCGATGACCTACCGTATCAGGTTACTCATCGTTTTGAGAATTAGTCCTATGTCCTTAGCTAAGAATTATTACTTAGTTACCCTTAACTAAGGTTTACCACTTAGCTTCCTTTCCCGTTATCCTTGATTAACCACGGTTTTCTACCTAGTTCTTCTAGCTAGGGTTTGTCTATTGGGTTAAGTGTTATCATTCAAGTCCATGACTTAACCCGCCCACGAATCACGTCAAAGATTGGCTAAGTATTTAAGTTCAAGAATTAGTCCCACAAGTTGGTTAAGTGTACCCAGAGGCTCATGACTTAACCTTATCAAGTCAAATTGGTCAAGTACTAGCTTACCTTAATCCTATCGGATTATCTTGCTAGATCGATTAAGCATAGATTATCTTAATCCCATCAAATTATCGAGTCGGATTGGTTAAGTATAGGTTGGCTTAACCCCATCCTCTAATCGTACTATAATGGTTAAGTATATTCTAAAAAGGTCTTGTGACTTAACCTTATCAGGTCCGCGTATTAGATTGGTTAAGTGTAAGTTACTTAACCCCATCAAATCATCATGTATAATTGGTTAAGTATAAGTTGCTTAACCCCATTAAATTGTCACGTTAAGTTGGTTAAGTATTGGTTACTTAACCTCATTGAATTACCGAGTTTAAATTGGTTAAGTGTTTAACTTAACCCCATCGAATTGTCGTGTTTAGATTAGTTAAGTGTGGATTACTTAACCCCATCTAATTACCGTGTCGGATTAGTTAAGTGTAAATTACTTAACCCCATCCCCTAATCATCTTGTATGGTTAAGTGTCATTAAGAATACTTACTTAACCTTGTCAAATTATCATGTTGGATTGATTAAGTGTTGGTTAACTTAATCCCCGTCCACTAGTCGTATAAAAATGGTTAAGCGTCATTAGGCAAATCAAATCACTTAACCTACCCAACCTTGTCATGTTTTGTTAAGTATCATTAGCCTAACCAATTTACTTAACCCATTTACCCATGTCATATTTGGTTAAGAGTCATTAATCAAATTAACTTAACCCTATCATGTGGCATTAATTACTTAATGCACCCCAACCTCTCACATTAGACTTTGTTGTGGTTACTAGTTAAGCCGGTCGGTTCCGGGTAGCTTTACACCACAACTTGGTCTAACCTCGGGTTCAAGCACAACATGACCAACTTCTCACATTGGGTCTTATTGTTTGCAACCACTAGTTAGGCCGGTCGGTTCCGGGTAGTTTTACGTTGCAAACTCAACCCAACCTCGAGTTGGCCACTTTCATGTTTAGTCTAGTGTCATGTTCATAGTCAAGTTTTCAAGCAATTGGGTAGACCTAACTTAATAGGTAAATTCCCAATGGGTAGACCTAACTTAATAGGTAAATTCCCAAGCTTATGTTTTTATGCATACTTACATGTCAACTTCCATGTTATATTTCAAGTCATGTTTTCAAGTATAAACACATGTCATATTTAACGTTACATGTTGTCATGTTTATACCCATTTACCCAAGTCATATTCATGTCATTATGTTTCCCCATAATGTGACCCCAACGCTTTTTAAACTAGCATATACGTTCGCAACAACGTGATGGATTAAAAGAAGAGACTTGGCAAAGGAATGACAAAAATGGGTATTAAGCCACAAGTTAATCATGGTGGCAAATGAGGCACAAATGTGTTCATTAGCTTGCATGTTACATTCTTAAGCCTCAAAAACATGCATAAACCCAAACTTGGTACATAAGCGAATCATGGTGACAAAAGACATGGAATGATGGCTAGAAACTCGCATATATCATCATATAAGGATTATGACTTCATATGCAAGTTGACATAATGATTATGAAGATTCTCATGTTGCATAATGCAACATTTCAACATAAAGGTTGTGGCTTTTTGCTCACAAGATCAAGATAATGACTTCATAAACTTGCATGACATGATAGCATGTATCATACTCAATGATCAAACCCAAACTTGCAACATGAACATTTAACTTCATAGTTAATATCTAAGAGTAGGGAAAGGACTTACTTTGCTATGAAGGCCTAAATCGATTAAACTAAAGCTTGTGATGAAGCCTATGCATGCCATCACCCAAAGACCCAAAGATGGATGCTCCAAATCAATAAAAACACCATCTTCATGAACAAAGGTCATAGCTTTAGCCTTGAAATCAACTTGAGAAGCTCTCATACTAACATAGGGACTCTCTAATACTCTCATGATCATGAAACCTCTCATAGAAATGAAGTGGAGGCTAGGATTTTGAGTGGAGGCCATGAGTGGAGCAATTTTGCCATAGTTTAGTTGCATGAATGAATAATGAGGGTTTAGGGTAGGTTAGGGTCTTATTTATAGATTAGGCAAGTGTTTTAGGCCATAGGATTAAACCTAGATTCAATCCAAGCCATCAAAGCATGTCTTGGGGAAGAAGTCAAATGTAGGAACCATCTAGGGCCTTTAGATTAAAGATGAACCATGAGAACCATCCAAATGCAAAATCTGCATTTGAGCGAATCGGCCCACGGGTTGACAGCCAAACACCCTGAATTAACCCCTAGTCGACCCAGCGAGCTCGGGTCGACCTCAAAAATCGGCCGGTTCGGTTATTCCCCTCTCCCAATTCGCTGTTTTGAACATTTTTGCATATTTAGTTATTTAATTTTCAATTATATATATAAATATATATATATATATATATCAATATATATATATTTCTCTGCGCAACCCATTTCACTTAATTAAGTATACTTTAATTTGGGAATTTTTCGTGAAACTTCACGAGGCCATATCTTGGTCATACGGACTCCGATTTTCGAAAACTCGGACTCTATTTCACGTATTTTTCCGAGACGAACGCAATGGCATAGCCCGTTTCCCTTGATTCAGATTTTACAGTTTAATTCTGCCTCCATTTATGTTATAACAGGTTATTGAAAATACGGGTTGTTACAAACACCGTCTTCGGGTTACCCCGAATCAACACCTCCCGCGCTTCCGCATCCCCGACTTTCATCTCAAGCTTTTCACAACTTACTTTGCTGGACATCTCTTGGGCCAATCCATGCCCAAGATGATTTCGAACCCAGCGAAAGTTACAACTAAGAAACCACTCATAAATAATCATTTATGAACAACAATACTAGATCCATAAAGCTTGCATAAAGCAGATGAACCTATACTAGATCAATTACAACTAAAGGCCTATTACAACTTCAAATTCCGAACCCATTCAACATACAATCTTAATATAGGTAAAAGATGACGATTCTCCAGTACCAAATAGAACTCAAACAACTTCACTGGTTGGAAGCACATGCAGACAACAATTTCTCCTAGTTCTATTCAGGAATACAATAGGAAATTGGAATAGCTTCCATAACACATGCTTCCTCCGGTTGTCTATTCTTTGGAAGGTCCGGACAGTCTTTCTTCTTATGTCTACGCTTGCTGCATTCAAAGCACATCCTTTCAGGTTTCGGCTTCGCACAATCGTTGGCATAATGACCCTCCAATTGACAATTAAATCAAGTGACATTCTTCTTAGTTCTCTTCTTCTTGCTTTTCTTCTTATTAGCACTGGGCCAATAAAGGTTTCTTCATCTATAGGAGAATATTCCCTTTGTCGCTTAACCGAATCTCTTTTGGGTACTTGCACAGGAACACCATGCTCTACTGACGCTTCTGGAATGGGCATCCTTATCATCGCTATTGCCATCATGGCCACTGTAACACCCCACCTCCGCCAGGGTGGCTCTTTCAAGCGACTCTGACTTTGGTGGGGCGTTTTAAAACAAGGTAAATGTGCATAATGATATAGCAAGGCAGGACATGACATATATATATATGTAAATAAACAGAGTAAGTAGATAAAACAGCGGAAGACTTTTAAACCATTTCAAAACACAAGTCTGGTACATCAAAATGTCAATTTCCCAAAATTACAAGTCTAGATAAATACATCATCTGATACTGAAAAAGAAAACATAAAAGTAGCTATCCCCAAAGTGGAAAAACCATAGCGAGCTCAAGTCCAAAGCATACATGAGCTATCCAAGAAAGCAGCTAAGATCCAAGCTAGGCTCCTGTATTCCCTCCCTGAGAACCTGGGGGGGGGGGAAACGGAAGAAAAGAGGCGAAAGAAAACGGGTCAGTCAAAAAGACTGAGTAAGCCCTGCTACGATCAGTTTATAAACTAATAAAGTTAACAACATGATGGAAACTGAGATGATCATAGATAACAACATACTGGCATGACAAATTAACTACAAGATAGATAGAGGTGTCATCGCATAGACAAGGTTTAGTTTTGCACCACAGTGTACTAGCAAACTAACATAACAGGTATTGATCCCTCGGCCCAAACTTTGGCCCAATAACATGAGGTGACCTTAATACAAGGTCCAGCCCAACGGTCTAGTCGATCGGCTCCCTATAAACCTAACACGTCAAGTGTTGGTGTCCATACGGCCCACATGGATGTAGTTAGACTGTGCTGGGTCCACCTTTGGGTGTATCAAGCCCTCGGGTGCCAACCCCAGACACTTAAGCAATAATGCACAGTCTAAGCTTACTGGTACCCGTGCCTCGAGTTTGTCCAACATCGGACTAAGTGCACGTCCGTAGCCCGCCGGACCCGCACCGCTGTACCACTCAGCCGTCGCTTTGGTCGCTTACATCAGTCCAGTAATCGTGCACCGCCCTAACCTAGCTGTAGGGTTGTGGTGATACCAAACTGGGATTACTGCTGGAACAGACTACGCTGCTAGGGTTTTCTAAGAGGGTTAAGTGCGATTTAACCCTTCACTAATCACGGATTAAATTGGTTAAGTGTAACTTAACCCCATTCTAATCCCTCGAACCCCCAATTGGATTAAACTGGTTAAGTGTAACCAATAGTTCACACTTAACCCCATTCCAATCCCTCTAATCCCCAAGTTGGTTAAGTATTACTGGACCCTGAATTAACCCTAATCATGAGGTATTAATTAATTTAATGCACCTTAACCTCTCACATTAGACCTTGTTGTGGTTACTAGTTAGGCCGGGCGGGTCCGGGTAGCTTTACACCACAACTTGGTCTAACCTCGGGTCTTGGCACTCCATGACCAACTTCTCACATTGGGTCCTATTGTTTGTAGCCACTAGTTAAGCCGGTCGGTTCCGGGTAGAATTACGCTACAAACTCAACCCAACCTCGAGTTGGCCACACTTATGTTTTCTAAGTGTCATGTCCACTTTATTTCAAAACATAATTACAAGTCAACAATTACTTGGGTAGACCTAACTTAATAGGTAAATTCCCAAGGGGTAGACCTAACTTAATAGGTAAATTCCCAATCTTATATTTTCATGTATTTTAAGTTTACCCAAACCCCCCAACGTCATTCTATCGCTTACATATTCGTAATAACGCATAAAGGATCGGAAGAGGGAACTTGGCACAACATACATGATGGACTTGCATATCACAACAAACACACATAACATGTTAGACTTGCACAACTTAGCATCGTGAACTTGCATATTACCATAAACGTGCATAACATGTTAAACTTGCGTAGCTTAGCATAGTGAACTTGCATATTGCCATAAACATGCATAACTTGTCAAACATGCATAACTTGTCATTTTAAACTTGCATAAGCATGCATAACTTATTAAACATGCATAACATGGCATAGTGAACTTGCATAAACATGCATAACTTGTCAAACATGCACAACTTGTCAAACATGCACAACTTGTCATTTTAAACTTGCATAAGCATGCATAACTTATTAAACATGAATAACATGGCATAGTGAACTTGCATAAACATGCATAACTTGTTAAACTTGCAAATCATGGCTTAGTATACATGCATAACTCAATTAACTTGCAAATCATGGCTTAGTACACTTGCATAAACATGCATAACTCAATAAACATACAAATCATGGCTTAGCAAACTTGCATAAACATGCATAACTCAATAAACATACAAATCATGGCTTAGCAAACTTGCATAAACATGCATAGCTTATCAAACATGCATAAACCCCAACTTTCATCACACATTAACTTTAGAGTTTCTAAAATGAAGGTAAGAGGGCTTACAATGCTTAGACGGACTCAAATGAGTATAGCAAATGTAAGAAACCCCTTATGCAACTAATTTAAAACCCCCAAATGCAAGCAAACTTGATCAAGACTCCTCCTTTATGATGCCAATAGAGAAACAAGCCTTTAATGCAAACTAAGGAGGATCATACAAGCCTAAATACCCTTGTATGCATGGAAATCTCTTAGGGATTTGTTTAGGAATTGTATGAAGAGGGAGGAGGCCATGAGAGGATGGATTTTGGCATAGTTTAGTTGCTAGATTGAATAATGAGTGATTTAGGGTAGGTTAGGGTCTTATTTATAGAAGATTAGGGTGTTTTTAGCCCTAGGATTAACCCTAAGTTAGTTTTGGCCCGTCAGATCTCGGAATTCTCTAGAACCAAGCCACAAGACCAAGCCCAAACCAAAATGGTGCGCCAGGCAAAATTGCCTGGCTACCCCCTGTCGACAGGGCTGTCGACAGGGCAGTCGACATGCCAAGACCCCTGTCGACAGGCCTGTCGACATGGGGTCCTGGGCGGGAATTTTTCCCTCCTGCCCAGTTTGCCCTAACCCTAGTTTCTTAAATTAAAATTTAAATCTGTTTTTACTTAGGAATTTTCTGCAAACTTCAATAGGCCTTAACTGGGTCATACGGACTCCGATTTTTGAAAACTCGGACTCTATTTCGCGTATTTTTCCGAGACGAACACAATGGCATAGCCCGTTTCCCTTGATTCCCATTTTATAATTTAATTCTGCCTCGATTTTTGTTATAACAGGTTATTAAAAATACGGGTTGTTACATTCTCCCCTCCTTAAAGGATTTCGTCCCCGAAATCTTCAAGTTAGGAAGAACGTATCCTACCATCCAATCATCCATCTACTCAAAGCATCATCCACGAGCAATCATTGTCCTTACAAGATTCTAAATGCTGGATGAACATATGCAAAAGTGTGTGTATATGTACCTATCTAATGCAGAGATCAGGCGGTTACTGATACAGTAAACCTCCTTAATGCATATGTATGTCTTTTCTAATGCAAAGATCAGGCGGTTACTGATACAGTAAACCTCCTTAATGCATATGTATGTTAGTGAAATGAATCCATATGTATGCAAATTCCTAACGTAATTCATAGTATCTACATGAGTGCACATAACATTCATCCATATGCAACATCCATGTGGTAGCACAACAAGTTTCAACCATGAATAAGTGTAAGCACTCATGCATATGCAATATGAGGAGTGTGCGAGCCGATTTAGTGCCTAATTGTGTATAATGCATCCACGAGCAACCACTTGCAACCACTTGCAACCATCAAGCATAACATGTTTCAAATACATGTTTCATCCAAAGGGTTTCTACCTAAGGTTCTCATGACAAGATAAACACGATAAACTAGATAAACATGGACAGAGAGATATGCATCCATTCCAACTCTGACATATAGTACTAACCGATGAGCCACAACCCCCTTATGGAGTTTACAACAGAAATAAGATCGAGAATGGGACTGAGAGGATACATATACAAAAGATAATTTGCGAGCAAGCTCCACAGGAAAACAAGGATCAAGGATGCACTCCTACAAAGAGATATGACGCGTGTATCTAGTTTTCACTCTTCTTAGTCACGTTTCCTTGAGCTTAACTCCACTGTGCTTTGACCGTCTTTTACTTCATGATTTCTTGGCTTCCTAACTCCTATTTCCCAAATTCGAGTTGGAACTCATTTCATTATCACCTCTCGTCCTTCTTTTCCACTTATTCTTCTTTCTGTATACTTGGCTTAAACATATTATAACCTCATGATTTCATGCAAGCTCTCCAAAATTCAAAGTATTCCACGCAGCAGAACTTTTATTGGGAATACCCATCCACGTTGCTAATTGCCTTTATAAACGTGATTTTCTATAACTCATGCTTAAATCAAAATGAACCATCTGCTTATGTGTGATAGGCCATACCTAGATTCGGTTGCCTACCCATGGCTTCCTGTAGGCTATTTCAAGACTGGCCAACTTCTTGAGGGTAAACCGTTGCTAACCTTGATGCAGTCCTCTCGCTCTTCACCGGACTGAAATGAGCACTCTTCGTGAGTCTACCTATTATGACCCACCTACCCGTATTCCCTTTCTTTAATCTAGGTAATCTATCCACATAATCTATCGAGATGTTTTCACACTTTCCCTTGCGGAACCTCCAATGGAGATAACGGCCCACTGGGCTTCTATGACTTGGCCTTGACCTGGTGGCACAACAGGCATCCTGGGACCAACTCGGCCACCTCCTCGAGTGATGCGCATCTTCAAGAACCTTCTTTACCAAGTCTTCCACTCGAGGAACACATACTCTCTCATCGCCCTTAGTCTTCCTTTGTCATCCATGATATATCTAGCGAGGTGACTTAACATCTCGCCTCGAATCAACTGGTCCACGTTCTTGACTAACTGCGGGTCTTCTCCCTGTGAAACCCCTTTCTTGATCCAGAAGAGTAAGTCTAAGCTCAGGGAATGCTAACTAACTAGCCAAACGGAGAAGGCTTCTTACTTCAATTGCCCTCCTCAGAGCTTTCCGGACTTAAACCGCAATCACTTTAGCGGAATCCACCGCTAAGCCTTCTTAGGAACTATGTGCCCAAGAAATCCAACTTCTTTCCTCCAAAGTGGCCTTTGGAGAACTTGACCTTCAACCGGTGGCTCTAAGCGTATCCATCACCTCCTTGAGATGTCTAGCATGCTTTCCCTCGTTCTTTTAAGGAGATCAAAATATCGTCTACGACGACCACGACAAACTTGTTCAAGGACTCCCTAAATGTAACACCCCACCTCCACCAGGGTCACTCGCAAAGGAATGCACTAGCTTTGGAGGGGAATTATTGGTAAACATGCATAATGATATAGCAAGGCAGGACATGACATATATATATATATATATATATGTAAATAAACAGAGTGCGTAAATAAAACAGCGGAAGATTTATAAACCATTTCAAAACATAAGTCTGGCACATCAAAATGTCAATTTCCCAAAATTACAAGTCTAGATAAATACATCATCTGATAAACTGAAAATACATAAGTACTATCCCCAAATAAGAGTGATAAACCATAGCGGCTCAAGTCCAAAGCATACATGAGCTATCCCAGAAAGCAGCTAAGATCCAAGCTAGGCTCCTGTATTCCCTCCCTGAGAACCTGGGGGGGGGGGGGGGGAAACGGAAGAAAAGAGGGGAAACAAAACGGGTCAGTCAAAAAGACTGAGTAAGCCCTGCTACGATCAGTCTATAAACTAATAAAGTTAACATCATGATGGAAACTGAGATGATCATAGATAACAGCATACTGGCATGATAAAGTAACTACAGGACAGATAGAGGTGTCATCGCTTAAACAAGGTTAAGTTTTTGCACCACGGTGTACTAGCAAACCAACATAACAGGTATTGATCCCTTAGCCCAAGCTTTTAACCCAATAACATGAAGTGACCTTAATATAAGGTCCAACCCAACGGTCTAGTTGATCGGCTACTTATAAACCTAACACGTCAAGTGTTGGTGTCCATACGGCCCGCATTGATGTAGCTAGACTGTGCTGGGTCCACCTTCGGGTGTATCAAGCCCTAAGGTGTCAACCCCAGACACTTAAGCAATAATGCACAGCCCTAATCTACTGGTACCCGTGCCTCGAGTTTGTCCAACATCGGACTACGTGCACGTCCGTAGCCCGCCGGACCCGCACCGCTGTACCACTCAGCCGTCGCTTTGGTCGCTTACATCAGTCCAGTAATCGTGCCCCGCCCTAGCCTAGCCTCTAGGGTTGTAAATGATACCAAACTGGGATTACTGCTGGAACATACCACGTTGCTAGGGTTTCCTAAGAGGGTTAAGTGTGATTTAACCCTTCACTAATCCTGGATTAAACTGGTTAAGTGTGGCTTAACCTCATTCTAATCCCTTGAACTCCCAAATGGATTAAACTAGTTAAGTGTAACCAACGTTTCACAACTTAACCACATCCTAATCCCTCGAATCCCCAAATTGGTTAAGTATTAGTGGACCCTGACTTAACCCTAATCATAAGGCATTAATTAATTTAATGCACCTTAACCTCTCACATTAGACCTTGTTGTGGTTACTAGTTAGGCCGGGCGGGTCCGGGTAGCTTTACACCACAACTTGGTCTAACCTCGGGTCTTGGCACCCCATGACCAACTTCTCACATTGGGTCCTATTGTTTGTAGCCACTAGTTAAGCCGGTCGGTTCCGGGTAGAATTACGCTACAAACTCAACCCAACCTCGAGTTGGCCACACTTATGTTTTCTAAGTGTCATGTCCACTTTATTTCAAAACATAATTACAAGCCAACAATTACTTGGGTAGACCTAACTTAATAGGTAAATTCCCAAGGGGTAGACCTAACTTAATAGGTAAATTCCCAGTCTTATATTTTCATGTATTTTAAGTTTACCCAAACCCCCAACGTCATTCTATCGCTTACATACTCGTAGTAACGCCTAAAGGATAGGAAGAGGGAATCTTGGCACAAAATACATGATAAACTTGCACAACAATCATGCATAACATGTTAGACTTGTACAACTTAGCATAGTGAACTTGCATATTACCATAAACATGCATAATATGTTAAACTTGCATAACTTCGCAAAGTGAACTTGCATATTACCATAAACATGCATAACTTGTCAAACATGCACAACTTGTCATTTTAAACTTGCAAATCATGGCTTAGTAAACTTTGCATAAACATGCATAACTTGTTAATCTTGCAAATCATGGCTTAGTAAACTTTGCATAAACATGCATAACTTGTTAAACTTGCAAATCATGGCTTAGTAAACTTTGCATAAACATGCATAACTTGTTAAACTTGCAAATCATGGCTTAGTATACATGCATAACTCAATTAACTTGCAAATCATGGCTTAGTACACTTGCATAAACATGCATAACTCATCTAACTTGCAAATCAAGGCTTAGCAAACTTGCATAAACATGCATAACTCATTTAACTTGCAAATCAAGGCTTAGCAAACTTGCATAAACATGCATAACTCATTTAACTTGCAAATCAAGGCTTAGCAAACTTGCACAACCATGCATAACTCATTTAACTTGCAAATCAAGGCTTAGCAAACTTGCATAAACATGCATAACTCAATAAACATACATAAATCCCAACTTGCATCACGTATTAACTTTAGAGTTTCTAAAATGAAGGTAAGAGGGATTACAATGCTTATGCGGACTCAAATGAGTATAACAAATGCAAGAAACCCCTTATGCAACTAATTAAAACCCCCAAATGCAAGCAAACTTGATCAAGATTCCTCCTTTATGGTGCCAATAGAAAAACAAGCCTTTAATGCAAGCTAAGGAGGATCATACAAGCCTAAATATGCTTGTATGCATGGAAAATTACTTAGGAATTAATTTAGGAATTATATGAAGAGGGTGGAGGCCATGAGAGTTTGGATTTTGGCATAGTTTAGTTGCTAGGATGAATAATGAGTGATTTAGGGTAGGTTAGGGTCTTATTTATAGATTAGGTTAGTGATTTAGACCATAGGATTAACCCTAGGTTGAATTAGGGCCATCAGATCTCGGAACTCTCTAGAAACAAGCCACAAGACCAACCCTAATCAGAAATGGTGCACCAGGCTAAGCAGCCCGTGCACCCCCTGTCGACAGGGCTGTCGACAGGGCAGTCGACATGCCTAGACCCCTGTCGACAGGCCTGTCGACATGGGGTCCTGGGCGGGAATTTTTCCCGCCTGCCCAGTTTGCCCAAACCCTAGTTTTTAATTTCAAATTTAAATCCGTTTTTACTAAGGAATTTTCTGCAAACTTCAATTGAGCCTTAACTGGGTCATACGGACTCCGATTTTCGAAAACTCGGACACTATTTCGCGTATTTTTCCGAGACGAACGCAATGGCATAGCCCGTTTCCCTTGATTCCCATTTTATAATTTAATTCTGCCTCAATTTATGTTATAACAGATTATTGAAAATACGGGTTGTTACATTCTCCCCTCCTTAAAGGATTTCGTCCCCGAAATCTTCAAGTTAGGAAGAACGTATCCTACCATCCAATCATCCATCTACTCAAAGCATCATCCACGAGCAATCATTGTCCTTAAAGAATTCTAAATGTGGTATGAACATATGCAAAAGTGTGTGTATATGTAATTACCTAATGCAAAAATCAGGCGGTTACTGATACAGTAAACCTCCTTAATGCATATGTATGTCAGTGAAATGAATCCATATGTATGCAGATTCCTAAATTCATAGTATCTATATGAGTGCACATAACATTCATCCATATGCAACATCCATGTGGTGGCACAACAAGTTTCAATCATGAATAAGCATAAACACTCATGCATATGCAACATGAAGAGTGTGTGAGCCGATCTAGTGCCTAATGTGTATAATGCATCCACGAGCAACCACTTGCAAACACTTGCAACCACTTGCAACCATCAAGCATAACATGTTTCAAATACATGTTTCATCCAAAGGATTTCTACCTAAGGTCCTCATGACAAGATAAACACGATAAACTAGATAAACATGGACAGAGAGATATGCATCTATTCAAACTCTGTCATATAGTACTAACCGATGAGTCATAACCCCCTTATGGAGTTTACAACATAAATAAGATCGAGAATGGGACCGAGAGGATATATATATACCAAAAGATAATTTGCAAGCAAACTCCACAGGAAAACAAGGATCAGGGATGCACTCTTACAAAGAGATATGATGCGTGTATCTAGTCTTCACTCTTCTTAGTCACGTTTTCTTGAGCTTAACTCCACTGTGCTTTGACTGTCTTTTACTTCATGATTTCTTGGCTCCCTAGCTCTTATTTCCCAAACTCGAGTTGGAACTTATTTCATTATCGGCTCTCGTCTTTCTTTTCCACTTATTCTTCTTTCTGTATACTTGGCTTAAACATACTATAACCTCATGATTCCATGCAAGCTCTCCAAGATTCACTAGTGAATCCTGGATCTCGCCTACTTACCATAAAGTATTTCACGCAGCAGAACTTTTCTTGAAAATACCAATCCATGTTGCTAGTTGTCCTTATAAACGTGATTTTCTATAACTCGTGCTTAAATCGAAATGAACCATCTGCCTATGAGTGATAGGCCATACCTAGATTCAACTGTCTACCCATGGCTTCCTGTAGGCTATTTCAAAACTGGCCAACTTCTTGAGGGTAAACCGTTGCTAACCATGACGCAGTCCTCTAGCTTTTCACCGGACTGAAATGAGCACTCTTCATGAATCTACCTATTATGACCCTTATACCCGTATCCCCTTTCTTTGATCTAGGTAATCCATCCACATAATCTATTGAGATGTTTTCACACTTCCCTTGCGGAACTTCCAATGGAGGTAATGGCCCACTGGGCTTCTATAACTTGGCCTCAACCTGGTGGCACAACATGTATCCTGAAACCAACTCGGCCACCTCCTCGAGTGATGCGCATCTTCAAGAACCTTCTTTACCCAGTCTTTCACTCGAGGAACACATAACCTCTTGTCGCGCCCTAGCCATCCTTTATAATATATCTAGCGAGGTGACCTAACATCTCGCCTCGAGTCGACTGGTCCATGTTCTTGACCAACTGCAGGTCTTCTTCCCGTGAAACTCCCTTCTTGATCCAGAAGAGTAAGTCTAAGCTTAGGTAATGCTAACTAACTAGCCAAACGGAGGAAGCTTCTTACTTCAATTGCCCTCCTCAGAGTTTTCCGGTCTTAAACCGCACCCACTTTAGCGGAACCCACCACTAAGCCTTTCTTAGGAAATATGTGCCCAAGAAATCCAATTTCTTTCCTCCAAAGTGACTTTTGGAGGACTTGACCTTCAACTGGTGGCTCTAAACGTATCCATCTCCTCCTTGAGATGCATAACATGCTCTTCCTTGTTCTTTTGAGGAGATCAAAATATCGTCTACGACGACCATGACAAACTTGTTCAAGGACTCCCTAAACACCCTACCCATCAAGTTTACGTAATATGCGGGTGCATTAGTCAACCCAAATAGCATGACTAGCCATTCTAAAAACCCATCTAGAGTCCTAAACGTAGTCTTGTCAATTCCATCCTCAGCTATCCTAGGCTGATGGAATCCGGTAGCTTGATCAGAAGAAAACAGATGCTCCTACAAGCTGATCAAACAAATCATTGATCCTTGGTAACGGTCACCTATTCTTCTCACGAAGATCAACACATAAGCGAAGCAAACTGTCCACATCGGTAACGAATGCTTCGTCTCAGGAAGTTCTTCTCAAGCAACTCCTTGACTTGCTTTCATAATTCTCACCTCGTGAGGTCATGTGCCTAACCGGCCACGAAACTGGTTTGGTATTACCAACCAGATAATGCGGAAATCCATCCCACGTCTAGGGATAACCCCTTTTTCCTTTCCCAATATATCAGGATATTCTCGGACCACCCTCACCGATTTCAAACTATCGATAGACGAGTTGAGGGATTCAAGAAAACACAACATGACGGGACCCCTAGGGTTGCTAGAAATGTCTAGGGTATTACCGAGGCGGATCATGAGCCTCACAACCCTATATACAGAAACCAAGAATGGCTTCAAAACAGGACAACCATTCCATGCCCAAAACCAACCCATATCCCCTGAAACCGAGAATATAAACATCCCACGGGAATTCTATACTTAAGATAGAAATTTTCAAATCCACTCAGACCATAGACAAACGGGCAGGACCCCCAATTGGATTTGAAACACATACGGGATCATCAACTACACTAGTACTTAGGTGCAAAACTTTCAACTGGGTCAGATGAAATAAAACTATGCGATGTGCCAGAATCAATCAAAGTTTGAACAGAGAAAATCAAAAAATGTAAACAAGATTTTCAACAGAAACACTACCTCTATCATGAGCTGGAAGAACGGGGTTGAGGGGATGAATTCGCCCTCCAGATAGTCCCGCACACTGAGCCTGACCTTGCCCTTGTTTCCTCGGGCAATCCTTGCTGAAATGTCCAAACTCACCACAATCAAAGCATTCACCCTGCTTTCGCTTCTCCTTCTTCCTACATTCCCTGGCCATATGTCCAATTTTACCACAGAAGTTGCATTTCATATTCCCTCTTGGCTTGTCCTTGCGGTTGTTGTTATTCTTGTCTTGCTTCCCGGAATTTACCCTCTCGCCTTGAGACTCATTCGCCTTGACCTCTTTCTTGTCATTGCTACCTTCTTCTTGAAGTAGGGCCAAATTCACCAAACTCTCGAAAGTCGCCCCCAAGGGTATATGAGACAGGGCCAAATCACGTAATGGCTCATTTAATCCTAGAGCAAAGTGTAGGGCCTTCTTCTGAGCTGTATTAACCAAGTCTAAATCGACACGAGCCAGTTGATTAAACTTATCTATGTATTCCCTAATAGTCGTGTCCCCTTGCTTCAGTGATAAGAATCTCAGTCCAAACCTTCCTCTAAAGTCATCCCAAGTCTCAATTGGCCTAGTAGCGGTGGTGACCACCCACCAACGTGCAGCTTCTTCCTTTAGCAACCATACCGCCAATAGAACCTTCCTGCTGTCACCTATAAAGGTGGATAAAAGATCTTCGGTCTCTTTCAACCAATTCCTTGCCTCTACAAAAGTCTCGGTTCCAAAGAAATTCTTGCAACCCATCGCCTTAAAATCTCGGCAAATCTCTGCGAAGTCAGTTTGAGAATGCTGAGGGGAAGGAGGAAGAGGAACATCAACTACGGGAGGAGCAGGAGGAACAGCGGCCTCGACTGGGAAGACAACATTAGGGACACCCGGGACCGGTGCCGTAATTTCCAAGTACTGACGAAACCAATCGGGTATCGTTACTCCTTCGGGCAAGACGAGATTATCAGACATGCTGAAAAGAAAAGAGTTCAAACGAGGGGTCAAAGGATAGTGCTAATGGCTTTTGGGGAATAGCCTTTTAAAAAAACAACTAGACTTTTGTTTGGAAAATACTTTATACTTGGTTTTGAAAATAGTTTTTCAAAAGTTTTAAAAACCTTTTCATCCCTTCTCGTAAACCATATGCTCTGATACCAAATGTAACACCCCACCTCCACCAGGGTCACTCGCAAAGGAATGCACTAGCTTTGGAGGGGCATTATTGGTAAACATGCATAATGATATAGCAAGGCAGGACATGACATATATATATATATGTAAATAAACAGAGTGCGTAAATAAAACAGCGGAAGATTTATAAACCATTTCAAAACACAAGTCTGGCACATCAAAATGTCAATTTCCCAAAATTACAAGTCTAGATAAATACATCATCTGATAAACTGAAAATACATAAGTACTATCCCCAAATAAGAGTGATAAACCATAGCGGCTCAAGTCCAAAGCATACATGAGCTATCCCAGAAAGCAGCTAAGATCCAAGTTAGGCTCCTGTATTCCCTCCCTGAGAACCTGGGGGGGGGGGAACGGAAGAAAAGAGGCGAAACAAAACGGGTCAGTCAAAAAGACTGAGTAAGCCCTGCTACGATCAGTCTATAAACTAATAAAGTTAACATCATGATGGAAACTGAGATGATCATAGATAACAGCATACTGGCATGATAAAGTAACTACAGGACAGATAGAGGTGTCATCGCCTAAACAAGGTTAAGTTTTTGCACCACGGTGTACTAGCAAACCAACATAACAGGTATTGATCCCTTAGCCCAAGCTTTTAACCCAATAACATGAAGTGACCTTAATATAAGGTCCAACCCAACGGTCTAGTTGATCGGCTCCTTATAAACCTAACACGTCAAGTGTTGGTGTCCATACGGCCCGCATTGATGTAGTTAGACTGTGCTGGGTCCACCTTCGGGTGTATCAAGCCCTAAGGTGTCAACCCCAGACACTTAAGCAATAATGCACAGCCCTAATCTACTGGTACCCGTGCCTCGAGTTTGTCCAACATCGGACTACGTGCACGTCCGTAGCCCGCCGGACCCGCACCGCTGTACCACTCAGCCGTCGCTTTGGTCGCTTACATCAGTCCAGTAATCGTGCCCCGCCCTAGCCTAGCCTCTAGGGTTGTAAATGATACCAAACTGGGATTACTGCTGGAACAGACCACGTTGCTAGGGTTTCCTAAGAGGGTTAAGTGTGATTTAACCCTTCACTAATCCTGGATTAAACTGGTTAAGTGTGGCTTAACCTCATTCTAATCCCTTGAACTCCCAAATGGATTAAACTAGTTAAGTGTAACCAACGTTTCACAACTTAACCACATCCTAATCCCTCGAATCCCCAAATTGGTTAAGTATTAGTGGACCCTGACTTAACCCTAATCATAAGGCATTAATTAATTTAATGCACCTTAACCTCTCACATTAGACCTTGTTGTGGTTACTAGTTAGGCCGGGCGGGTCCGGGTAGCTTTACACCACAACTTGGTCTAACCTCGGGTCTTGGCACCCCATGACCAACTTCTCACATTGGGTCCTATTGTTTGTAGCCACTAGTTAAGCCGGTCGGTTCCGGGTAGAATTACGCTACAAACTCAACCCAACCTCGAGTTGGCCACACTTATGTTTTCTAAGTGTCATGTCCACTTTATTTCAAAACATAATTACAAGCCAACAATTACTTGGGTAGACCTAACTTAATAGGTAAATTCCCAAGGGGTAGACCTAACTTAATAGGTAAATTCACAGTCTTATATTTTCATGTATTTTAAGTTTACCCAAACCCCCAACGTCATTCTATCGCTTACATACTCGTAGTAACGCCTAAAGGATAGGAAGAGGGAATCTTGGCACAACATACATGATAAAATTGCACAACAATCATGCATAACACGTTAGACTTGTACAACTTAGCATAGTGAACTTGCATATTACCATAAACATGCATAATATGTTAAACTTGCATAACTTCGCATAGTGAACTTGCATATTACCATAAACATGCATAACTTGTCAAACATGCACAACTTGTCATTTTAAACTTGCAAATCATGGCTTAGTAAACTTTGCATAAACATGCATAACTTGTTAATCTTGCAAATCATGGCTTAGTAAACTTTGCATAAACATGCATAACTTGTTAAACTTGCAAATCATGGCTTAGTAAACTTTGCATAAACATGCATAACTTGTTAAACTTGCAAATCATGGCTTAGTATACATGCATAACTCAATTAACTTGCAAATCATGGCTTAGTACACTTGCATAAACATGCATAACTCATCTAACTTGCAAATCAAGGCTTAGCAAACTTGCATAAACATGCATAACTCATTTAACTTGCAAATCAAGGCTTAGCAAACTTGCATAAACATGCATAACTCATTTAACTTGCAAATCAAGGCTTAGCAAACTTGCACAACCATGCATAACTCATTTAACTTGCAAATCAAGGCTTAGCAAACTTGCATAAACATGCATAACTCAATAAACATACATAAATCCCAACTTGCATCACGTATTAACTTTAGAGTTTCTAAAATGAAGGTAAGAGGGCTTACAATGCTTATGCAGACTCAAATGAGTATAACAAATGCAAGAAACCCCTTATGCAACTAATTAAAACCCCCAAATGCAAGCAAACTTGATCAAGATTCCTCCTTTATGGTGCCAATAGAAAAACAAGCCTTTAATGCAAGCTAAGGAGGATCATACAAGCCTAAATATGCTTGTATGCATGGAAAATTACTTAGGAATTAATTTAGGAATTATATGAAGAGGGTGGAGGCCATGAGAGTTTGGATTTTGGCATAGTTTAATTGCTAGGATGAATAATGAGTGATTTAGGGTAGGTTAGGGTCTTATTTATAGATTAGGTTAGTGATTTAGACCATAGGATTAACCCTAGGTTGAATTAGGGCCATCAGATCTCGGAACTCTCTAGAAACAAGCCACAAGACCAACCCTAATCAGAAATGGTGCACCAGGCTAAGCAGCCCGTGCACCCCCTGTCGACAGGGCTGTCGACAGGGCAGTCGACATGCCTAGACCCCTGTCGACAGGCCTGTCGACATGGGGTCCTGGGCGGGAATTTTTCCCGCCTGCCCAGTTTGCCCAAACCCTAGTTTTTAATTTCAAATTTAAATCCGTTTTTACTTAGGAATTTTATGCAAACTTCAATGGGTCTTAACTGGGTCATACGGACTCCAATTTTCGAAAACTCGGACTCTATTTCGCGTATTTTTCCGAGACGAACGCAATGGCATAGCCCGTTTCCCTTGATTCCCATTTTATAATTTAATTCTGCCTCAATTTATGTTATAACAGATTATTGAAAATACGGGTTGTTACACTAAACACCCTACCCATCCAGTTTACGTAATATGCGGGGGCATTAGTCAAACCAAATAGCATGACTAGCCATTCCAAAAATCCATCTAGAGTCATAAACTCAGTCTTGTCAATTCCATCCTCAGCCATCCTAAGCTGATGGAATCCGGCAGCTGGATCAAAAGAAAACAAATGCTCCTACAAGTTGATCAAACAAATCATCAACCCTTGATAACGGTTGTCTATTCTCCTCACGCTAATCAACACATAGACGAAGCAAACTGTCCATATTAGTAACGAATAATACTGGAGCACCTTACTCGAAAAGGCTTCGTCTCAGGAAGTTCTTCTCAAGCAACTCCTTGACTTGCTTTCTTAACTCTCACCTCGTGAGGTCATGTGCCTAACCGGCCACGAAACTGGCTTGGTATTACCAACCAGATAATGCAGAAATCTATCCCACGTCTAGGGGTAACCCCTTTACTTTTTCCCAAGATATTAGGATATTCTCGGACCACCCTCACAGATTTCAAACTATCGATAGACGAGTTGAGGGATTCAAGATAACATAACATGACGGGACCCATAGGGTTGCTAGAAATTTCTAGGGTATTACCGAGGCGAGTCATGAGCCTCACACCCCTATATACAGAAACCAAGAAAGGCTCCAAAACAGGACAACCATTCCATGCCCAAAACCAACCCATATCCCCTGAAACCGAGAAAACATCCCACGAGAGTTCTATACCCAAGATAGAAATTTTCAAATCCACTCAGACCACAGACAATTGGGCGGAACCCCCAATTGGATTTGAAACACATACGGGATCATCAACTAAGCTAGTACTAAGGTGCAAACTATCAACAAGATCAGGTGAAATAAAACTATGCGATGTGCCAGAATCAAACAAAGTACGAACAGGGAAAATCAGAAAATGTAAACAAGACTTTCAACAGAAACACTACCTCTATCATAAGCTGGAAGAACGGTGTTGAGGGGATGAACTCGCCCTCCAGATAGTCCTGCACACTGAGTCTGACCTTGCCCTTGTTTCCTCGGGCAATCCTTGCTGAGATGTCCAAATTCACCACAAATGAAGCATTCGCCCCGCTTTCTCTTTTCCTTCTTCCTACATTCCCTGGCTATATGTCCAACTTTACCACAGAAATTGCATTTCCTATTCCCTCTTGGCTTGTTCTTGCGGTTGTTGTTATTCTTGCCCCGTTTCCCGGAATTTACTCTCTTGTCTTGAGACTCATTCGCCTTGACCTCTTTCTTGTCATTGTTATCTTCTTCTTGAAGTAGGGCCAAATTCACCAAATTCTCGAAAGTCGCCCCCAAGGGTATATGAGACATGGCCAAACCATGTAATGGCTCGTTTAATCCTAGAGCAAAGTGTAGGGCCTTCTTCTGAGCTGTATTAACCAAGTCTAAATCGACACGAGCCAGTTGATTAAACTTATCTATGTATTCCCTAATAGTCATGTCCCCTTGCTTTAGTGATAAGAACCTCAGTCCAAACCTTCCTCTAAAATCATCCCAAGTCTCAATTGTCCTAGTAGTGGTGGTGACTACCCACCAACGTTCAGCTTCTTCCTTTAGCAACCATACTGCTAACAAAACCTTCCTGCGGTCACCTATATCAAAGGTGGCTAAAAGATCTTCGGTCTCTTTCAACCAATTCCTTGCCTCTACAATAGTCTCTGTTCCACTAAAATTCTTGCCACCCATCATCTTAAAGTTCTTACAAGTTTCCGCAAAATCCGCTTGTGGAGGCTGAGGGGGAAGAGGAACATCAGCTACGGGAGGAGGAGAAGGAACAGCGGCCTCGACTGGAAAGACATCATTAGAGACACCCGGGACCGGTGCCGTGACTTCCAAGTACAGACGAAACCAATCGGGTATTGTTACTCCTTCGGGTAAGATGAGATTATCAGACATGCTGGAAACGAAAAGAAAAGAGTTCAAACGAGGAGTCAAAGGATAGTGCTAATGGCTTTTGGGGAATAGCCTTTTAAAACAACTAGACTTTTCTTTGGAAAATACTTTATACTTGGTTTTGAAAATAGTTTTTCAAAAGTTTTAAAAACCTTTATATCCCTTCTCGTAAACCATATGCTCTGATACAAAATGTAACACCCCACCTCCGCCAGGGTGGCTCTTTCAAGCGACTCTGACTTTGGTGGGGCGTTTTAAAACAAGGTAAATGTGCATAATGATATAGCAATGCAGGACATGACATATATATATATGTAAATAAACAGAGTAAGTAGATAAAACAGTGGAAGACTTTTAAACCATTTCAAAACACAAGTCTGGTACATCAAAATGTCAATTTCCCAAAATTACAAGTCTAGATAAATACATCATCTGATACTGAAAAAGAAAACATAAAAGTAGCTATCCCCAAAGTGGAAAAACCATAGCGAGCTCAAGTCCAAAGCATACATGAGCTATCCAAGAAAGCAGCTAAGATCCAAGCTAGGCTCCTGTATTCCCTCCCTGAGAACCTGAGGGGGGGGGGAAACGGAAGAAAAGAGGCGAAAGAAAACGGGTCAGTCAAAAAGACTGAGTAAGCCCTGCTACGATCAGTCTATAAACTAATAAAGTTAATAACATGATGGAAACTGAGATGATCATAGATAACAACATACTGGCATGACAAATTAACTACAAGATAGATAGAGGTGTCATTGCATAGACAAGGTTTAGTTTTGCACCACAGTGTACTAGCAAACTAACATAACAGGTATTGATCCCTCGGCCCAAACTTTGGCCCAATAACATGAGGTGACCTTAATACAAGGTCCAGCCCAACGGTCTAGTCGATCGGCTCCCTATAAACCTAACACGTCAAGTGTTGGTGTCCATACGGCCCACATGGATGTAGTTAGACTGTGCTGGGTCCACCTTTGGGTGTATCAAGCCCTCGGGTGCCAACCCCAGACACTTAAGCAATAATGCACAGTCTAAGCCTACTGGTACCCGTGCCTCGAGTTTGTCCAACATCGGACTACGTGCACGTCTGTAGCCCGCCGGACCCGCACCGCTGTACCACTCAGCCGTCGCTTTGGTCGCTTACATCAGTCCAGTAATCGTGCCCCGCCCTAACCTAGCTGTAGGGTTGTGGTGATACCAAACTGGGATTACTGCTGGAACAGACCACGCTACTAGGGTTTTCTAAGAGGGTTAAGTGCGATTTAACCCTTCCCTAATCACGGATTAAATTGGTTAAGTGTAACTTAACCCCATTCTAATCCCTCGAACCCCCAATTGGATTAAACTGGTTAAGTGTAACCAATAGTTCACACTTAACCCCATTCCAATCCCTCTAATCCCCAAGTTGGTTAAGTATTAGTGGACCCTGACTTAACCCTAATCATGAGGCATTAATTAATTTAATGCACCTTAACCTCTCACATTAGACCTTGTTGTGGTTACTAGTTAGGCCGGGCGGGTCCGGGTAGCTTTACACCACAACTTGGTCTAACCTCGGGTCTTGGCACCCCATGACCAACTTCTCACATTGGGTCCTATTGTTTGTAGCCACTAGTTAAGCCGGTCGGTTCCGGGTAGAATTACGCTACAAACTCAACCCAACCTCGAGTTGGCCACACTTATGTTTTCTAAGTGTCATGTCCACTTTATTTCAAAACATAATTACAAGTCAACAATTACTTGGGTAGACCTAACTTAATAGGTAAATTCCCAAGGGGTAGACCTAACTTAATAGGTAAATTCCCAATCTTATATTTTCATGTATTTTAAGTTTACCCAAACCACCCAACGTCATTCTATCGCCTACATATTCGTAATAACGCATAAAGGATCGGAAGAGGGAACTTGGCACAACATACATGATGGACTTGCATATCACAACAAACACACATAACATGTTAGACTTGCACAACTTAGCATCGTGAACTTGCATATTACCATAAACGTGCATAACATGTTAAACTTGCGTAGCTTAGCATAGTGAACTTGCATATTGCCATAAACATGCATAACTTGTCAAACATGCACAACTTGTCATTTTAAACTTGCATAAGCATGCATAACTTATTAAACATGCATAACATGGCATAGTGAACTTGCATAAACATGCATAACTTGTCAAACATGCACAACTTGTCAAACATGCACAACTTGTCATTTTAAACTTGCATAAGCATGCATAACTTATTAAACATGCATAACATGGCATAGTGAACTTGCATAAACATGCATAACTTGTTAAACTTGCAAATCATGGCTTAGTATACATGCATAACTCAATTAACTTGCAAATCATGGCTTAGTACACTTGCATAAACATGCATAACTCAATAAACATACAAATCATGGCTTAGCAAACTTGCATAAACATGCATAGCTTATCAAACATGCATAAACCCCAACTTTCATCACACATTAACTTTAGAGTTTCTAAAATGAAGGTAAGAGGGCTTACAATGCTTAGACGGACTCAAATGAGTATAGCAAATGTAAGAAACCCCTTATGCAACTAATTTAAAACCCCCAAATGCAAACAAACTTGATCAAGACTCCTCCTTTATGATGCCAATAGAGAAACAAGCCTTTTATGCAAACTAAGGAGGATCATACAAGCCTAAATACCCTTGTATGCATGGAAATCTCTTAGGGATTTGTTTAGGAATTGTATGAAGAGGGAGGAGGCCATGAGAGGATGGATTTTGGCATAGTTTAGTTGCTAGATTGAATAATGAGTGATTTAGGGTAGGTTAGGGTCTTATTTATAGAAGATTAGGGTGTTTTTAGCCCTAGGATTAACCCTAGGTTAGTTTTGGCCCGTCAGATCTCGGAATTCTCTAGAACCAAGCCACAAGACCAAGCCCAAACCAAAATGGTGCGCCAGGCAAAATTGCCTGGCTACCCCCTGTCGACAGGGCTGTCGACAGGGCAGTCGACATGCCAAGACCCCTGTCGACAGGCCTGTCGACATGGGGTCCTGGGCGGGAATTTTTCCCGCCTGCCCAGTTTGCCCTAACCCTAGTTTCTTAAATTAAAATTTAAATCTGTTTTTACTTAGGAATTTTCTGCAAACTTCAGTGGGCCTTAACTGGGTCATACGGACTCCGATTTTCGAAAACTCGGACTCTATTTCGCGTATTTTTCCGAGACGAACGCAATGGCATAGCCCGTTTCCCTTGATTCCCATTTTATAATTTAATTCTGCCTCGATTTTTGTTATAACAGGTTATTAAAAATACGGGTTGTTACAGCCACCCTAAGCATAACTAGATACTTCGGTGCAATATCTAAAGCTCCCAATCGTTGACAAGATAAAGTGCTAAAGGCTACTATATATATGCTTATATATATAGTAAACATCCAACTAAAATCTACAAGTACAACTCTCATAAGTAATTACGTCTTCGAACTTTGGCTACAATCGTTGACCAGAGCTCTAATACCAAATGTGACGACTTCCCACATCTCCTGCATTATACAAGAGGAATTATGCGCTAAAAGGAGTGCCAGGTAGCTATGGACGATCATCAAGGTATGGTAGATAAACAAAATCTGTCATAAACTCATAGCGCAGGGATAAAATATAATAGAATATACAATAGGTAATGATAGTGAAACAGAAAACACAAATCATTCATGACAACTAGAAAGTATTCCCATACACGTGGATAACAACAATAGTGTTTATATCTACAACACTCATAAAAATAGCACATAGCGGTCCTCACTTAAGCTACATGTTACCTGCTACTTAGTCTATCCATCCAACAATCGGATGAACAACCCAAGGTAATAAAAGGAAACATAAAACATTGAGTCAAACAACAGTCTTAGTGAGCGATAAAACAGCTAACAAACTTCAACAAAAAGTATATGAGAAGGGATAGATAAGCATACTAATCTACCCATGACACCAGAGAAGAACTCAACCTTATCTTCCCCACCTCAGACAGTGATAGCCTTTACTATAAACAATTCAATCATTCATCTTTGGAAACCAAAATACCCATTCAATCACGGAAAGCACTCATAACATCCAGATTATATATATCTCATATAGACCATCCTAATCGAATTCAACATCCCTTAAGTACAAGCCCCAGAGGCCTAGACCAATATCAGACAAGCACCCATGAAACATCTCCTTCGACTGCGGACAACCTACATGAGACAATACAAACAGAACAACCAATCATCTATGACTGACTCTAGCTATCACCGCCAATCCTGCTTTGAAACCATCGTTAATCGTATGATGGCCAACCTTGCCAAAGGTCAAGGGCTAATGGTAACCCCATTTCTAGCATAAACTCCATATGTCCAACCTTGACAATGTCCAACCTTGACAACTAGGCCTTTCAACGATACCCAAGGTACCTGTAACACCCCGTATTTTCTGTGAACGTATAAGTAACAAATCAGAGGATAATTAATTTTTAGAATAAGAATCAAGGGAAACGGGTTGCGACATTGCGTTCGCCTCGGAATTCTGCTTGGAAACAAGTCCGAGTTTGCAAGAATCGGAGTCCGTATGAGGGAGATAAGACCCTCCGAAGTTTCAGGAATTTTCAGAATCGAAAACAACTCGAAATTCGAATTCAAAATTTGAATTCAAACCCAGAAGCGGGCTGGGCGGGAAATTTCCTGCCTAGGACCCAGGTCGACTGGGGAGTCAACTGGGTAGTCGACCCCACCGACCAGGTCGTCTGGGGAGTCGACTGCGTAGTCGACCCCCCTGACCAGGTCGACTGGGTAGTCGACCTGGGGGTCGACCTGCTCCCGAAATCCAGTTTTTGAACCTGGTTCATTCTGATGTATTTGGTCACGTTTTCTGCCTAGGTTCGTCCGCCTAACCCTATATAAACAGCCCTCTAGCCTCATTCTCTCTACACCATTTCATTCTGCCTATAATCTGCCTCTGTTCTAATTAAATAAAATAATGGCGTCGCTACTCTGCTTAAATCTGAACAGGAACTAGGACTAAAGCACCTTCTTCCAACCTGATTAGAATTAAAAGCTAAATCAAATCTCAAATCAGAATTTAGAGCTATGACAACAATTAAAGAAGAGTAATTCAGCCTTTCGGCATCAACACCAGTTTATTTCCTTTCTTAAACCACGAACGGCAAGTGCAGTTATTTTCCGATATAAACTTTAATCATAATTGTGACATGATTGTAAATCTGAATTTGAGATTGTGTATGTTCTGTTCTGATCTATTTTATTCTGTATCTCTTCTACTTTCTATTCTATAGCCAGGCTACTACGAGCCTGCGCCAATCTCCTAAGAGATTAACGCATGAATGCTAAAATGTTTGGGACAAATAATGAATGTGGCATAATTGGACATGGCTAATCTGTGACTGATTTAAGAAAAAGGAAATAGGTTGTAAACTAGGTTTAGATCTATGCATATTCTGTGAATTGGAAGAAGAGGAACCATGGTATGTTAACATGTGACTTGAGACATTGGATATAACGCATATTTTGAATTAAGATCTGTTATAACTAGATTGTTGGGCATATTGTTTATATAACAATTCATGATTTGAAAGAGAATATGACTTAGGTGTGAAGGTCTATATTAAGATTTGATAACTATTAAATGTGAGTAACACCTAAGTGGGATATTTTTGAATATATGACATGCATTGAAATCGATGGCTATATTTGGTATAATTTGTATGTGAATCTTTTGTACTAGGTAAGTTTAACTAGATTTTAGGACATGTGTTATATGGTAAATAATGACTATAATCTGTGCCATGTAAATTCAATGCAAACGTGGGGTATATGACCATATTGTGAATCATGACAACTATTTAGGCAACATATGTTTATGAAACTTTAAGGAATGATTCAATCTGTTATATTGCCTAATCTGCTAGTTCGGTTATACTGCCTAATCTGCTAGTTCTGTTATATTGCCTAATATGCTAGTTCTGTTATATTGCCTAATCTGCTAGTTCTGTTATATTGCTTAATCTGCTAGTTCTGCTATATTGACTAATCTGCTAGATCTGTTCATCTGCCAATTCTGTCATCTGCTAAGTCTGCTAAAAATGCCTAATCTGTTATATGCTAAATCTGCTAAATTGCTTAATCTGCTGAATCCGTCAAGTCGCCTAATCTGCGAAATCTGTTATCTGCTATATCTGTTGAGTTGATATATTTAATCTGTTATTGACATAATCTGAATTGGCTATAGTTATGAATAATTGTCATCAGGCGTGGGCATAAATGGTAAATTATTAATTAATTGGCCGCAAAGATAAACATGGCTGACTCGAGGTTAGAATGAGTTTGCGGCGTAATTCTGCCCGGAACCACCCGGCACATCCAGTGGCTGCAAACAATAGGTTCTAATGTGAGAAGTTAGTCATAACGTGCTTGAAACCCGAGGTTAGACTCAGTTTGCGGCAGAAATCTGCCCGGAACCAACCGGCCTAACCAGTAGCTGCAAACTGTCAGTCTAATGTGAGAGGTTTAGGCATTAATATTTAATTAATGAAAATCTGGGATAAATATGATGTCTAAAACATGTTGGGCGGATAGGGTTAAACCCACTAGACTGATGAATTTAATAAATCTGTTCCGTGAATCTGTAGGCCCAATTACAAAGTTAGACAAATCTGTAAGTCTGTTAATCTGTAACTGGTTAATCGGTAAGTCTGTAAAATCTGTATATCTGATCCGTTAGTCTAAAAACTTGTCTGTGAACTAGTTGATCTGAATTCTGTCTGTCTGAACTTGTAAACAAGTTAATCTGAAATGTGTTAGTCTGGGGGACACAAGGATAGGAAGGGAATTACTTGTGTCATCTGTTGTTTGGGACCCATATTAGTCAGTAACCCTTTCTGGTATCAAAACTTTGACCCAATAGTAGGTAGGGTTCGGGCACGGTTACTGAACTAATTATAAGCGGTTCATTCTGATAATGGCGAGGGGTGTTGATGGTACGTTCCAACCGGGTCATGTGCGTGCATGGATCCTGGTCTGCCTCTGAGGATGTAAGACGCTGTGACATCTGTAAACAGGTCTGTGCCAATTGGTTGTCACTTTAGGGAGTGATACACCCTACTGTGGGGTCGACACAGGGTATTTATGTATTAGGGAGCCGATCGCTTGGGGTAGGGTTTTAGGGTACACTTAGATCTTTCTGTTTCTGTTGGTACCTTCTGTTTCTATTGGGTGGTAACACCTGTCTGTTTCTGCGTGGTACCATCTGTTGGGGTGGTAAAGGCCCATTACTAGTGTACAACTAATTCTACATTCTGTTTCCGTAGGGATTAAACTGTTTCTGTTCGGGTGGTAAAGGCCCATTACTAGCACTCTCTTCTGTGGAAATTATTCTGTACTCGTTTCTGTTTCAGTTTAGACATTAGGGTGACACCTAATTCTGTTATACTAGTATTAATGCAGAGAAGTGTAAAGAAATAGCTTATGTCATTCTGTTCTTCTGTTATATCCGCTACACCTGTTACTGTTATCTCTCATACAGTTTTATTTTCATGTCATGTTATTATTATCTGTTCATGACTGAAAATCACTGGACTTGCCAGACTTTTTGTCTGACCCTTGTTGTTTCGCCTCCTTTCTTCCGTTTCCCCCCAGGTTTTGTAGAAGGGAGTACTCTAGCTTGATCCAGATTTCTTCCGCTTGAAGTGCTTAAAGTATGGCTTGTCTTCTTCTGTGGGGATTATGATTTTAAACTATGCATTCTGAAGGCTTTTGTACAAGACTGATATTTTGTACTTGAATTTTGATATTGTGATTTGAAAGGATGTAACCAAGCTTATTTCGGTTTTTGTTGTAATAAAGTTATAAATTTTTCAATTACTGTTTTATCTGTCTTGTAAGTTTCTGTTCTGTTTACTAAAATGCTCCACCAAAGTTAAGGCATTCCCTTTGTGAGTGACCTTAATGGAGGTGGGGTGTTACACTTGGTATCAGAGCCGAAGGTTACCAGATTGGGTAAAGTTTTTGAAAACTATTTTAAAAAAAAAAAGGGTTTTGAAAGGAAGTATTTTCAAAAATAAAGCTTATTTTGAAAAACATGATCCCCAAGAGCCATATATCTTTCCTTCAGTCCTTTATGTATTGAATCTTTCCTTTTTCGTTTCAGCATGTCTGAAGCATCTGAGATACCAGAGGGTGTTCGTGTACCCGGTTGGTTTCTTCAAAATCTTGAGGCTAGGACCGCCGCCGCGGGTCCAGCAAATGATCCCCCTCCTCCGCCCCCTCCTCGTGCAATTGCTTTCTCAAAGATCTATAGAGATTTTAGGGCCATGGGTGGAAAGGATTTCAAGGGAACTGAATTTTTCGTAGAGGCGAGGAACTGGCTCTAAGAAACTGAGGATCTATTCGTTATCTTCAAGGTGGATGATGGGCAGAAGGTACAGTTGGCGGTATGGTTGCTCAAAGACGAAGCTTCCTATTGGTGGGAAGTCACTAATGCCGAGAGGCCGGTTGAAACATGGATGGATTTCAGAACAAGGTTTGAGACAAAATTCCTCTCGCAAGCTGAACGAAGTTTACAAATGGAAAAGTTCTTATCTCTTAAGCAAGGAAGTATGATGGTCAAGTAATACGTCAACCAGTTCAACCAACTGGCTAGGTTCGGATTGGATTTAGTCAACACTCATCATAAAAAGGCTCTCTGCTTTGTTAAAGGATTGAACGAGCCACTGCACAGCCTAGCCATGACCCATGTACCCATGGGAGCGACTTACGAGAAATTGGTGGACACGGCACTACTGCACGAGGAAGACAAGGGCCCGAAAGAGACAAAGAAGGAAGAACCACAGAATAAGAAAGCATGGCCCAAAATGGAAACACAAAAGAAGGATAAGAAGTCTGAAGATAAGAAGGGGAAAAAGTGCTTTACTTGTGGAAGCTCGACTCATCTGAACAAGGATTACAGAAAAAGGAAGGGCACTTGCTTCAACTGTGGTGAGATGGGACACTTCACTAGGGACTGCCCGAAGAAACGAGGGCAAGGGCAGAGGACAGAACCCACTTCTGGAGGACAGGTGAATGCTCAAGGTATTGGTAGATAGGGTAGAAATAAGAAAATTTAAGTAGAAGGTTTAATTTTCTTATCTGATTGTTGAGCTAAAACTCTTTCTGATTCTGGCATTTTGATTCTCTAATCGATACTCTGCACTTTAGTACTAGTATTGTTTCTGATTCCGCTGTAGACCCAAATCCATAAGGGTTATGACTCATCTGTTTGTGATTGGGGTTTGAGAGATATTCGTGTTAGGCGTCAAGTAGGACGCATACATTCTGGGATTTATCATGCTTAGTTTCCTAAGAATTATTCGGTAATCTGATCTATACCAGTAATCTGTAAATATCTGAATATTTCTGATAAGGTTAAGATTTCCAGTTTTGACATTATCCAAAGAGGGTAATCCTCTGGGTGTTAATCTGATGTTGGTTTCGGTCTTCGGGGCCGATATTTAGGACCCATGTCTAATGGGAACCAAGTTTTTGTTTTATCTGTACTCGCTTCCATCATTCGACTGTATCCTATCGATCGAATCTTCGAACTTTAGGTAGAAACTAATGGGTGTAATCATGTGTTTGAGACATGTTATGTTTGATGGTTGCAAGTGGATGCAAGTGGTTGCTAGTGGTTGCTCGTGGATGCATATACACACAATAGGCACTAGATCGGCTCAAAAACACTCTCATACGGCATATGGATGTGTGTGCATTTTTCAATTTTTGTGGATGCAGAATGATTGACTCCTCACATGGATGTTGCATTTGGATGAATGGTTATGCACTCATATAGAAATGATGTGTATCAAATAGGATTTCTTGCATACATATTTGGACTCATGGCACTAACATGATTCGCATTAAGGAGGTCAACTAGATCAGTAGACCGCCTGATTTGGCATTAGATAAGAAACATATACACACACATTGCATTTGTTCATACGGCATTAGAAACCTTTTAAGGACAATGGATGCTTGTTATTGAATGGTTGAGTAGATGGATGTTGGATGTTAGGATACATTCTTCTTAACTTGAAGATTTCGGGGATGAAATCCATTGAGGAGGGGAGAATGTAACACCCCGTATTTTCTATGAACGTATAAGTAACAAATCAGAGGATATTTAATTTTTAAAATAAGAATCAAGGGAAACGGGTTGCGACATTGCGTTAGCCTCGGAATTCTTCTTGGAAACAAGTCCGAGTTTGCAAGAATCGGAGTCCGTATGAGGGAGATATGACCCTACGAAGTTTCAGGAATTTTCAGAATCGAAAACAACTCGAAATTCGAATTCAGAATTCGAATTCAAACCCAGAAGCGGGCTGGGCGGGAAATTTCCCACCCAGGACCCAGGTCGACTGGGGAGTCGACTGGGTAGTCGACCCCCCCGACCAGGTCGACTGGGGAGTCGACTGGGTAGTCGACTCCCCTGACCTGGTCGACTGGGTAGTCGACCTAGGGGTCGACCTGCTCCCGAAATCCAGTTTTTGAACCTGGTTCGTTCTGATGTATTTGGTCATGTTTTCCGCCTAGGTTCGTCCGCCTAACCCTATATAAATAGCCCTCTAGCCTCATTCTCTCTACACCATTTCATTCTGCCTAAACTCTGCCTCTGTTCTAATAAAATAAAATAATGGCGTCGCTACTCTGCTGAAATCTGAACTGGAACTAGGACTAAAGCACCTTCTTCCAACCTGATTAGAATTAAAAGCTAAATCAAATCTCAAATCATAGTTTAGAGCTATGATAACAATTAAAGAAGAGTAATTCAGCCTTTCTGCATCAACACCAGTTTATTTCCTTTCTTAAACCACGAAAGGCAAGTGCGGTTATTTTCCGAAATAAAATTTAATCATAATTGTGACATGATTGTAAATCTGAATTTGAGATTGTGTATGTTCTGTTCTGATCTATTTTATTCTGTATCTCTTCTTCTTTTTGTTTTATAGCCAGGCTACTACGAGCCTGCGCCAATCTCCTAAGATATTAACGCATGAATGCTAAAATGTTTGGGACAAATAATGAATGTGGCATAATTGGACATGGCTAATCTGTGACTGATTTAAGAAAAAGGACATAGGTTGTAAACTAGATTTAGATCTATGCATATTCTGTGAATTGGAAGAAAAGGAACCATGGTATGTTAACATGTGACTTGAGATATTGGACATAACGCATATTTTGAATTAAGATCTGTTATAACTAGATTGTTAGGCATATTGTTTATATAACAATTCATGATTTGAAAGAGAATATGACTTAGGTGTGAAGGTCTATATTAAGATTTGATAACTATTAAATGTGAATAACACCTAAGTGGGAAATTTTTGAATATATGACATGCATTGAAATCGATGGCTATATTTGGTATAATTTGTATGTGAATCTTTTGTACTAGGTAAGTTTAACTAGATTTTGGGACATGTGTTATATGGTAAATAATGACCATAATCCGTGCCATGTAAATTCAATGCAAACGTGGGGTATATGACCATATTGTGAATCATGACAACTATTTAGGCAGCATATGTTTATGAAACTTTAAGGAATGATTCAATCTATTATATTGCCTAATCTGCTAGTTCGGTTATACTGCCTAATCTGCTAGTTCTGTTATATTGCCTAATCTACTAGTTCTGTTATATTGCCTAATCTGCTAGTTCTGTTATATTGCTTAATCTGCTAGTTTTGCTATATTGCCTAATCTGCTAGATCTGTTCATCTGCCAAATCTGTCGTCTGCTAAGTCTGCTAAAAATGCCTAATCTGTTATATGCTAAATCTGCTAAATTGCTTAATCTGCTGAATCCGTCAAGTCGCCTAATCTGCGAAATCTGTTATCTGCTATATCTGTTGAGTTGATATATTTAGTCTGTTATTGACATAATCTAAATTGGCTATAGTTATGAATAATTGACATTAGGCGTGGGCATGAATGGTAAATTATTAATTAATTGGCCGCAAAGATAAACATAGCTGACTCGAGGTTAGAATGAGTTTGCGGCGTAATTCTGCCCGGAACCACCCGGCACATCCAGTGGCCGCAAACAATAGGTTCTAATGTGAGAAGTTAGTCATAACGTGCTTGAAACCCGAGGTTAGACTCAGTTTGTGGCAGAAATCTACCCAAAACCAACCGGCCTAACCAGTAGTCGCAAACTGTCAGTCTAATGTGAGAGGTCTAGGCATTAATATTTAATTAATGAAAATCTGAGATAAATATGATGTCTAAAACATGTTGGGCGGATAGGGTTAAACCCACTAGAATGATGAATTTAATAAATCTGTTCCGTGAATCTGTAGGCCCAATTACAATGTTAGACAAATCTGTAAGTCTGTTAATCTGTAACTGGTTAATCGGTAAGTCTGTTAAATTTGTATATCTGATTCGTTAGTTTGAAAACTTGTCTGTGAACTAGTTGATCTGAATTCTGTATGTCTGAACTTGTAAACAAGTTAATCTGAAATTTGTTAGTCTGGGGGACACAAGGATAGGAAGGGAATTACTTGTGTCATCTGTTGTTTGGGACCCATATTAGTCAGTAACCCTTTCTGGTATCAAAACTTTGACCCAACAGTAGGTAGGGTTCGGGCACGCTTACTGAACTAATTATAAGTGGTTCATTCTGATAATGGCGAGGGGTGTTGATGGTGCGTTCCAACCGGGTCATGTGCGTGCATGGATCTCGGTCTGCCTCTGAGGATGTAAGACGCCGTGACATCTGTAAATAGGTCTGTGCCAATTGGTTGTCACTTTAGGGAGTGATACACCCTACTGTGGGGCCGACACAGGGTATTTATGTATTAGGGAGCCGATCGCTTGGGGTAGGGTTTTAGGGTACACTTAGTTCTGTCTGTTTCTGTTGGTAACGTCTGTTTCTGTTGGGTGGTAACACCTGTCTATTTCTGCGTGTTACCATCTATTGGGGTGGTAAAGGCCCATTACTAGTATACACCTAATTCTATGTTCTGTTTCCGTAGGGATTAATCTATTTCTGCTTCTGTCTGTTTCTGTTCGGGTGGTAAATGCCCATTACTAGCACTCTTTTCTGTGGAAATTATTTTGTACCCGTTTCTGTTTTAGTTTAGACATTAGGGTGACACCTAATTATGTTATACTAGTATTAGTGCAGAGAAGTGTAAAGAAATAGCTTATGTCATTCTGTTCTTCTGTTATATCCGCTACACCTGTTACTGTTATCTCTCATCCAGTTTTATTTTCATGTCATGTTATGTTATTATTATATGTTCATAACTGAAAATCACTGGACTTGCCAGACTTTTCTCTGACCCTTTTTGTTACGCCTCCTTTCTTCCGTTTCCCCCCAGGTTTTGTAGAAGGGAGTACTCTAGCTTGATCCATATTTCTTCCGCTTGAAGTGCTTAAAGTATGGCTTGTCTTCTTCTGTGGGGATTATGATTTTAAACTATGCATTCTGAAGGCTTTTGTACAAGACTGATATTTTGTACATGAATTCTGATATTGTGATTTGAAAGGATGTAACCAAGCTTATTTCTGTTTCTGTTGTAATAAAGTTATAAATTTTTCAAGTACTGTTTTATCTGTCTTGTAAGTTTATGTTCTATTTACTAAAATGCTCCACCAAAGTTAAGGCATTCCCTTTGTGAGTGACCTTAACGGAGGTGGGGTGTTACAGTACCCGACCAACAATTGGTCTTTTGGGTGCCCCCATCGTACCCCTGCTTTAAGTCTGCTTGAACTTACGACAACGATAATCTCTCAGAATTCAATATCTCTAGTCATCCAACCTTGAAGGCTATTTATTGCTCAAGCGACCTTATCGAGCAACCATTATCCACCAACTCACAACTTTTGAGTTGTCTGCCTATTCATTGCTTTCAACCGATCAATGAACATATCACATCACTTCGCACATCCCCTTCTGGACTCTTGTCGAAGCCACCACCATCGTTGAACCAACCAACATCTTTATAAGGTTCAAAGCAATCCATAGCATTATTTTAGCACTTCCTGACTTTCCGATTAAATTTACTTTGAAGTTACACCATCACTGGAAATGTCCGAGTCACTTTAGTCCGAATCACTTTTAGCTGATCCAATTCTACCCACGCCAACTTCTGCCCGAGCCAACTTCTGCCCAATCTAGCTTCTGCCCGATCCAACTTCTAGCCCAGCCAACTTCTGGCCGAGCCAACTTCTGCCCGATCCAATTTCTGCCCGAGCCAACTTCTGTCCGATGCAACTTCTGTTCGATCCAACTTCTTCCCGAGCCAACTTTTGCCCAAGCCAACTTCTGCCCGATCCAACTTCTGCCCGAGCCAACGTCTGGCCGAGCCAATTTCTGCCCGATCCAAATTCTGGTCGATCCCACTTCTGGTTGAGCCAACTTCTGCCTGATCGAACTTCTACCCGATCCAACTTCTTCCCGATCCAACTTCAGCCTGATCAAACTTCTCCCCGATCCAACTTCTTCCCGATCCAACTTCTGCCCAAGCCAAATTCTGCCCTATCCAACTTCTGACCGATCCAACTTTTGCCCGATCCAACTTCTGCCCGAGCCAAAAACTGGATAGTGCAATTCAACTTCGATTTCGACCAAAACTTCGCCAAACGATGAATCCGACGAAACCAACTCAACCGAAATCATCAAACAAAATCATATACATATCATAACATTACTAATCACATGAATATGACGATTTCGACAAAATTGATGTAAATCTCACTAAAAACCATTAGAGTGGACATATGATCAAAATGAGAGATCTAACAAATGCAAACATGTAAAATGACATAAAATTAACGAATAAAACTTGTTAGATTAGATCATAGGGTGATGCACACGAAAATGAACATATAATAGTATAAATCTATGGTAAAACATTCAAAATTGATGAGAAACATGCACAAACACTCATATACTTCATTGTATTCATGTAAGAGATGTAAATCACTCACCGATTCTCCAAAACATGCTAAAATGATAGAATTATGAATCTGAACAACGAATAATTTGAGCTAGGCTCCTTGATCCAATGAATTTACCCTTGGAACGATGTAGATCTAGGCTCAAATGGTGTAGATCTTCGATTTCCCTCCTTGGATTTGGATTTTTAATGGTGGAAAGGTGCTAGAGGAAGAAGAAGCACAAGGTCCCTAAATGAGAGAATGAGTGAAGTAACCTATTCTCCATACCCCTCACCCTTTATTTATAGTTTCCACCAACCCACTAATGGGCCTCCCCAATTCAGCCCATTAGGCTCTCCAAACCTGAACAACCAACTAAAAACTCTAAAACAACAATTTCTCCCAAACCACTGGGCCAAATCCTTAATATAACCACTCTACGGAAAGGCAATCATCAATTCCTTTCCAATGGCATGGGTCTCACCCTTTGATTCGACCTGAGTCAGAAGTTATGCCCTGTACAAGACTGATAGTGGCAATATGGTCACAAACAAAATCGGTAAAAATTATGGACATGTCCCACATCCCCATAAGCAACATACTAAAAGATGAGAATGATCTGACCCCCAAGGAATAAAATAAAAATACTTTATGATCTTTCGATATGTAAAATGCGGGCTGTTACATGTAGGGTTATCCAAAATGTGTAGTCTAAATCTAGTCACTAGAACTTGTGTTCTGACCCCCTCCTCATAACATACTTGCAGGTTAAATTTATGGTAGAGATGTGATAGCTTTGGATACGGGTTAGGCAGTATTATTCATAGAGTAAGGCTATGCTTTGATTATATTATACTTTATCCATTCTGGTATGAGATATTTTCTGAACTCTGATATATTTTATATCTCTGTCTTTTCTACATGATACCAGGGAAACCAATACGGGTTTTGATGGACTAGAATTTTGAAAAAAAAATCGGTCTATTGGAATTCGTGTTGTTAAATCTGGTATCAAAGCTTAGGTTTAGGATTCCTGTATAAATAGCGAGTGAATTTTTAAAAATATAAATATTGTATATATACCTAGATCCATAAAGAAATCCGCTAAATAGAAAGAGTATAATATGGTAAGAATTCAGTTGTCCATTTTGTAGATTAAAGGAATGAATATGGAAATCTGAGACACTAGGTAATTTGGGTGGAAGGTGTACAATGTATTTGTACGGAAGTAAGGTGAATCCCATATGATTTGTATTTTTGGTTAGTGGGTTTAGCTGTGAAACCATATAAATTGGAAAAGGTTAAAAAGAGAAAAATGAATTAGGAATATATATATATATATATATAATTGAGAGAATTGACTTTGTGGGAGTGTCTAGGAAAGCCTAGAAAAATTGGAAACCCGCTTTGAGTCTAAACCCATTGCTAACTTTTAAGAACTTGAAATTGTAAAAGTTTTGGGAAAATAGTTTATGGTGTTTCAAGTTTTAATCTTAAAAGTTATAGTTTTAAAATGTGTAAAACACATATTGGGATTTGAAGCAAAAAGGGGTATATTTTGTAAAAAGTGATTTCTTGCGAAAGTTTTGTCTAGAGTAAAATTCTCTAAGAAAAAAGTGCATATTATAGAGCATGTGTAGCTCGCTGGTTTTCTTATTATATTGCATGAAAGGATTTAAAAGAAAAACTTAGTAAATATTGCATTTTGTCAAAATTCTCAGTATATAAAGTTTTGATGTCTCTATTCTTCTGACAATCATTTTTGATAAATTGTTTTCAAAAGAGAATTCAGTGGGATGACAAAATAATTTGTAGAAATTAAGAATAGAGTGGATGTTTGCACCTTGTAGTAAGAGACTGAACTGAAATTGTAGGGAAGAACAAGTTATAAAACCGATTGAGAAATAATTTTCCTTATCTACTCCAGTTTTTTTGATTTGACAAAAAATGATTTACATATTTTTTTAATAAAATGACATGTTTTACGGTTTGGCAAAAGTAATTTTTCGTTAGGAAAATAAAATTTTGACACTTTTAATTTTTGGAAGGCAGTTGAAACAAAAAGGCCAAACCATGTTTTAAAAAAGTATGGAGTTGGTAAGGATTAGTTCCTAGCGAAGACGGGAAAAGTTTTGAGGCTATATAGTAAATTGCGAGAATTATCATGGAATAATGGTAAGTTCCCGTAGAATGCGTAAGCATTGAAATGCCTTAGGTGTTTTGCTTGAAATAATTGTTGGTACATAGCTAGGACTAGTGGTGACTACTGGATAATAAAGGGCAAGTAAGTATTTAGATCCTGTTGCTAATTTTCATGTTAGGGGCACAACCCGTTATTGCATTCCTGTTGGGATCGTTCTGTTATTTTGTTACTATTGGGTAGTTAGGGTACACCTAAACCTGTCATTGATCCCGTGTTTCAATCTTGCTATCTGAGGAGACATAGTACCGATATTCTTGGCCCTTAGTAGTAGTTGTATAGAGCGTCTGTTTTCCGATTTTAGTTGAAGAACTAGAAGGCTTATTTGAAAGTAAACTTAAATCAAATGATTAAATAAGCGAAGAAAGGAGAAATGGTACAACTAAAAAGCAAACAACAAATTCAGAAAGCGAAAAACTTGACAAATTATGAGAAAAGATGAATAAGAATAAAAAATTCCAAGATAATATGAAAAAGAAAATGTGTAACAGAGAAAATTTTCTTATGTGGGTTGTGCTTGGAAAGGAAAATATGGCAATCTTTATAAATAGTTCCATAAAATCCAAGTACGGTTGGAAATGGGTCAACAATGAAAAATGGGAGTTGTGAAGTTTTCCATTTTCCCCTTTTTCGTAACATAATAAATCGAATTTAGAAAATTAGATTTTTGTGAAATTCAAAAAAATAATGTTGGCTGATAGGATTTTGGATGCAACAATTGGATGAACTGCGCTCTTGCTCTACAAGAATGTAGGAAATTTGGATGAAAATTATATTATGATTTTCAAAATATTGCATTCATGTAGTACTGCCAGTATATTTAGGATGTGAGCATCATATTTTAAATGGATTTTTGAATAATTTGCATAAATATAGGACGTACCGCTTAGGAATACATGCATAATTATGTTGTATTTCACTTTGCGCAAGTGCACAATGTTTGCGAAAATTGGATGCACACATGATGGATGTATATTATGCGAGGGGTTAATTGATTTTTACCCTTAACAAATTTCGGGGATGAAATTTCCTAAGGGGAGGAGAATGTAACACCCCGCATTTTATGATAATATAAAATTAAATAATGCATGTGTTTGTGTGTGTGCGTATATGTGCAGACATAAATGTATATATGAAGAATAAAATAAAGATTAATGCAAATAAAAATGTAATGCATGCATTAAACGAAAGAAAGGATTGGTTGCATGCAGTGTAAATATGTTGCATGCATTGATTTACAAATATTATACATTAATAATAAAGGAGAAATAAAAGAAAAAGATCCATGGAATAATGTATTGTAACAAACATGAAAAAGAGGAATAAGATTAGAACAATAACTACCATTGTTCTAAGCCTTGTTAACAATAACCTTAGTAGTCTAGTTGGTTAGATCATGTGACTTGCATACAAGAGGTACAAAGTTTGACCCCACTGCCATAATATTTTTGTTTTAAGAGAACGGCTAAAATAACACATGTTCTTGAGAGAAAATATGTATAAACGCACATATAAGGAAAAGTATACATATAACGAAGTAAAGAAAATATATGTATATATATATGAGAATATATATATATATATATATTTATATTTATATATATAAGAGATAACTTTTAAGATAAGGCTGCAGTTAAAGAAATATGGCAAGAATCAAATAACGGTGCAACACTGTTTGAATTTTGAAAACGAAACAAAAGTTATTTGTATATATATGCGTAATGTGGTCATTAGAAGATTTGTATACGCATAAGAAAATTACATGTGAATATAACAGATAAATAAATTCGAGAAATTCAAACATTTAAAAATCAAATTTCTCCTCTAAAACAGCTCAAGGGACTCACGGAGGGGTGGTCGACATCCCTGTAGGGGGTCGACACCGAGGTCGACACCCCTGTAGAATTGACACTAGGGTCGACGTCCCCTAGATCCGGGCAGATTCATTAGCATATTTGGACTGTTTTCTTAAATGGGTTCAATGCTGACTTCGCGATGCATGTACGATAAGATCCTGAACACCAATAAATAGGCTAGTGGAGGTCAGCCTAAATCTCACATTCTCTGAGACAACGTCTAAGCTCTGCCATTCTTCCTCCTCCTCAAATTTCTTCAAAAAAATAAGATAAATACTATAGGAAAACTCTGAATCCAGATCTGGAGGAAAAGAATGAAAATTAATAAGAAGGTGTTCAAAATCATATGCGAAGTAAGGTAAATTTTTAGATCTGCTCTATTTAATTTTCTTCCTCTTTCTTTACCTTTTGTTTAGTAAGAATTGTGGATCAATGGTTGTTAAGTTCTAAATCTAGTTAGGGAAAACCATGGAGTGTTAGATCTGAAACAGGTTCAGGAATTGAAAAGCAAATTAGGTGAGTAGATTTAAGTTATATCATTTTTGATAATGATATATTATCGTTTAACATTCCCCGTTATTATGCAGTGTAAAGTGTTCAAATGCTAATATGACACGTTGAAATATTAATATGTTAAAATATTAATATGTTGGAAAATTCATATGTTGAATCGTTTAACATGACAAAATGTTCATCTGTTGAAATGCCAACTTGTTAAAATATGTGTAACAATTACTATTGTAATTGCATGATTCACTTATGGCATATTATATACATAAATTATTAGCTGTAGAACTGATAAAATGACATGTTAATTAGTTAGATCTGAACAGTTACATGATCAAATGATTACATGTTAAATTAGAATAGCTACATGATTTCACGATCACTTGTTATTTTGAGATGAAATTAATTATATGTTAGGAAGAATATATGACATTAAATGGGCTTAATATGATGACATGTAAAATAAATTGTAGTAAAAATGTGGAAAGAATAATATGCCTAAATTTACAGTAAATCGAAAACTGTAACGCACCTAGACACGAGGTTAAATTCAACTTATGGCAGAAGTCTGCTCGGAACCGCCTGGCAAATCCAGCGTCCATACTTTTTAATTTAAGGTGAGAGGTTTAGTGCCTAAATAAACACGTAATGGTGTTAAGACACGAGGTTAAGTCAACTTATGAATGAAGTTTACCCAGAATCGCCCGACAAATCCAACATCCATAAGTGGTAGGCTTAATATGAGAGATCTAGTACATAAGCATATATATAAATATATGAACATAAAAGGATATATATAAATGGCAGTAATTGTGATTAATGGAAATGAATAAGGAAATGATCGGAAGTTACAACAATAAAAGGATTGGAATGAATGGAGAATGATAATAAACTACTATTAATAAATTACGTTAATGATAATGTTATATAATAGGTAGGCTTGTCCTAAGGACAAGTGGTGATTATAACTTATGTTATAATAAACAATAAGGAAATGAGAATAACTTATGTAATAAAATAAGTTGTACTTAATTGTAAATTAAGTTATATCTTAGAACGAGAATCTGAGATATATTGATAAGGACAACATAAGTTATATTTATGAAAAAAGAACTTATTAGTAAACCATAGTTAAAAGAAACAAGTTAATAAGTAAACAACGATAAGTTGTAGTGACAGTATAAGATGGAATTATGATTAAATAGGAAAGAATGAGGAAAAATTATGAAATGAAATACATTACATTTGATCATAAATAATGACTGATATATTAAACAGAAAACATGAGAATTGAGATATACTTAATTACATATTAAGCAGAACATGTTATTGTGACTATGAAATCAAAGTAACCTAATAAATATTTAAGACGTGTGCGTAAGCCATGAGTGTTGTTAACCCAAGTAACCTAGTAAATAAAAAAATGTGATTGAACGGTATATGTAGGGTTATCCAAAATGTATAGTTTAAATCCAATCACTAGAACTTGTGTTCTGACCCCCTCCGCATAACATACACGTAGGTTATATTTGTGGCAGAGATATGATAACTTTGGATACTGTTTAGATAGTATTATTCATATGCTAAGGATATACTTTGATTATATTATACTTTATCCATTCCGCTGTGAGATATTTGCTGATCTCTGATATATTTTTTATCTCTGCCTTTTCTGCATGATACCAGAGCAACCAACACGGGCTTTGATGTATTAGAATTTTGAAAAAAAATTCGGTCTGTCGGAATTCGGGTTGTTACACTTATGATAGTAAAGCGAGCAAAGAATACATTAGCCAGCTCCACAGCCATAGATGAAGCTGGAACTTCCTAGCAACTCCAGCTAGCGGATATCCCAGCCACAACCAAAACCCTTCTCGTTGTGGTTCCCGAGGCTCCCGCAACACAAGTACAGATCCGCGCGCTTAATGAAAAATATGAGAACACATCCATCGTTCTAAATTAGCTTTTAGAAATAACATCGATCTTATGCCCCAACTCCAAGAATGTCAATGCGTTGTCGCTCGACTTCAGCTCACTCAAAATAACGCCCGACCTCGATGCACGATCTCAGAAACTTCCTCTTCCGACTTAAGGGGCCTACATCATAGAAAGAGATTTAGCCTCATTAAAAGTGTCGCCGTCCGCACCAACGCCCTAGACAATGACAATAAAAATAGAAACGACGACCATACTACAATCACTTGTAGCGAGGGGTACAATACCGAGAATTCTCCCGATTGATTATCGAAGATAGACCAAGTACAAACAACTAACACCTTCCTCGACAAACCCCAACTGTCGTCTCCTAGGATGATGGGCTTACCCTCCCAACGGCCCGCACTTTTCCAAAACAAGATGCGCAACACCCAGCGTAGCCTCGTCGCCCATACCAAAACCCGGTCATAGACATTGAGGATATAGAAGAAGATGACATGAACATTCGTCATAGGAGACGCCCTCACAACAAAACTCCAGAACCTCTCCAAAATTCATCTATTTCGATGGGGGATCCAAATCCAACTTATCTTCCCAACATTATCCGAAGGATTATGAGGGAAATGCAAGGGAATGTAAATGACTCATGGGAAGCCCACATAAGGCGTAACCCCTTCACAAGGAAAGTGAATGAAGCCGAATGGTCGCGGCGTTTCTGCATGCCGCTAATGCCAATCTATGATGGCACGACCGATTCTAGTGTCCTTCCTCAATCGATACGAATGGCAAATGGACTCTAGTTAGGGCAATGACCCAGTCAATTGCAAGTGCTTCCCGGTATTCCTGTCAGGGACAACTTTATTATGGTTCTCTCGTCCCCCACTTGATTTCATCAACAACTTTGGCCAACTAGCAACATAATTGGTCAAGCAATTTAGAGTACACATCCCGACTCCAAACAATGCCCTTAGTCTCTATAACCTCCCTCAAGGACCCGCCAAGTAACTTAAGAGCTACCTTTCCAAATTCAATACCGCCCTCGCCGAGGTTGAAGACCCGAATCCTTGCACCATTCTTCTTCAGTTAGCAAAAGGTGTCCTCCCTACTTCCGAGTTCGGTGCATGGATCGATAGAAAGAAACCTAAAAGCCTCGACTCTTTCTATGAAAAGGAAGGGTAATACTTGTGCCAGGAAGAAGCGATATATAATCAGCTCACTGAATGCAGTCGCCCCAATAATCCACATACGGATACCATGAATAACAGCGTCAAAGGGAAACAACCTGGAGAGCCCTTCGATAAGGACAAGGGGGCAGGTCCCTATAGAAAAAGGCCGAATAATGGTAGACAGGGTGGCCGAAACAACGGCCAGGTCCCGATGGCCAAGAAAACCCAGCCCTTACCATGCTTTCGAGACCAACACCCCGCTAAATGAAGACTTAGAAAAAATTTACCTGGAGACATGTAACACGCTGCCATACATGAAGCTGCATGCCTGGGAATCCACTGACATTAAGAAAAATACTGACAAGGACTGTCGATACCATGACATGTATGGGCGCACTAGCAACAATTGTCGCCGACTCATGGACACAATAGAAAATCTTATCTGCGGGAAGCACCTCGAGCAGTAAGTCCACGAGCCCTTTCTTCCCGAAGCAAACTCAAAACCTCCAGCACCAACGCCTTTAGCACCCGCCAAAGAAGCTCCTAGTCCATCCAACCCAATGCGGGGGATTGTGATTGATACTACTTGTGGTGAGCCTAACCCACGCACGAAAACTTTTGAAAAAGGAAGAATATGTTGGTTTTATAAATCACGCCACATATGGGGCCTGCTCCTCTCCAGACGAATCCGTCCAGGCCAAGCTTTAGAAATTTATGCGGTACGACATCATTTTCTGAGAAAGAGATTCCATGGAATTTGAGATCCAAACTATAGATCCTCTCGTTGTCACAGCTCAAATCGGTGTTGCTTCCATCCAAAGGGCATTGATTGATTCGGGAAGCTCGGTCAACATCATTTTCGAAGCCGCCTATGATCAAAAGAGGCTAGAAACAAAGGATCTAAAACCGTGTCGTGCCATGATTTTCGGCTTCAATGGAGCTTCTAGTCATCCAGTACAAATGATTGACCTACTCGTTGAACTTTGGGATGGGGACCTGAGCCGAGTCCGAGTCCTCACCTTCGTGGTTATCAACATTGTCTCCCCTTACAACATCTTGTTCGGACGTCCCTTCATTAACGAATTTCGGATCTGCCTGTCACCATGGTCCCTCCTATTGAAATTCTTGAGGGAGAACATGATCGGAAAATTTAGAGGTGATCAAGAAAATGAATGAGAATGCTACGCAATAGAATGGAAAAATGCATGCAATAAGGACAAGAGCAAAGCCATGCCTCCGCCCTCTTGCGTCAAGACCATTTCCGCATAGCAATCGGTGGCATCCGGGCCTTTGCTCAGGTGCCACTGTCGTCTTTCCGACATCTCGATCCAAGGAAGGATGAAGAGCCGAAGTACGAAAGGGCTACTCAAGTAGAACCTACGGTAGATGTTCCGACCAACCCCGATAGCCATCAAGGGCACTAAAAATTGGATCGCAACTCCACCCTGCAATAAAAAAAGATCTTGTGAATTTCTTAATTTCTAACCTAAACATGTTTACATAGACTCACTTTGACATGAGGGGCATCGACCACGCAGTTGCTTGCCATTATTTGAGTCTTGATCCTACCATGCCTCCGGTCAAGTATAAACGCCGCTTCATGGGACCCAAAAGATCAAAAGCGCTTGAGGAAGAGGAAGAGGAATTACTCAATAACAACTTCATCCGCGAAGCCAATTACCCCGAATGGGTCTCCAACCCAGTTCTGGTCAAAAAAGCAAGTAGCAAATGGCGAACCTATGTCAACTTCTCTAACTTAAACAAGTCATGTCCCAAGGATTGCTTCCCACTTTCAAAGATCGACCCACTTGTTGATTCGACCATCGGATACCAGCTATTATCTTTCATGGACACTTACTCGGGTTACAATCAAATTCCAATATGCCTTCGCGACCAAGGTCATACCACTTACTTAATTGATCTTGGACTCTACTACTATCATTTAATGCGTTTCGGTCTCAAGTAAGCCATAGCCACTTATCAGGAATGGATAATCGCCGCTTTAAAAACCAAATTGGAAAATCCACGGAGGTATACGTAGATGATATGCTAGTAAAATCTAAAATATCAAGCAATCATGTCCACGACCTCTCCGAAATGTTTGAAGTCCTTCGCCAATATGACATGAAACTCAATCCCTTGAAATGCTCCTTTGGAATTGCATAAGGAAAATTCTTGGGTTTCATGGTCAACTCCTGAGGCATCGAAGCCAACCCTGACAAAATCAAAGCTATCCAGGATATTCAAGTCCATTAGAGCATCAAAGATGTCCAATGTTTAAACAAAAAGGTCACCTCTTTAAGTTGGTTCATCTTTAAAGCTACTGAAAAGTGCATTCCTTTCTTCGACTTACTTCGAAAGGGGAAACACAACTTCAAATGGACCTCAGAATGCGTTTCTACGTTCGAGGACCTTCTGAGTCACTTAGATTGATAACCTATCTTTTCCAAACCCTTGGACCATGAGGACTTATACCTTTATTTAGTTGTTTCCATGCAGGCAATCAACTCGACACTGGTTTGAATTGAAGATCGTGTCTAACGACCGGTCTACTACATCAGCAAAAGATTGATAGAGGTAGAAAAGAATTATCCAAAGCTCGAAAAACTGGCCTACGGTCTACTGATCTCTTCCTGAAAGTTGCGGCCTTACTTCCAGTATCACCCCATAAATGTCTTCACTCAGCAACCGCTGCAAGCAATCTTGCAACGACCTGAAGCATCAGGGCGACTTTTGAAGTGGAACAAATAATTGAGTCAGTTCAAGATCACTTTCGTACCTCGTCGCGCCATACTTAGGCAGACCCTCACCAATTCCAAGTTGATTTCACCACAATGGAGGAATCACCTCCCGAAGATGTCGAAGCCTCAAATCTCCAATGAAAACTATTTGTGGATTGGTCTTCTAACTGCAATTCCTCCGGAGCCGGAGTAGTGCTCATCACTCCAGAAGAGCACTCAATATGCTACGCTCTGGAGCTCAACTTCCCTCCTACTAGCAACAACAAAGAATATGAAGCTTTAATAGTCGGATTCAGAATCGCAATCTAACTCAATTTAAAGGCCATCTAGGTTTTTTCGGACTCTTAACTCGTCGTACGTCGGGTACAGGGAGAATTCCAAGCCACAGGGGCACGACATGCCCCGTACCTTGACCAAGTCTAGAAGTTGCTCACCAACTTCGACCACATTGTCATAACACTCATCCCTTGGAACAGAATCAAAATGCAGACTCGTTGGCTAAATTTGGCAAGCTCCAAAGATGCATAGCTTATGGGACTCACCCCATTCGAAGTGCTCGACTCACCCAACATCGATCATATAAAAAGCGATACGGTCATGGGAATCGAAGCTGAACCCTGAATCCTGGATGACACCGATCAAGAATTATCTACAACATGGAACCCTCCTAGGACATTACAAAGAGAGACAAGTGCTCACTCGCCAATCAGCTCACTACATTCTCGTGGATAAAAACTTTACCGTAGAGGCTTCTCCGTCCCACTATTGTGATGTGTAGCCCTCGACGACGCCAATCGTGTACTCGTAAAAGTGCATGGAGGCGAGTGCGGCGACCACACCAGGGGGCATACCCTAGAAAGGAAGATCATCAAGCATGGCTATTATTGGCCAACAATCAATCAAGACGCCACCGACTACACACGAAGGTGCGATAAGTGCCAACGCTTTTCGGGAATTCCAAGAGCCTCACCTACCGAATTGATGCAAATGGTCAGACCTTCGCCTTTCGCCATGTGGGGATTGGAACTCTCCCAATGGCCAGAGGTAGGGCACGCTATGTTGTCACTGCAGTTGATTACTTCACCAAATGGGCAGAGGCCGAAGCTCTTTCCATAATAACCACCAAGAAAATGATCAACTTCATGGTCCGCAACATCATCACATGCTATGGGCTCCCTCAAGCAATCATTTTCAACAATGGCACCCAGTTAGAGGGTGCTGAATTCAAAGCCTTTTGTCAATGGCACAAAATCAAAAAAGATTCTTAGCGATGGCACATCCTTAAGCTAATGGGAAAGTCAAGGCTGCTAACAAAGTAATTAAATCCATCATCAATAAGCGTATGGAAAAGGTCAATGGCATGTGTGCGGACGAACTTCCCCTAGCCCGATGGGCCAACCGAATCACTCACAAGTCAGCAACCAGACACACTCCCTTCGCCCTTTCTTATGGATCCGAAGTCGTCTTCCCCATTGATATAAAGCTTTAATCTCATCGAGTAACTTACTGTGATCCCAAGACAAACCAAGACTTATTTTTGGTGTCACTCGATTTACTAGAGGAAAAGTGGAATGAAGCAGACCTCGGGGCCGCCGCCCAATGACAACGAGTAGCCTGAAACTGCAACCCCAGAGTCTACCATAAGGACCTCAACATCAACAACCTCATATTAAAACAGGCCTTTCCCCTCACTAGAAGGCTCGCTCCACGTTGGGAAGGCACGTACTCAATACAACAAAAGCTCTACGATGGAACTTTCAAACTTTCAACCGTGGACGGAGCCGAACTTCCAAAGGCATGGACAACAAACATCTCCGTCACTACTTTACATAACTTAGTGTATAGTTGTTTTTGCTTTCCAACGGTGTTTTTTCTCCTTGAAATTAAAGATATTGTAAAGGCTATTACAGCCAAAGTTATCAGTAGGAATGATATTTAGTTTCCTGTCTCACTTCCATGTTTACTTCGTGCATGACATGTTTGATTAACCCTGATAGCCAGCTTGCATACAAACATTCGATCGCCGCATCGGCATCACGAGCATAGGATCCGTTGCCTCCATCCGAACCTCGAGTGCAACCAACACTAGCAACGATCATCGCCCCGAGCATTGGAGCTGGCAAAGCTACTCGAGTCCCCGGCTCGTGACGCGACCGAGTATAAATAACCACTAACTCGAACCTCGACCCAGCACGAGACCGAGGATAAATCGTTCAGTGCCTAAGTCCCAGGAGTTGGGACCACCCAACAGCAAACCTAATGTGATGCAAACTTCTCACTTGGCTACAGGTGCCGGTCGAATTTCGGAGCATCACTGAGGTTGTCCTTAAATCGTTTTATCCCCGAAGCTCTCAAGGCTTTGGTGTAGCCCATGGCCTCGATCGGACTCCTATAGGATGATGATTATAACACCCCGTAATTTTAAAACGGGTCATAAGAGATAATTAAAGAATAATTAATTATTAAATGAAGAATTAGATAAAACGGGTTACTCCATTGCGTTCATATCGGAATTCTTCCTGAGATAGAGTCTGAGTTTGCGTAAAACGGATACCGTATGAAGAAGATATGGACGAACGAAGTTAGGCAGAAAAACTGGAAGTTGACAAGAATGCACTGGTGCTCTTCACAAGTGCACCAGTACAAAAATTCACTGACGCACATGCCAAGTGCACCCACACCGATCCAGCACAGAATTCTGGAGTGTTCTATATTGATGTGTCTTCTTTTGAGTGCCCGAATGATGTGTATTTGAGCTGGGTGGTTCTAATGGACTCCTACTTCGTCTAAGGGCTCTAAATAATCATAGATATCTATATATACGTAGCTAAACCTAAACCCTAACATCATAACCCTAAAACTATGGTGTTTTCATGATGTTCGTCTACAAGCTAGCCTAGCCTCCTTCATCCTCTCCAAACTAGAAAATCAAATCCAAACTGGTAATCGATTAAGAATAACATCAAACTAAACGTCTATATCAAAGGATTGCTTTTCAAATTCAGAAACCAGATACCAGAAATCATGATCTGTCCTTTTTCTGTAAGTTCAGTTGTTGTTCAGATTTGAACACCTAATAAGAAATCATGACTGTAATAACTGGATCTAGAACTATGCCTACTTCTATTCGTGCCTATCCTTTTGTGAATTCTGAATTTCTTATGCCTATTGGACTATTGTCACTGACGTAGAAAAGCCTATCATGCCTATTGGGCTGTTGTGACTAGCATAGAAAAACTTATCATACCTATTGGACTTTTGAGACTGACATAGAAAAACCTATAATACTGATTGGACTATTGAGACTGACACAGAAAAGCTTATCATGCTTGTTGGACTGTTCTGACTGACATAGAAAACCTATCATGCCTATTGGACTGTTGTGACTTATATGATGAAACCTATCATGTTATACATCCTATGCCTTTGAGACTATTGGGATTGATACATTTGAACCTATCATGTTGTATTAAATTTGTGGTTCTTTTATGTCCATTGAATTACATGCTAAGTTATGTTCATACATGTTATATGTTAGATCCAAGCTAGTACCCATGTTTAAGATCTATATAAGTTCATGCTTATACAATTAGATCTATGCTAGTTCGCATGTTAATTGGATCTAATTTAAATGAAAGATTACGTTCATGTGCTTGATTAGGTTTATGTCGTTCTATCCCAAATTTGTACTACGCATGTTGCTCTATATTGTTTATGCCTGTTGAAATATTACATGTCCCTTTCTTTTCCCTTTTTTTATACGTTAGGCTAATTTGCGAGCCTAACGTTCTATGTGAATTATGCGAACGAATAACGGGGGAGACGTTTGGGAAAAATATTTAACTACATGCTATTGGCATTGATTGACTCCTAATCACGTAAATGATTAGTAGTATGAAATGGTAGAATTCGTATACCTAGAATTATGGATGTAATTTAGAGGGTAAATGGGGCATGACTTAAATTGACAACACCGGTGGATAATTTACATATAAACAGTAAATATGTAAGTTAATTAAAAGATGAATATGCCTAACCCAAGGTTAGATTGAGTTACGGTGTAAGACTGCCCGGAACCGCCCAACACATCTAGCAACCGTAACAATATAGATCTAATGTGAGAGATAAGCGCATTAAGAAAAAAAAACCGAGGTTAGATTGAGTTGCGGTCTAAGACTTCCCCGAACAGCTCGGCACATCCAGCAACCGCAACAATATAGATCTAATGTGAGAGGTTGGTGCTTTAATGAATAAATTAAATCTAAGAAACAGACAGGCTAAGAGTGGTAGGTCTAAGTTAATCAAAGCAACACTTAACCAATATAACATGATGTATGATAGGGTTAAGTAACACAAGTGGGAAACACTTAACCAATGTAACATGACAAGTGGTAGGGTTAAGTAACACAAGAAGGAAACACTTCACCAATGTAACATGACAAGTGTGTAGGTTAAGTTAACTCGACTAAATTGACGACACTTAACCAACATAACATGATGAACAAGTGGAGTTAAGTTAATGGGTAACACTTAACCGATATAATATGATGAATGAACAGGGTTAAGTTTATAGAAAATACCTTAACAATTACAACATGATGAATGAGAAGGGTTAAGTTAATAAGAAACACTTAACCAACATGACATGGCGTGTGGATGGGTTAAGTTAACTTGAATGAATGGATAACACTTATCCAATTTGGGGGGGGGGTATATGAATAGACCCTTGAAGACCCTAGTAACGGGGACCCATTCAGCAGTAACCCACATAGATGTATCACGGTAACCTGAACTAGGCAGGGTGGGGCACGAATACTGGGCTGATTATAAGCGGTCAAAATACCGGCAGGGGATGCAGTAGTGTAGTTCCGGCGGAGTATAGGCGGGCACGTGCTATGGAGTGGAAAAGCAGGCACTGGGCATCAATAGTATATACTGTGCATCTAGAATTTGTGTCGGTTTGCTATCATAGGGATTGGTACACCTTATAATGGGACCAGCACAGGGTATCTACACGCAAGAAGGGGCCGACTGACACAGACATAAAGAAAAATTAATACAAGTAGGGAGCTGATCGATAGGGTAGTAAGGGTACATAGAACATCTTCATGGCAATTAGGATGACTGAGGTACGTCCCTCATACTAGATGTACACCTGAAGGCTACCATAGTTGTGTGATTGGGATCACCTTATTTTATAACATAAGATACTAGTTGGGACACTAGTAGGGAATACGGATCCCTTTTCACAGGATACTAGTTGGGACACTAGTTGGGGGTACGGATCGTTCCATAAAAGACACTAGTTAGGATGCTAGTTGGGTGTTGCAGAGAAAATAGGAAACCAGAGAAAGAACCGAAGCGCATTCATTGTATCTTACCTTGCCATATCTAACGATCATCATTTGTTGTCTTGCTATGCGTATTATCATGGTTATGTCTGGTATTCAGTTTATTCATGTCATGATCCTTTTACCTATTTACATGCTGAATAATCACTGGACTTACCAGACTTATCTCTGACCCATTTTCTTTCGCCTTCTTTTCTTCCGTTCCCTTCCCAGGTTCACAGGGAGGGAATATCACCATATAGCTCAGTCTTCTTTCCAAGCTCGAAGATAGACGATGTATTGCTTTAGACTCTCTTTTCCATTGCTATGGCTGGCTCATGCTTTATTAGGGAATATCATAGTCATTTTATGCTTCTTTATTTTGTTAAATAAGACAGATTCTTTGTTGTAATGGGTAAGGGTGTTTTGGTGTTGGTAAACAATCTTTGTAGAAGTGTTTTACCAAGCTACTGATTTATAAATGAAGTAAAGTTTTATTTATTTTCCGCTTTTTAAATTTTTTTTGTTTTGTAATTTATCTGTTCTATACACTACGCTCCACTGAAGTTAATGCATTCTCTTTGTGAGTGACCTTAACGGAGGTGGGGTGTTACACGTGGAATTAGAGCTGAAGTTTACCATAACAGATAAATGATTTTTCAAAAGCATATTTCAAAAGGGGTGTTTTCCAAAACATGTTTTAAAGAAGCGTTTTTCAAGAGAAAAGTATTTTAAAAAAAAACGGCATATTCCCCAAAGCCATATGCACTACCTTTTTATTCTCTATTTGAATCTCTTCTTCCTTTATTTTTGCCATAGTTCCTTAGGCATACAGCACATATCGAGGGCGAACTAGTGCCCAACTGAAACACCCCACCTCCGTTAGGGTCACTCTCAAAGGGAAAGCCCTAATTTTGGTGGAGGTTTATAAGTACAAGTCACAGATATACAAGACAGATATAAGAACACATATTTGTAAACAGCGGAAGAACAACAAACTTTATTTCATAAAGTCAAATACGTGTTACAACAACATCCTTTCCAAAAACATAACATAACACTTTCATTATCTGTCTTGAGTACATTATTTAAAGAAGCATAAATAAAACATAGATAAACTGCAAAAGCCCCATAGTGGATTGTCCAAAGCCATAGTTCAAAACAGGAAAGTCCAAGCAATACATTTCTCTTCTTCAAGCTGGATGTTGAGGTTGGTCAAGCTGTTGTGTTCCCTCCCTGAGGACCTAGGGGGGGGGAAACGGAAGAAAGAAGACGAAAGAAAAGTAGAGTTAGACATAAAGCCTGAGTATGTCTAGTACTATTTTGTCTATGAATAAAGAACTGGGTATGATAAGTATAAACAAGAAGTGGAAAGGTACTTTAAACTTGGTTAAGTTGTCTAGGGTTGTTTATATAGAGGTTAGGAATTGATTAGGACCATTGATGTTGCTAGGTTAGATCGTAGCCATTCATTAGATAGAGAGACCAATTAGAACCCGCCACCTAGCCCTAATGACAAAGCAGACCACAGAAATTCGACCAAACACAGACCCGGCCAGCCAGGTTGACTGGGCTCGACCAGGTCGACACCCCTGTCGACAGGGCTGTCGACAGCCCTGTCGACATGGGTAGCCCAGGTCGACAACCCAGTCGACCTGGGTGGCCTAGGCGGGTGTTTATCCGCCCTGGCCCACTGGGCCCGATTTTTAATTATTATTTTATTCTGTTTGAATTTTAAATTTAATTCAAAACTTCCGAAGGCCATATCTTCTTCATACGGACTCCGTTTTTCGAAAACTCGGACTCTATTTCGCGTATTTTTCCGAGACGAACGCAATGGCGTATCCCGTTTCCCTTGGTTCTTTGATTTCAAATTAATTATACTTTAATTTGTTAATTTCACGGTTATAGAATTTTCGGGGTGTTACATTCTCCCCCACTTAAAAGGATTTCGTCCCCGAAATCTTCAAGTGTAGGAAAATGTATATCCTAACATCCAATCATCCATCTACTCATCCATCAAACACGAGCATCCATTGTCCTTAAAAGATTTCTAATGCTTCATGATCATATGCGAAGTGTGTGTGTACATGTACTTATCTAATGCAAAATCAGGCGGTCTACTGAGTCAGTTGACCTCCTTAATGCGAATTATGTAAGTGCCATGAATCCGTTATGTATGCAAATTTTCCTATTCTTGATTCTACATGAGTGCACAATCATTCAATACAAATGCAACATCCACATGACAACACATTAAAGTTCAACCATATACGAGTGCAAACATATATGCATATGCAATATGAAGTGACTGAGCCGATCTAAAACCTAGATTGTGTGTGTATATGCAACCACGAGCAACCACTAGCAATCACTTGCAACCACTTGCAACCATCATCCATAACATGTTTCAACTACATGTTTCCATCCAAAGGGTTTCTACCTAAAAGATACGGTCGAGGAAATATACCTAAAAAGATAGATAAAAGCGCAACTTAAGGAAAAAGAAAGATCAAGGATGTACCCTCGAACAGAAAAGGGTAGGCAGTACGTATTCTAGCTTCAGTTTCCCAAGTCGCGTCTCCCTCGGCGTCGCTCCACTGAACTTTGACGAGCTTGACTTCGCGGTTGCGTAGCTTCTTCACTTCTGTTCCTAAGATGCGGGTTGGAACTCTCCTTATGGTTGCTTCGCGCTCCACTTCGGCTTCTTCGAGGATATTTGGCTCTACCACTTCAGCAGACTCATGTAGACATTTTCGGAGATGTGAAACGTGAAAGACGTTGTGGACTCCAGCCAACTTCTCGGGTAGCTCTAATCTATAGGCCATTTTCCCAATCTTCTCGATAATAGGGAATGGCCCTACGAATCTTGGCGCTAGCTTTCCTGTGGTTCCAAAACGAACAACGTTTCTTAGCGGTGATACCTTGAGAAAAACTCTGTCTCCAACCTCAAATTCAAGGTCGGTCCTCCTCTTGTCGGCATAGGACTTTTGTCTGTCTTGGGCCGTCTTCATCCTTCTTCGTATTAAGTCTACTTTCTCTGAAGTCTCTCGGATCATATCTGGTCCAAGTATAAGCTTATCAGTAGACTCCCACCAACAAGTGGGCGATCGGCACGGTCTTCCATATAAAGCTTCGAAGGGCGCCATTCCTATGGTTGCTTGATAGCTGTTGTTGTAGGCAAATTCCACCAAAGGAAGGTGGTCTTCCCATGTCCCTCCGAAGTCGAGGACGCATAGCCTTATAGGTCTTCCAAAACTCTGTTCACTCTCTCTGTTTGGCCGTCGGTTTGGGGATGATAGGCTGTGCTCAAGCATAACTGCGTTCCTACTGCTTCTTGCAGACTCCGCCAAAATTCGCTGGTGAAGATGGGGTCTCGGTCACTAACAATGCTAGATGGTATTCCATGGAGTCGAACGATTTCCTTGAGGTAAAGTGATGCTAGGGATGAGGCAGTTCTTTTACTTTTGACAGGTAAAAAGTGGGCGCTTTTAGTAAGCCTATCCACTATTACCCAAATGCTAGTGTTGCCTCTCCTAGACCTAGGCAGCCCATCGATGAAGTCCATTGAGATGCTATCCCACTTCCACTGCGGGACCTCCAGAGGATGTAGTAGTCCGCCAGGCTTTTTCTGTTCCGCCTTAACCTGTTGGCACACCATACATTTAGAAACGAATTCTGCCACGTCCTTTTTCATGCCGTTCCAGAAGAAAGTCCTTTTTATATCTTTGTACATTTTATCTCCGTCTGGGTGTATCGTCATCTTGGAATGATGCGCTTCCTCGAGAACCTTCTTTACTAAATCTTTTGTCTGTGGGACGCATAGTCTTCCGTCTCGCCTTAGCAAACCCCTATCGTCGATGGAGTATATGTTGAGGTGACTTGAAGTCTCACCCCTAATTAGCCTATCAATTATTTCCACAAGTTGAGGGTCTTCGCGTTGTGCTGTCCCTACTGAATCCACTAAAGTTGGCCGTACTTCGAGAGATGCTAGCAAGCCTGGTACGAAATCGGAGGAGGGCCTAAAGTCGAAGCTGGCTATAAACTCTAGGCTTTGTCTTTCAACAAACAATGGGCTTAGGGTCAATTTCTTTCGGCTCAACGCGTCTGCCACTACGTTGCCTTTGCCCGGAGTATAGGAGATTTCGAAATCGTACGAGGCAAGAAACTCCATCCATCTTTGTTGCCTCAAGTTAAGATCTTTCTGCGAGAAAAGATATTTCAATGACTTATGGTCAGTGTAAAGTTCGAACTTCTCACCTAGGAGATAGTGTCGCCAAGACTTGAGTGCAAAGACGATGGCGGCTAACTCGAGATCGTGGGTTGGGTAGTTCTTTTCGTGCACTTTCAACTGCCTCCCGCCATAAGCTACTACCCTTCCTTCTTGCATTAAGACGGCGCCTAGCCCTGTCCCACATGCATCCATATAAACAGTGAACATCTTGCTCCCATCTGGCAGCGTCAAAACTGGGGCTGTTGTAAGAGCCCTTTTCAGTCGTTGGAAAGCAAACTCGCAATCCAAGTCCCAATTGAACACTAGATTCTTCTTAGTTAATTTCGTGAGCGGAGCTGAGATTTTTGCAAAATCCCTTATGAACTTCCGATAGAAACCCGCTAGTCCTAGAAAGCTTCGAACCTCAGTCGCATTCCTTGGTGTCTTCCAATCTTGTACCGCCACTACCTTAACAGGGTCCACTGCTAACCCTTGTTTGGATACTATGTGCCCAAGGAACCTCACCTCTTCTCTCCAAAAGTGGCATTTGGAGAATTTGGCTTTTAGTTGATGGACTCGCAAAGTTTCCATGATTGCCCTTAAGTGTTGAGCATGTTCCTCTTCACTCTTTGAGAAGATGAGGATATCATCTACGAAGACCACTACGAATTTGTTGAGGAAATCTCTAAATACACTACTCATCAGGTCCACGAAGTAAGCAGGTGCATTTGTCAAGCCGAAAGGCATGACAAGCCATTCAAAGAAACCGTCTGGGGTTCTGAACGCCGTTTTATCGATGCTATCTTCAGCCACCCTTAGCTGATGAAAACCGGTTGCTAAATCGAGTTGGGAGAAAACAGACGCTCCTACAAGCTGGTCAAACAAATCGTCAATTATAGGGAGAGGGTGCCTATTCTTTTTCGTTAGCTTGTTGAGCTCCCTATAGTCAACACATAGACGGAGTGAACCATCCGCCTTCGTAGCGAACACCACTGGAGCGCCCCATTCTGAAATGCTCCTCCTAATGAACCCCTTTTCTAGAAGCTCTTTAATCTGTTTACTGAGCTCTTTCCTTTCTCGTGGAGCCATATGTCTAACGGGCAACGCAACGGGCTTTGCATTATCTACAAGATATATGCGGAAGTCTATTTCCCGCTTCGAAGGCAAGCCCTTCACCTCTTCGAAGACATCCGGATATTCCCGGACCACTCTAACTGATTGCAAGTTTTCAACAGAGGCATCTAGCGATTCAAGATAACTAAGCATAACCGCATACGAGGGATTACAAGAAATTTCCAAAGTATTACCGAGCTAGGTTAGGAGCCTAACAACCCTTTTCTCACAATCAAGGATGGCCCCATTACGGGATAGCCAATCCATACCCAAAATCAAACCATACCCCGAAAAGCCCAAAACAAAGGCACTACATTGAAATTCAACACTTAGAATAGAAATTTTCAAATCCAAACAGATCATAGACAAATGAGCTGGGCCCCCAATTGGGTTTGAAACAATTAAGGGGTCCTCTACCATACTAGTTTTTAGGTGCAGAGATTCTACTAAAGCAGACGAGATAAAGGAGTGTGATGCGCCGGAATCAAATAAAGTGCGAACGGGGTGATCATAAAGATAAATTACGCTTTCTACAGAAGTATTTATACCTCGATGTTGCAATGGTGGTGCTTCTAGCACATGAACCTGTGCCCCTGGGGTGGATCCAGCGCCCTGCCCCTGTCCTCGTTTCTTTGGGCAGTCCTTAGCCCTGTGGCCTGTCTGACCGCATGAAAAGCACCCACCATTCTCCTTGGCCTTCTTTTTCCGGAAGTCCTTTACTAAGTGCCCCACTTTGCCACAGAAATTGCACTTCCTCTTCTCTTTGTTGCCTTTTCCGCCTTTCTTAAAGTCCGCCTTCTTAGGCTGCAAACCCTCTTTCTTCCCTTGAGAGCTTTCTGCCTTTGTCTCCTTCTTGCCCTTATCCTCCTCATTCAGCAATGCCATTTGCACCAATCTTTCATACGTGGCCCCCATGGGTATATGGGTCATGGCCAAACTGTGTAATGGCTCATTTAACCCTTTGACGAAACGGAGAGCCTTCTTGTGCGGGGTGTTGACTAGGTCAAGTCCAAACCTAGCCAGCTCATCGAACTGATTCACATACTCTCTGACAGTCTTGTCCCCTTGCTTAAGAAATAAGAATTTTTCCAACTGCAAACTTCTTTCCGCATCTGAGAGAAATTTAGTCTCAAACCTTGCCCTAAAGTCCTCCCACGTCTCCACTGGTCTTTCAGCATTAGTGACTTCCCACCAGTAGGAAGCCTCGCCCTTCAATAGCCACACCGCCAGTTGTACTTTTTGTCTATCCTCTACCTCAAAGATGATGAATAGGTCCTCCGTTTCTTTCAGCCAATTCCTAGCTGCTACGAAGGACTCAGTTCCATGGAAATCCCTTCCTCCTATAGCTTTAAAGTCTTTACATATCTTAGCAAACGTGTTTCCCCGAGGAGGAGGTGGAGGAAAAGGTGCTGCTGCAGCTGGATGATTTCCTTCAGCTGGGGGAGGAGGAACGGTAGGACCTGGCTGAGTGGCCCTTGCTTCTAAGAACCGTCTAAACCAACCAGGTATTGGCACCCCTTCAGGCAAGTTAAGTTCTTGGGACATGCTGAAACAAAAAGGATAGATTCAAAACGAAGGATAAGAGATAGTACCTACGGCTTTGGGGAGTGGACTTTGCCTTTTAAAAATAAAATAATATTTTTCTTTTAAAAAATGCTTCTTTAAATTTCCTTTTTGAAAATAATTTTTTTTTTCAAAACTTTTTATCTTATCTGGTAAACCTATGCTCTGATACCAAGTGAAACACCCCACCTCCGTTAGGGTCACTCTCAAAGGGAATGCCCTAATTTTGGTGGAGGTTTATAAGTACAAGTCACAGATATACAAGACAGATATAAGAACACATATTTGTAAACAGCGGAAGAACAACAAACTTTATTTCATAAAGTCAAATACGTGTTACAACAACATCCTTTCCAAAAACATAACATAACACTTTCATAATCTGTCTTGAGTACATTATTTAAAGAAGCATAAATAAAACATAGATAAACTGCAAAAGCCCCATAGTGGATTGTCCAAAGCCATAGTTCAAAACAGGAAAGTCCAAGCAATACATTTCTCTTCTTCAAGCTGGATGTTGAGGTTGGTCAAGTTGCTGTGTTCCCTCCCTGAGGACCTGGGGGGGGGGGGGGAACGGAAGAAAGAAGACGAAAGAAAAGTAGAGTCAGACATAAAGCCTGAGTAAGTCTAGTACTATTTTGTCTATGAATAAAGAAATGGGTATGATAAGTATAAACAAGAAGTGGAAAGGTACTTTAAACTTGGTTAAGTTGTCTAGGGTTGTTTATATAGAGGTTAGGAATTGATTAGGACAATTGATGTTGCTAGGTTAGATCGTAGCCATTCATTAGATAGAGAGACCAATTAGAACCCGCCACCTAGCCCTAATGACAAAGCAGACCACAGAAATTCGACCAAACACAGACCTGGCCAGCCAGGTTGACTGGGCTCGACCAGGTCGACACCCCTGTCGACAGGGCTGTCGACAGCCCTGTCGACATGGGTAGCCCAGGTCGACAGCCCAGTCGACCTGGGTGGCCTAGGCGGGTGTTTATCCGCCCTGGCCCACTGGGCCCGATTTTTAATTATTATTTTATTCTGTTTGAATTTTAAATTTAATTCAAAACTTCCGAAGGCCATATCTTCTTCATACGGACTCCGTTTTTCGAAAACTCGGACTCTATTTCGCGTATTTTTCCGAGACGAACGCAATGGCGTATCCCATTTCCCTTGGTTCTTTGATTTCAAATTAATTATACTTTAATTTGTTAATTTCACGGTTATAGAATTTTCGGGGTGTTACACCAACCCCCATCTGTGGCCGCAGTAGTTTCACCTGCGGGTAATCATCTTTCAAGCTTTGTAAGTTGCCGTGCGTTGTAGGTAGTTTCGAGAAATTTGTCAACAAGCTGCACAAGGATAGTAAGGATTAGAATAAGGGAGTCTGGGTTAAGGAGCACAAGCCCAAGGATAAGAAGTTTGTCGATACGGCTTAATCCTTGCAGAAGGTGAAAGGTGAAAAGAAAGAGGCCAAAGTGGAAGAATCACAAACAAGGATTGGAATGTAAGAAGGGTGGAAGGAATAATAGATTCCACGACAAGAGGAAGTGTCTTTTCTGTGGTATAGCAGGTTATTTAATTGTAGGAAGAAGAATACAGGTGGTAGTTTTCAGTATGGTGAAGCAGGGCATCTTATCAAGGATTGTCGAAGGACAAGGACAAGGGCAAAGGACATAATCTTCTAGCGAGCAATTGCATGCTCTCACTGCTAGTGTACCTAAGAGAGGTAGGATAGTTTCTGTTGAGAGTTTAGTTTTTCTTTTCAATCATCTTGTTAGAAATTTGTTTGATTCTAGCGCTTCATATTCTTTTCTATCTGCTTCCATTGTTGAGTCTCTGCACCTTAGTACTTGTATAGTAGAAGATCCCATTATTGTCTCAAATCCAATTGGTGGTTCGACTCAATTTTATTTTTGTTTGGATTTAGGAATATCTATACTAAGTGTTGAGTTTAGATGTAATGCTTACGTTTTTGGTTTCATGGCTATGGGTTGATTCTAGGAATGGATTGGTTATCCATTAATGGTGTCGTTCTCAATTGTGAAAGGAGGGTAGTTAGACTTTTGACTCGCCTCAGTAATACCCTCGAAATCTCATGTAACCCTAAGGGTTCTATCATGCTTAGTTACCTAGAATCTCTTGATACATCTGTTGAGAATTTGCAATTTGTTCAAGTAGTCCATGAGTAACCCAATGTCTTTGATGAAGTGAAGGGTTTACCCCCAAAACGTGAAATAGATTTCTGCATATACTTGGTTGATAACGCCAACCCAGTTGCATTACCTATACAACACATGGCTCCTAGGGAGAGGAAGGAGCTCAGCAAGAAAGTTAAAAAGTTGCTTAAGAAGGGGTTTATTTGGTGAAGTATTTTTGAATGGGGTCCTCCAGTAGTTTTCGCTACTAAGGTGGATGGTTCACTTCGCTTATGCATGGATTATAGAGAATTAAAAAAGCTGACTAAAGAAAAAATATGCATCCACTTCCAAGAAAAGACGATTTGTTTGACCAGCTTGTAGGTGCGTCTGTTCACTCTCAACTAGATTTGGTTATAGGGTTTCATCAGCTAAGAGTAGCTGAGGATAATATCGACAAGACTGCTTTTAGGACCCCTGATGGTTTCTTTGAGTAGCTCGTCATGCCTTTCGGTTTAACGAATGCACCCGCTTATTTTGTTGACATGACGAGTAGGGTGTTTAGGGAGTTCCTTAATAAGTTTGTAGTAGTCTTCGTGGGCGATATCTTGATTTTCTCAAAGAACGAGGGAGAACAAGCTTTTCATTTAAGAGAAGTCAAGGATACACTTCGAGCACATCAACTTAAGGCGAAGTTCTCCAAAATACCATTTTTGGAGAGAAGAAGGTTTCTAGGACATGTGGTGTCCAAAGAAGGGATAGCAGTAAATCCCGCAAAAGTAGTTATGGTGAAATACTGAAAGGTCCCAAGAAATGCAACAGAAGTGAGAAGCTTTCTTGGACTAGAGGGTTAATATAGGAAGTTCATTAAGAACTTTGCGAAGGTATTAGCCCTACTTACTAGATTAACGAAGAAGAATCTAACCTTTTCTCGGGATATTGATTGTGTTGTCACTTTCCAACAATCGAAGAGGGCTCTTACAACGGCCCTTGTTTTGACTTTTACCTTACGGTAGTAAAAGGTTTATGGTATACACGGATGCATACGACACGGGACTAGGCCCCATTTTGATGTTAGAAGGAAGGGTAAGATCGTAGCAGATGCCTTAAGAAGAAAAAGGTTGACTTCAAGTCCTCTTTATGTGAAAAGGAAAAATTTAGAATACATATTAACTTTTGATTTTAAAACCTTCAGTTAAGTTAGTAGTTGGCATCTCTAGGAGTAAGATCTACGCTTCTGGATCAAATAGGGACTTCACAAAGAAAAGACTCAGACAGTTGATGCAATGAATAAGTTGAGTAGAGAAGAGACCTCTAATCACCTTAATAAATACACCTGGTAGCATGGTTAGCATCTGTTTATTTCCAAGAGATAGTTCCTCTAATAAATTTTGAAGGCCCTTTTGAGGAAATGTTAGCATGACACAACAGAAGTTGTAGTGCCGACTATACTAGAAGGAGAACGGGTGGAACAAGAGGTGATTGTCCAATGAGTTCCAACACATATTTTGGAAATAGAAATTAAGAAGCTACGCAATCGTGAAGTTAAGATAGTCAGGGAACAATGGGGTGAAGCTCAAGAAGATGCGACTTAGAAGGCTGAAGACTAGATACGCGCATCATACCCTTTTTGAGGGTATATCCTTGATCTCTCTTTTTTCTGTAAAGTTTATCTGCATGCTAGTCTTTATCTTTTAAGTATATCCTCTCAGTCCTATCCTCGATCCTTAGGTAAAATCCAATGGATGTGAACATGTGTTTGAGACATGTTATGTTTGGTGGATGCAAGTGGATGTAAGTGTTTGCTAGTGGTTGCTCGTGGATGCATATAAACACAAATCAGGCACTAGATCGGCTCCGTCACTTCCATATTGCATATGCATGAGTGGATTTATATATATATATGGATTGAAACTTGAAGTGGTATCATATGGATGATGCATTTGAATGTATGGTTGTGCACTCATACAGAAATGATATGTACAATAGGGTTCTTTTGCATAATAATGGACGCATGGCACTATCATGAATTGCATTAAAGAGGTCAACTGAATCAGTAGACCGCCTGATTTTGCATTTGGGTAAGGACATATAAACGCACTATGCATATGTTCATGAAAAACATTAGAAACCTTTTTAAGGACAATGGATGCCTGTGATTGAATGGTTGAGTAGATGGATGTTGGATGGTAGGATATACATTCTTCTTTACTTGACGATTTCGAGGATGAAATCCTTTAAGTAGGGGGAATGTAACACCCCGAATTTTAAAACAGGACATAAGTGATAATTAAAGAATAATTAATTATTAAAGGAAGAATTAGACAAAATGGGTTACGCCATTTTGTTCGTCTCAGAATTCTGCTTGAGATAGAGTCCGAGTTTGCATAAAACGGGCACCGTACGAAGAAGATAGGGACGAACGATGTGAGGCAGAAAAACCAGAAGTGAACCAGAATGCACTGGCGCACTTCACAAGTGCGCCAGTACAAAAATGCACTAGGTCACCTGCCAAGTGTGCCCATACCGATCCAACACAGAATTCTGGAGTGTTCTGTGAAGATGTGTCTTCATCTGAGTGGTCGGATGATGTATATTTGAGCTGGGTGGTTCGAATGGACTCCTAGTTCATCTAAGGGTTCTAAATAATCATAGACATGCATATATACATAGCTAAACCTAAACCCTAACATCATAACCCTGAAATATGGTGTCGTCATGATGTTCGTCTACAAGCTAGCCTAGTCTCCTTCATCCTCTCCAAACTAGAAAATCAAATCCAAACTAGTAATCGATTGAGAAGAACATGAAATCAAACGTCTACATCAAAGGATAGCTTTTCAAATTCAGAAATCAGATCCCAGAAATCAAGATTCGTCCTTTTTCTGTAAGTTCAGTTATTGTTCCAATTTAAACACCTAATAAGAAATCATGACTGTAATAACTGGATCTAGAACTATGCCTACTTCTATTCGTGCCTATCCTTTTGTGGATTCTGAATTTCTTATGCCTATTAGACTGTTGTGATTGACATGGAAAAGCCTATCATGCCTATTGGACTATTGTGACTGGCATAGAAAAACCTATCATACCTATTGGACTATTGAGACAGACATAGAAAAGCCTATCGTGCTCATTGGACTGTTGTGAGTGACATAGAAAACCTATCATGCCTATTGGACTGTTGTGACTTATATGATGAAACCTATCATGTTATACATCCTATGCCTTTGAGACTATTGGGAATGAAACATTTGAGCCTATCATGTTGTATTAAATTTGTGGTTCTTTTATGTACATTGAATTACATGCTAAGTTATGTTCATACATGTTATATGTTAGAACCAAGCTAGTACCCATATTTAAGATCTATATAAGTTCATGCTTATACAATTTGACCTATGCTAGTTCGCATGTTATTGGATCTAATTTAAATTCAAGATTACATTCATGTGCTTGATTAAGTTTATGTCATTCTATCCCAAATTTATACTATGCATGTTGATCTATATTGTTTATGCCTGTTGAAATATTACATGTTCCTTTCTTTTTCCTTTTGTTTATAAGTTAGGCTAATTTGCGAGCCTAACGTTCTATGTGGATTATGCGAACGAATAACGGGGGAGACATTGGGGAAAAATATTTAACTACATGCTACTGGCATAGATTGGCTCATAATCATGTAAATGATTAGTAGCATGAAATGGTAGAATTTGTATACCTATAATTATGGACATAATTTAGAGGGTAAATGGGGCATGACTTAAATTGACAACACTTGTGGATAAATTACATATAAACAGTACATATGTAAATTAACTAAAATAAGAATATGCCTTACTCGAGGTTAGATTGAGTTACGGTGTAAGACAGCCCGGAACCGCCCGGCACATCCAGCAACCGTAAAAATATAGATCTAATGTGAGAAGTTAGCGCATTAATCCCAAAAACCCGAGGTTAGATTGAGTTGCAGTGCAAGACTGCCCGGAACCGCTCGGCACATCAAGCGACCGCAACAATATAGATCTAATGTGAGAGGTTGGTGTTTTAATGAATAAATTAAAGCTAAGAAACAGACAGTCTAAGAGTGGTAGGGCTAAGTTAATCAAAGCAACACTTAACCAATATAACATGATGTGTGATATGGTTAAGTAACACAAGAGGGCAACACTTAACCAATGTAACATGACAAGTGGTACAGATAAGTAACACAAGAAGGCAACACTTAACCAGTGTAACATGACAAGTGAGTAGGTTAAGTTAACTCGACTAAATTGACGGTACTTAACCAATATAACATGATGTAGAGTGGGGTTAAGTTAATGGGTAACACTTAACCAATATAATATGATGAAGGAACAGGGTTAAGTTTGTAGAAAGCACTTAACTAATTACAACATGATGAATGAGAAGGGTTAAGTTAATAAGAAACACTTAACCAACATGACACGGCGTGTGGATGGGTTAAGTTAACGTGAATGGATGGATAACACTTAGCCAATTTAGGGCGGTATACGAATAGACCCTAGAAAACCCTAGTAACGGAGACCCATTTTAGCAGTAACCCATATAGATGTACCATGGTACCCTTAACTAGGCAGTGTAGTGCACGATTACTGGCTAGATTATAAGCGGTCCAAACAGCGACAGGGGGTGCAGCAGTGTAGTTCCGACGGAGTATGGGTGTGCACGTGCTCCGGAGTGGAAAAGAAGGCACTACGCATCAGTATATATACTGTGCATCTAGAATTTGTGTCGGGTTGCTATCGTGGGGATTGATACACCTTATGATAGGACCAGCACATGGTATCTACACGCAAGAGAGGGCCGATTGACACAGGCATAAGGAAAAATTAATACAAGTAGGGAGCCGATCGATAGGATAGTTAGGTTACATCTAACATCTTTATGGCAATTAGTCTGATTGAGGTAAGAACCTCATACTAGATGTACTCCTGAAGGCTACCACAATTGCGGGGATAGGATCACCTTATTTTATAGCACAGGATACTAGCTGGGACACTAGTAGTGAATATAGATCCTTTTTCACAGGATACTAGTTGGGACATTAGAAGGGGATACAGATCGTTCCATAAAAGACACTAGTTAGGATGCTAGTTGGGTGGTGCAGAGAAAATAGGAAATCAGAGAAAGAACCAAAGCGCATTCATTGTATCTTACCTTGTCATATCTAACAATCATCATTTGTTGTCTTGCTATGCTTATTATCATGGTTATGTATGGTACTCAGTTTATTCATGTCATGATCCTTTTACCTGTTTACATGGTGAATAATCACTGGACTTACCAGACTTATGTCTGACCCGTTTTCTTTTGCCTTCTTTTTTCCGTTCCCCCTGTTCATAGGGAGGGAATACCACCACTTAGCTCAGTCTTCTTTCCAAGCTCGAAGATAGACGATGTATTGCTTTGGACTCTCTTTTCCAGTGCTATGGCTGGCTTATGCTTTATTGGGGAATATTATTGTCATTTAATGCTTCTTTTTTTGCTAAACAAGACAGATGCTTTGTTGTAATGGGTAAGGGCGTTCTGGTGTTGGAAAACAATTTTTGTACAAGATTTTTTATCAATAAAGTAAAGTTTTATTAATTTTCCGCTTTTTAAATTTTGTCTGTTTTGTAATTATCTGTTCTATACACTTATGACGCTCCACTGAAGTTAATGCATCCCCTTTGTGAGTGACCTTAACGGAGGTGGGGTGTTACAATGATCCGGGCTTGCTCTGGCAAATAAAAGATTCCTGCGCTTATAACTTGAATGAACGACGGGAGAGCCCCCTACCGGATGAATAGCAACGTCCTACGCCTTCAATCTACTTATGATTAACTCCGGGCAACCCAAGACAAAAGGCGACTGGCCTAGTTTCGCAAATATGGGTTTCCTGAGCTGAGGGAAACTTACTGAAATCAACGCTTAATCTTATACATTTGGAAACATCCCATAACAGGATCTCTGATCGCATTTTTGTAAAGTGTAACAATAAGTATGCTTGTGAAAGTACAAGACGCTGGAAAACATGAGAAGAACATTCGAATGCTTAACAAGAAATGCGATTTTTTACTAATTCGTATTTCAAATTCACACAAACACACTAAATAGACTACGTGTCTAATATATCTTCTTTCTAATAATAGGGTGTACATGAAAACCACACCGTGTTTTTAATTAACCAAAAGCGAGGGTCGTACTCGCATATACTATCGGCCTATATACGCAGAATGGCGATAACATTTAATGCGATTACTAGTGCTAATCATGCTGTTTCTTCTTGCGCTTCTTCTTTTTTGCACATTCCACACTAGATGGCTCTCCTCCCGTGTTAGGACTCTTCTTTCCTAATCCTCTCATTCCTCCTCTGCCTTTTTGAGGGGTCGCCCACTCTTGGGAAATCGAGAGGCACCTCTTGCCTTCACCATCACCGCTCGAAATCTCTAAGATATCAGATGAAATAGTGCACGGAAATGGGTTGGGTGCATTCCCTGCAGCAAGGGCCACCGCAACATCAATCTTTCCTGGCACCTCCTTGGCTTCCAGCTCCGCCTTCTCCTTCGCCTCCTTGGCAGCCCGTCGGTCAGCTAGCTTCTGGGACTTAAGCTTCATAGCATCATCAGCTTTGAGCTTCTCAAGTGTCTCGGTGGCCCTCTATTGGGATTGGTCATCCTCCTTCTTCTCTTGGGCCTTGTCCGCAGCTCTCTTCTTCTCCGCCTCATCATCGGCTTTCCTCTTCTCAGCTATGGCAGTAGTCCTCTCCTCAGCTTCTTGTCTCGCCTTCAGTAGGGCCTCCTGTCTGGCAGCCTCATCCTGCCTGCTCTTCTCCTCTACCTCCTCGCACTTAGCTATCATCTGCACCTTTACAGAATCCACCATGGCATTCATTGAAGGTATGCCAGTATCCACTAGGCCTATCGCGTGAGCACTCTGGCCATCTACTACTTCTCCTTCCTCTATAAAGCACTCATGAACGTTGGATCCTAGCCTGATACCTGAATAAGTATCTAGATGAACGTCGCCTTCTCCAAATTGCATTTCTTGCAGTTCAAGTCCGGACCCCGTTGTCTGTGGAATCATAGGGGCAAATCTCGATGTCATGGTAGACTCAAGAAGGGCTATACAGTAAAATCCCAACATTTTAGTCCACAAAACTTCATCTTCGAGAATACAAGGTAAAGGGAATTCTCCTTCGGTCAAGGATGGCGAAGGAATGATGGGAAGTGTGCTTGTCGTAGTAGAAAAGGTGAATCCAGTCATGATAGGATATTCGGGATTATACTCAGTTGAGATGTGAGCAAAAGTCGCTAGATCACTTGTTATGACAGATTTAGTGGCAATGGCTGACACAAGCTAACTACTGCAAAGGTCTCCGCTACCACCACACTTTCGGTAGGGACAGACTTCCCCTTCTCTGCGGCAAGCCTCGCCAGTCTCTTATTCTCGGCACCCTCCTGTAGTAGCTTTGTCCCATCCTCCAGCGTAATACGCTCCTCATCATTCATAAGATCATTCATTTACTGGCGCTCGTCCAGGGTTCCCATGTCGACATGGCATAAATATGCCTTATACGGCAGAAGTCCATCCTAGGTTTGAGCCCGCTCACGAGGATAGTCCTCAACCCATGAGAGTCTGCAGAACTTGAGAACTTCAACAAACATATATCTGATATCTTCTGCCATGGAGGCCTCAACCCGAAACTCGGTACCCTCCAACTCCTCTCTTAGCTGCTCCACCTCCCTTTGTTACTTAGCTTTTAATCCATTCATTGATCTCAACATGTCCATATTGCTAGCTTTGGCCTCCTCCTTTGCCTTCTTCTTCGCTTCGAGTTTCCTCTTGAACTCAGCAACCTCTGCATTCTTGGCCTTCAGCCTCTCATTATCCTCCCTCAATGAAGCATTTTCATTTTAAAGACTGGTTACACACTCATGATCCTTTTCCAACTCAGCCTTATCCCTTTTTAAGGCCGTGTTTTTAGTGGTCAAAGAGGCCATAGTATCCTTAAACGATGATCTCACATGCTCCGCCTCCTTCTTCAGTATCTCGTCTGCATGATTCATCTCCACTGTAGCAATAGTACTAAGAATTAACATTCGCTATTATAGAGACAAAGGGGGAAATGTTCGGAACAAAGAAGCGAATCTACCTATTTCCTTCTCCAGGTTAGCAACAGTATTCCGCTTGCCATCAATAGTTAACCTCTGATTGATGAGCTCTATGTTTTTCCTCCTGATCAACTCCAAAAAGATCGTGGGAATACCTAGTATGCTCGTTGGCCTGATGATACGCAACCCTTACATGCATCCATATCTCTGCTAAGTCCCTAGCGGGGTGCAGATTGAGGTCAGAAAGGAATATTAGCTCGTCAAAGTAAAATTGAGGGAAGTTCTTCTTCAACAATGCTCTCCACTCATCCACGGAAAGCTCTCACCACTCATGTTCAGCTATATCTTGCCTCCTTATTGAAGTTGTTCCTGACGGCCTCGAATGATTGAGCATTGGTTCTTTCCCCATAGTATTTTGAACAGGGGCCAAAGGCGTTGTATACGGGGGAGATGTCGATGACGAATGCCTCAATCCACCTAAGTCGAGTCGAGAATCTCCTGTAGATACTCAGATAGGAGGAGGTGGAGGAGGAGTCGGAGATCGTCGGGGTCTATCTCGATGGCGACTCCCACTGTTGCGATCCTGTGGAGGTGGGGAGTCACCATATAAGTTTGTTTCTCTCCTAAAACCATCAAGGAGGTATTCCTTAAACAGCGGTGGCTTCCATGCCCGTAGCCTCATCCTCCGCGTCCTGTTGCCATATCACCTACCAAAGAAGCAAACACAGAATCAAAAACTTGGCATGTCAACAATCTATATGCTACGCAGTGTTTATGAGTGTATGCCCTAGGTATTCTATCAATAGACCAGATTGCGGTCTGCTCGAAGGACTCAACCCCTCAACAGCTAAAGCTAGCTCCTCCATACTGGTCATCCCAAGCCAAGGAGACAAGTCTAGAGTGAGTTTATTAAGATCGTCAAACTGACCTTTCGCTTCAAGAGAAACGACACTTTCTGAAGCAGTCGTAGGGGACTGTGGCCTGGCTGATGCTTCTCCCCTCGCCTCCCCTACGGAGGAAGGACAAGAGCATCTAACGGACCCTCTCCTCGAGTAACTACCTTCGCGCCGCCCGCCTCATCTCCACCGATATCTCATTGGGGCTTGGCAGCCTTTTGTGGTTCAGGCCCAGCAGGTGGCATCTTTCTCTTCCGGTTGGGAGCCGCTTTATCTTTCGCCACTTTCTCTTTCGGCCCACTACCTACGACCACAGGCCTGATTATGGCCTGATCATTAGGAAGCAGTCCTACACGACAAAGGTTATCCTGGATCGTTACTATATCAGTGGAACACAATACAAGGATCGCTTTAGATCCCTGAGGCGTTACTGATACTCGACGCTGGTAGGCGCCGCAGGATTCCCTGTCATGATTAAAAAAAATCGAATATAAGACACTGAATTCGCAAACTTTATAGTAAAAGGCAAATTTCGAGAAAGCCTACTTCCTCCTAACCATCTCCTTGCAAATCAAGGAGGACAGCGCATGAAGAACCATTCATTTTTGAACACCGACGGCTTGGGCCACGTCCCGACAAAGAATTTCGTGGCAGGCGATGCTTCTAAAAACCACTAGGAAGGTGATATATTGACCCTTCTCTTTAGCAGAAAAATGTACTGAATGTCCTCTCCGGTAGGTTGCAAATGCAAATACTCTCGATAAAGAACGTATGTGCCCAAGTGTGAAGCATACGCATTTGGGTGCAGATACAATGGCGTAATATGGGAGTAGTACAACATGTCTCGAATGAAGTCGTTGGCTAGGGGCATGCACCCAGAAACACAAGCTTGTCTGTTCCAAGCAGTAAGACCCTCGGGCGGTGCGTGAGCCCTACCTCCGTCTCCTGATTCCTAGAATGATCCACTGGAATATTGAATCGCAATGCCATTTTCATAACCGTCGTTGCATCAATGTGCGATGGCACTAAATCTACCGGATTTTCAAGGATCTTTGCATCAAGCAGCATATCCGGGGCCACTGGAACCGTCGGTGCGTCCCCCTCGATGATGTCTACATGTTCTACCTCTTCGTATACGACCGAAGAGTGTTTCCTTTTAGTTTGTCCTCCATTCTCCGATGCTTCGGGTAAACTCGCCATTTTAGAAGGGGTGGATCTTTCAGTAATCTCAAGCGCGCTGACCGTCGATCTAGAATTTCTAATAGAGTCGGATGTATGCAATGAGGGCAAGGAAAAAACGACTTTCGAAATGTTTCCAGTCATCGATATTATATGTGTAATGAACTGGGATTTTCGACTCCGAAAATCAACACAAAACTACCATGTTGACTATTCAGACATCGGAAATACCTTATCATTAATAGAAAGAAGTTAGAGGGTGAGAATAGATAAGATAGAAAATTAGAATAGAAGAAGAAGAAGAACATAATAAGAGCAAACACGAATCTCACAGCGGAACGAATAAAATATAATATGTAACATAACTTTGCAATAAAACAGTGTATATATATATAATAATATTATCTGAGTACAACACTTACACACATCGGAAGTAAAAATAGCTATATAATCCTGAAGCCTCCTGCTTCAAGCTCCTCCAAGTATATATACAAAGACCTGAACTACTTGACTGCCCGTACAAATTTGGGCACCCAAGAGTTTAGGGAAAATAAAACAAAATAAACTCTGGGTCAGTCATGGGACCGGTATGAGTAAACTCAAATCATTTGGTTTAACTTTTCAAAATACTTTTCAAAAGAAAAGGTAATTGTAAGACCGATCCACACATAAATACAGACGGTTTTTACCTTATGATAACCCAAAACACTTTCAAAATCAATATTTCTCTTGATATTATAATAATGTCTAATCACAAGTAATTAACAATCTAGCAGAATGCTTGCATCTCACGTTCCACATATATAGTATACAAACAAAACCGCGGGCACTTATTGGAGATTGGATTCCAACTATGACAAGGTATGCGACCACCTGCCGATAGTGTATCTCTAGAGGCGAATACACTGGGTTCAACAAGAATGTCTTGCAACCCGGCCCACACATGACCGACCACCAATTTCGCTTGAGTGTATCGAATGTATATCACCAACGGTTGGGAGCCATCCACCGTTTCCCGAAAAGGGACAACATCGAATAGATAAAAGAATGAAATGGATTTTCTCTAGATAGGTGATATACACCCTAATAGGAGAGACCCACCTAGCCATGCTGCCTGCTCGATTTTTTTCATTTCGCAGTTGATGAGGCTTGAGGTCATAACATATCTTTTGGAACATTTAGCCACCATTCACTTTGAATGCCACATCGTCATACCCACCAAATCACAAATTGATTTCCCTAAAAATACCACAGGTATAAAGCTAAGAGAAACGAATTCCTCTGCCACCAAACGTAAGTACGTTTGAAGAGATCAACTTAATGCGATTTGTTTGATATACTCTGTCAGACATTCGTCCATTCATGTTGTCCTAGGACTAGACAAACCGTAAGCACTATTATGTAAATAGGATAGCCCTTGCATAAATCCATCTTCGATTTATCATATTTGATCGCAACGCTAACGTCCATACAGAGTGGTTTTCAGATAATGAATATGATCCCGGTCTCTCTGTATTAACGACGGAAAAATAGTCAAAAACTTCGATAGTCGGCGATTTAACTATCAAAGAAAAATAGGTGTACAACCAACAATCTTATTCCCAGATAGAAATTCGATCGATCAATCAAGACATTTATCTCCTTTAATTTAATTTATCATTAATTTATTCATTTTCCATTTCTATATATATATATATATATATATATATATATATATATATATATTTGTAAATTCTTATTTTCTAAAACTAGAAAATATACTTTATTAATCATTCGAAAACATCTCCATATTTATTCCCATTTCTTGTTTTCTATATTAGAAAACATTTCTGATTCTTTTATTGGGAAAAACATTTCAAAAACTCCTTTTTTGGATTTAACAGATGTTTAAATAAAACATCACTAAGCCCTTTTCGAACAATTACACTCATTAACAAAATTCACTTAACCAACTTTCACTATCGAACCTAAACCGTCCCTTAGTTAAAAACGAAGTCAATCAAGTTGGGGTATAATTACCTCTCATACCTTAACAGAACAACATTTCTAACCCCAAAATAGACAAAGTTCAACCATTTAAATCTTTTAACCAACTTCCTTATGTAATTCGGATTCAATTTATGAATCCACTTCTTTTTCTAAATCATTTGATTATAACGATGGTGTTATAATCCCATACTTTCGAAATAAAATAACTTAAATATAATTCTTATTTCTTATTTTGAATAAATAACAAATAACTAATTGAAAAATAAATAAATATTGATTTAAAGACGGAAAGTAAATAATACTTTCCTTAATTCGATATAATCAGATTCAACGTATAATTCTCTTTCGAAAAATCTCCATTCGATAAATCCTTTCGAATAAACTATATTCGATTAACTCTCTACGAATAACTATATTCGATAAATCTTTCTTCGAATAATTTACATTTGATTAATTCTCTTCGAATGATTTACATTCGGTTAACTCTCTTCGGATAAACTTTATTCGATTAACTCCCTTAATTCTATTCGAATGCTATTTCGAATAACTCCTTTAACTCTATTCGAATAAACTATTTCGAATAACTCTTTTAATTCTATTCGAATAAACTATTTCGAATAACTCCTTTGGATTAACTCAATTGGATTAACTTAGTTTGATAAACTCATATTGACTAACTCAACTCGATAAACTCAACTTGATTAACTTACTTAATTAACTCAACTTATTTAACTCCTATCAAATAACTAATATTCGATTTACTTATATTCGAATAACTATGTCTGTTTTAACTTTATTTCGAATGACTAATATTCGATTTAACTCCATTCGCTTGACTTTAGATCGTAGTGATCACAATGGTAATGTCTGATTCCCTCAGGAAACAACCGACCGCCGTAGGCTATCTGCAGCCCTACGAATTACGTTAGCAGTCGTACAAAATGGCAACTCATCCGGAATAACTGTGTTTGGCTAACTCTATCTCAATTATTATATTCGATCAACTCTAATTGAATAACTAATATTCAATTTATCATAATTCGATTAACTACGTTCAATTAACTTTATCTGGTTAACTCTAACTGATTAACTCTAACTGGTTAACTCTAACTGATTAACTCTAACTGATTTACTCTAACTGGTTAACTCTAATTAATTAAATCTAATCAATTAACTCTAACTCTAATCGATTAATTCTAACTCTAATCGATTAACTATAATTCGACCAATTCCTTTGATTTAACTCCACGTCTATACTCAGCTCCAAATATCGATGTTGAAATCGATTCATACCTTTCTATATAAGTCTTGACTTATATATTCTATTTATCCAATGATAAACATTTCATTTGATTTATAAAATATTATTTATAAATTTATCTTCTCCATTTATCTATTAAAATAGATTTCTATCAATAATTTATTTTAAATTCATATTCTGTTATACCTCTGTGTGAAGCACGGGTCTAAACTTTCCTAGTGTAAAATTCTCTTTTAATACACTTCTTCATTTTTCAAGTGTTTCCTTTTATAATCTATTTATTTTCTAAAAAAATATCACTTTTATTTTATTTTATTTATCAAATGATAAATATAACTTTTATAAAATCCTTTGATTTTATAAATATTTTATTTCTAATCTACACTTTTAAAAGTTCTTATTTATTTTCTAAATAATATTTCCTTTACTATATGTTATACAAATATTTTCCTTTTCTATTTGTTATACAAATATTTTCCTTTATATTTCTTTGATTTTATAGTTATTTTCTTTTATAAAATCCTTTTCCTCTTATATATAAAATCTATTGATTTTACATAAATAATTTATTTTCAAATATCCCCCTTTTTCCATCCCAGAATTTCTCACGGTATTTAAAATATCAAATAACAGTGGTAGATATCATTCAAAACCATAAAATCAACAACAGATTATATATCGCATCATATATCCAAAATATATGAAAAACAGTAAAATAAATGTTGAGGAACCCAGTTGGGTCCCTCCGACCTGTTTCCCAGCATCCACACAAGTTAATCTCATGAATAACACGAATATGAAATATTCTGATAAACAGAGTCAATATTTGATTAACGATTTATATCTATATCGTTTTCTATATTTTCAACCAATTAACTGGCAGTTCAACCAAAAGGCCAACACACAGCAAATAACCATCATTTATCATTTCTAAAATTACATTATAAAAATATAATTGAGAATAGTTAGTGAGTTTTACTTACATTGGACGTTTATCATTAAATAACGATAATTGGTCATTGATTTGATTCAGGCGTTTAATTTCACCATAAATCCAAACGAGCTCCACTTCACTCCCGGTCAGTTCCTTGGTGGAGCCACCATCCATACGATCCCAACGGATCTTGTTACGCTGAAAACCGATATCGTATAATAAAGTTATTCAATTTCAAAGTATATATATATATATTTTTAAATTAAAACTAATTCCAACCGGGCTCACCATTCTTTTGGCCCAACACCCAACACCAGCCACTCGAAATACACAGTAATCTTCCTCCTCCAGAACCCAAATAGACGCACGGTAGTTTCTCATGGCCATTATTGATTTCTAGCTCAACCTTTCTCCCTCTCTTCTCCATTAAACTCCGAATAAAAATCACCAGCATATCCCTCATCTAATTCTCCATCAATCCCACACCAAAATATCAAACTCGCATAGCACTTTCCCTATTCGGACTTCAGCTCGCATCACGAAAACAATGTATATATATCGACACTTTTTTCCATCAATTAACTTCGAAATCTCAATATGGATGTTAAATCCGATACTAAACCCACAAACACACTTGGATCGTGCTAAAACCCCACAAACTCAAAGAGGATCCGAGCCCTAAACCTAAAACATCACACTGTTCAAATAGACAGCGGAAATTAAAACCGTCGATACCCCAGACAGTGACCGCACCTTGTAAAACTTGGTGAAACTGAAGCTCAATTGCTCACAAACTCACAAACCAAACCATATGATTTTTAGATTTTTATATGATTTATTATCGAATTATGAAATGAGGATTTTGCCGTGAGGAAGAGAACAGTGGCGGCGAATAGTTTTGACTAGTGGAGAAAAATGAATTTACGGTTAGAGGAAGGTAGAGTATTTATAGAGATGTTTAAATATTTTTTTATCTGATTATTATATTTATTTTTAAGTAACTACTATATGTATTTACTGTTTAAAAATTCCTAAGATCACACATGACATCCAAAAATCACATAAATGGATATACACCTTCTGTTCGACATTATGGACCCAACGAAACTTGTTTCGACGAATTCCGACTCCGTTTGCTCACATATCGTACTTTTAAAGGTCAAATTATCTATTGTTTTTCACATTAAAAATCCGTAAGGCTACATACGGACTCTAAAAATCCCGAAAATTGAAACCTAGCAATAGTTCAATATTCCGGATACAACAAAATTAGTTTCGTCGAAAACGAAAGTCGTTTGCAAAACTGGCTATTTTTAAAGCTCTAAATAAACCCTTTTAAATATATTAATATATTTAAAAATAATTAAATTAAATATTAAAAAATTAAATATCATCGTATATATATTCACACAAGATATCGTACAGCTCTAATTGGATTTGTAACTCGATATTCAAATCCCGGTTGATTCGATATTTAATTTATATTGAAAAATCCTTTTATAATATAAATTAATCGATATAAATTATAAAGGAATTCCATAGCGGCTTTTCTAAAATTTGAATTGGACATAAATCAAAATCTACACAATGAATTCCCGATTTTTCTCTTCCATTAGAAAAATATACTTCACCAGCTCCGAACGTTTCTTTTTTCACAGAAATCGGATTTAAAATGGACCATGTATATTCAGTTGAAGTTCATATCGCTAAATAGCGAACTACCGTACCATTTCGAGCTCGATTTTAATTATAATATAATTATACGTTCAAACTGCCGTTCAAATAATATATTCGTTATTCTAATTCAATTCTAAACTGAAATAAATATCATAGATAATCAATTTCACACTATTTTGTGAATTCCACTATTTCTGACTATTTCAGAAATTAAATATATTATTTATTTTAATTAAATTTTCACTATAATTTAATTCATTGACCATTTCAATCTCTCAATCGCTATTTATATAATTAAATAAATTAATTATTATATGGTAAAAATACGGGTCATTACATTCTTTCCCCCTTAAAATAATTTCGTCCTCGAAATTGTTAATGTAGGAAACAAACCCTATTAACTAGGTTAAAAATTATTTGTTTACTTTTACTTCGGTTTCAACTGAACAATTTTAATTTCCATTAAAATATTCATTTATTTCTGTTAACGAAAATTTTCAAAAATTCTGAAAATTTTCTAACACCCGAAATTTTCGAAAAATTTCGCCAGCACGTCCTTTGTACCGGTCAATAGTTCAAACCCCAATTCTCCACTCTAGGCCCTTTCCTTTCAAAAAGAAAATAAAAATGCCAAGCGGCTTGCCGATTCAGCGCATAAAACCTTATATGGAAATTTAAACATGTACCTTTTTGTCGGGTATATCATTATATCTTTTTCATCTGCCACCCTGCCAGCATACACAAATGCATTCCCAAACAAAATCCAATTTTATTCTCAAAACCAAATCATTCACGTATACAAGCCAAATTCCATTTCAATCCAAACTTCCATCCTTGATTCCAACTCCTAACTTATCAATTTAATAATATTTCAGATTTCCTATCTCACAATTCAAAATCTGATTCTACTTGATATATTATATTCCAATTCAATTCCCAGTTAATTGGTTTCAATTCAATTCATATTTTCTTCCACAAATTTCTATTTAATTTGTTTTTATTCAAACAATCTTTTTTGGGTGTTTTAAATAGATTAACTTTGCTTTTCAAAAAAAATCAAATATGCCTTTTGGATTTCAAATAACTTGCTTTTCTCAAAACAATTCAAAACAAAAATCCTTGGTAGTAATCCGTCACTTAGAACTCGAAAGTGAACACTGATGATGTGGCCAGCATAATCAGAGTTATTTTCCAGCTATCGAAGTGAGTTCAATACTATATAACTTTTCAAAACTCAAAATTTAAATACCTTAATTTTGAAATCTTTTTCAAAATATCATTCACGATGCTTGTGAAACAATCTAAAATCCCCCAGGATTTTAAAATTTTCTTATACTTAACTCAAATCCACTTGCAAACACTTCTCCTAGTTTTAAGAATTTTAATTCCAATTCTGATATAATTCAGATTCAATTAATCTGCCTTTAAATTATACAAACTCAAATTGGTTATTTATATAACCATTTCAATTATAACCAACCAACACATCCAATATATGATAATAATTCCAAGATATACCATTCTTTTATATCAAAATATATTTTGGGTAAAATTATTTCATTTACTCTTTTTCAAAGCATACTGTGTCGGTTTATCGTACTTGAGTGTCTAGAACCCCTTATCGATACAGTGGATCAAACTGATCGACCAGAATTCACAAACTACTCAATCAATAAATCTCCATAATATAAAACAATTTTTATAAAATCTACAAATACGTTCACTCGTATATATACACTCAATTCAAGCTAGGGCATTACTAACCCCATCTCTATTGAGTCACGCCACAGAGCCAAGGTAATCACTTAACCTTCAGCTCTGGTACCACTATAACGATTTGCGATTTTTGGCTCCGAAAATCAACACAAAACTACCATGTTGACTCTTCAGACATCGGAAATACCTGATCATTAATAGAAAGAAGTTAGAGGGTGAGAATAGATAAGATAGAAAATTAGAATAGAAGAAGAAGAACACAATCAGAGTAAACACGAATCTCACGGCGGAACGAATAAAATATAACGTATAACATAATTTTTCAATAAAACAGTATATATATATAATAACATTATCAGAGTACAACACTTACACACAACGGAAATAACAATAGCTATATAATCCTGAAGCCTCCTGCTTCAAGCTCCTCCAAGTATATATACAAAGACCTGAACTACTTGACTGCCCGTACAAATTTGGGCACCCAAGAGTTTAGGGAAAATAAAACAAAATAAACTCTGGGTCAGTCATGGGACCGGTATGAGTAAACTCAAATCATTTGGTTTAACTTTTCAAAATACTTTTCAAAAGAAAAGGTAATTGTAAGACTGATCCACACATAAATACAGACGGTTTTTACCTTATGATAACCCAAAACACTTTCAAAATCAATATTTCTCTTGATATTATAATAATGTCTAATCACAAGTAATTAACAGTCAGCAGAACGCTTGCATCTCACGTTCTGCATATATAAGATACAAACAAGACCGCGGGCACTTATTGGAGATTGGATTCCAACTATGACAAGGTATGGGACTATCTGCCGATTGTGTATCTCTAGAGGCGAATACGCTGGGTTCAGCAAGAACGTCTTGCAACGCAGCCCACACATGACCGACCACTCATTTCGCTTGAGTTTATCGAATGTATATCACTAACGGTTGGGAGCTGCCCACCGTTTCCCGAAAAGGGACAGCATCAAATATATAAAAGAATGAAATGGATTTTCTCTAGATAGGTGATATACACATTAATGGGAGCGACCGACCTAGCCATTCTGCCTGCCCAATTTCTGTCATTTCCCTGTTGATGAGGCTTGAGGTCATAACGTATCTTTTGGAACGTCTGACCATCATTCACATTGAATGCCACATCGTCATACCCACCAAATAACAAACTGATTTCCCCAAAAATACAAAGGGTATAAAGCTAAGAGAAACGAATTCCTCCGCCACCAAACATAAGTACGTTTGAGGAGATCAACTTATGCGATCCGTTAGATATACTCTATCAGGCATTCGTCCATTCACGTTGTCCTGGGGCTGGACAAACCGAAAGAACGATTCTGTAAATAGTATATCCCTTGCATAACTCCGTCTTCAATTTATCATATTTGATCGCAATGCTAACGTCCATACAGATTGGTTTTCAGATAATGAATCTGATCCCGGTCTCTCCGTATTGACAACGGAAAAATGGTCAAAAACTTCGATAGTCTGTGATTTAATAATCAAAGAAAAATAGGTGTACAACCAACGATCATATTACCATATAAAAATTCGATTGATCAATCAACATTCAACATTTATCTCCTTTAATTTAATTTATCATTAATTTATTCATTTTCCATTTCTATATATATATATATATATATATTTGTAAATTCTTATTTTTCTAAAATTAGAAAATATACTTTATTAATCATTCGAAAACATCTCCATATTTATTCCCATTTCTTTTTTCTATATTAGAAAAAAAAATTGATTATTTTATTAGGAAAAACATTCCAAAACTCCTTTATTGGATTTAACAAATGTTTAAATAAAACATCACTAAGCCCTTTTCGAACCGTTACACTCATTAACTAAAATCACTTAACCAACTTTCACTATCGAACCTTACCCACCCCTTAGTTAAAAACGAAGTCAATCAAGGTGGGGTATAATTACCTCTCAGACCTTAACTGAACAACATTTCTAACCTCGAAATAGACAAAGTTCAACCTTTTTAATCTTTTAACCAACTTCCTTACGTACTCAGATTCTATTTATGAATCTACTTCTTTCACCAAATCATTTGATTATAACGATGGTGTTATAATCCCATACTTTCGAAATAAAATAACTTAAGTATAATTCTTATTTCTTATTTTGAATAAATAACAAATAACTAATTGAAAAATAAATAAATATTGGTTTAAAGACGGAAAGTAAATAGTAATTCCCAAATTCGATATAATCGAATTCAACGTATAATTCTCTTTCGAAAAATCTCTATTCTATAACTCCTTTCGAATAAACTATATTTGATTAACTCTCTTCGAATAACTATATTCGATAACTCTTTCTTCAAATGATTTACATTCGATTAATTCTCTTCGAATGATTTACATTCGATTAACTCTCTTCGGATAAACTATATTCGATTAACTCCCTTAATTCTATTCGAATGCTATTTCGAATAACTCTTTTAACTCTATTTAAATAAACTATTTCGAATAACTCTTTTAATTCTATTTGAATAAACTATTTCGAATAACTCCTTTGGATTAACTCATTTGGATTAACTCGGTTTGATTAACTCATCTTGACTAACTCAACTCGATTAACTCAACTTGATTAACTTACTAGATTAACTCAACTTATTTAACTCCTATCAAATAACTAATATTCAATTAACTTATATTCGAATAACTATGTTTGTTTTAACTTTATTTTGAATGACTAATATTCGATTTAACTCCATACGCTTGACTCTAGATCGTTGTGATCATAATGGTTACGCCTGATTCCCTCAGGAAACATCCGACTGCCATAGGCTATCTACAGCCCTGCGAATTACGCTAGCAGTCGTACGAAATGGCAACTCATCCTGAATAACTGTGTTTGACTAACTCTATCTCAATAACTATATTCGATCAACTCTAATTGAATAATTAATGTTCATTTTATTCTAATTTGATTAACTACGTTCAATTAACTTTATCTGGTTAACTCCAACTGATTAACTCTAACTGATTAACTCTAACTAATTAACTCTAACTGATTAACTCTAACTGATTTACTCTAACTGGTTAACTCTAATTAATTAAATATAATCTATTAACTCTAACTCTAATCGATTAACTATAATTCGATTAATTACTTTGATTTAATTCTACATCCATACTCGGTTCCAAATATCGATGTTGAAATCGATTCTTACCTTTCTATATAAGTCCTGACTTTATCCAATGATAAACATTTCATTTGATTTATAAAATATTATTTATAAATCTATCTTCTCCACTTATCTGTTAAAATTGATTTCTATCAAAAATCTGTTTTAAATTCATATTCTGTTATACCCGTGTGCGAAGAACGGGTCTAAACTTTCCTAGTGTAAAATTCCCTTTTTATACACTTCTTCATTTTTCAAGTATTTCCTTTTATAATCTTTTTATTTTCTAAATAAATATCAATTTTATTTATTTTATTTTATTTTATTTATCAAATGATAAATATTCATTTTATAAAATCCTTTGATTTTATAAATATTTTATTTCTAATCTACATTTTTAAAAGATCTTATTTATTTTCTAAATAATATTTCCTTTACTATTTGTTATACGAATGTTATTCGTTATACAAATATTTTCCTTTATATTTCTTTGATTTTATAGTTATTATCTTTTATAAAATCCTTTTCCTTTTATGTATAAAATCCATTGATTTTATATAAATAATTTATTTTCAAATATACTTTGAATATCCCCCTTTTTCCATCCCAGTACTTCTCACGGTATTTAAAATACCAAATAATAATGATAGATATCATTCAAACCCATAAAATCAACAACATATTATATATCGCAGCATATATCAAAATATATGAAAAACAGTAAAATAAATGTTGAGGAACCTAGTTGGGTCCCTCCGACCTGTTTCCCTGCATCCACACATGTTAATCACATAAATAACACGAATATGAAATATTCTGATAAACAGAATCAATATTCGATTAACGATTTATATCTATATCGTTATCTATATTTTCAACCAATTAACTAGCAGTTCAACCAAACAGCCAATACACAGCAAACAACCATCATTTATCGTTTCTAAAATTACAATATAAAAATATAACGGAGAAGAGTTAGTGAGTTTTACTCGCATAGGACAGTTATCGTTAAATAACGATAATTGGTCATTGATTTGATTCATACGTTAATTTCACCATAAAACCAAACGAGCTCCACTTCACTCCCGGTCAGTTCCATGGTGGAGCCACCATCCATATAATCCCAAGGGATCTTGTTTCGTTGAAAACCGATATTGTATGATAAAGTTATTAAATTTCAAAGTGTGTATATATTTATATTTAAATTGAAACTAATTCTAACTGGGCTCACCATTCTTTTGGCCCAACACCCAACACCATCCACCCGAAATACACAATAATCTTCCTCCTCCAGAACACAAATACACGCACGGCAGTTTCTCATGGCCATTATCGATTTCTAGCTTAACCTTTTTCCCTCTCTTCTCCATTAAACTCCGAATAAAAATCAACAGCATATCCCTCATCTAATTCTCCATCAATCCCGCACCAAAATATCAAACTCGCATAACACATTCCCCATTCGGACTTCATCTCGCATTGCGAAAACAATGTATATATATCAACAAATTTTTCCATCAATTAACTTCGAAATCTCACAATGGATGTTAAATCTGATACTAAACCCACAAACACACTTGGATTGAGCTAAAATCCCACAAATTCAAAGAGATTCCGAGCTGTAAGCCTAAAACATCATGCTGTTCAAATAGACAACGGAAATTATAACTGTCGATACCCCAGACAGTGATCGCACCTTGTAAAACTTGGTATAACTGAAGCTCAATTGCTCACAAACTCACAAACCAAACCATATGTTTTTTAGATTATAATTTGATTTATTATCGAATTATGAAATGAGGATTTTGATGTGAGGGAGACAACAGTGGCGGCGGATAGTTTTTACCAGTGGAGAAAAATGAATTTAGGGTTAGAGGAAGGTAGAGTATTTATAGAGAAGTTTAAATATTTTTTTTATTTGATTATTGTATTTATTTTTAAGCAATCGCTATATGTATTTACTATTTAAAAATTCCAATGATCACACATGACATCCAAAAATCACGAAAATGGACATACACCTTCTGTTCGACATTACGGACCCAACGATGTTTCGTCGAATTCTGACTTCGTTTGCTCACACAACGTATTTTTAAATGTCAAATTATCGACTGTTTTTCACATTAAGAATCCGTACGGCCACATACTAACTCTAAAAATCCCGAAAATTGAAACCTAGCAATAATTCAATATTCCGGATCCAACAAAATTAGTTTGGTTGAAAACGAAGGTCGTTTGCAAAACTGGCTATTTTTAAAGCTCTAAATAAACCCTTTTAAATATATAAATATATTTAAAAATAATTCAATTAAATATTTAGAAAATAAATATAACCGTATATATATTCACACAGAATATCGTATAGCTCTAATTGGATTTATAACTCGATATTCAAATCCCAGTTGAATCGATATTTAATTTATATTGAAAAATTCTTTTATAATATAAATAAATCGATATTAATTATAAAGGAATTCCATAGCGACTTTTCTAAAATTTGAATTGGACATAAATCAAAATCTACACAATGAAATCCCGATTTTTCTCTTCGATTAGAAATATATACTTCACTAGCTCCGAACGTTTCTTGTTTCACAGAAATCCGATTTAAAACAGACCCTGTATATTCAGTTGATGTTCAAATCGCCAAATAGCGAACTGCCGCGCCATTTCGAGCTCGATTTTATTTATAATATAATTATACGTTCAAACTGTCGTTCAAATAATATATTCGTTACTCTAATTCAATTCTAAACTGAATTAAATGTCACAGATAATCCAATTCACACTATTTTGTGAATTCCACTATTTCTGACTATTTCAGAAATTGAATATATTATTATATTAATTATTTTAATTAAATATTCATTATAATTTAATTCAATGACCATTTCAATCTATCAATCCCTATTTACATAATTAAATAAATTAATTATTATATGGTAAGAATACGGGTCGTTACAATATGCATCGCCAGCTATACTTTAACGCAATAGCATTAGACATCGTGGTGCAATAACCTATACCCCCCGTGTTGGTATAAACCAACATGTGCATGTAGTGTTATGAAAAATTGAGATATATAAAAGAAATTCAAACATTAAACAGTTCGGTCACAGTTCTATGTCAGAACTCAAGTCATTGACTATGTGATCATCGGCATATGTGTTAGTGTGGTCGTGCAAGTGCACAAGCGAAACGTGAACCCAAAGACAGAAAATAAAAAATTCAGGGTTTCGGAGGATGCGCGCTACACAACGACACAGATTGGGGATCCCAGAGAAGCACGAAGCCCTCGTACCACGACAGGAGTATGGGAATTTGTACACCGAATGGTACGAAATTCGTACCTCGGTTGGGTGCGAAATTCGTACCCCAGGAGGGTGCGAAATTCGTACCCCACGGGTGCGAAATTCATAACCCACGAGGAACGAATCTCGTACCCACTGGGTACGAAACTCGTGCCCACTGGGTACGAATCTTGTACCCCGCTGGGTAAGGGATTCGTACTTGATCGGGGTACGAGCCCCTCTAGTGCCTCCCTGCTTTCATTCGCCGACAAGGCACTTATCTCCCCCCTTCCTGTTCTCCTCTCCTCTTGGGCGCGAGCCTCCGAATCCTACCTTTTCAATTTCTTATAAGTATGAAACCTTGGGCTCGATATCAATGGCAGCCGAGAGAAATCAATAAAGAAAAAGAAATGAGAGGGGCTACTTATAAGGAAAAGGGAAGTGTCCCTTTGTATTCCTTCCTTTTCGTACCCCGGTGGGGTACAAAATTTCGTACCAGGTGGGATACAATATTTTGTCCCCCCAGGTTATGAAATTTTGTACACACCAGGGGTAGGAAATGTCATACCCAAACCAAGGGTACAAAATTTCGTACCCATACTTACGTACACCAAAAAAATAATGAAAAAATGATGATGATGAATGACTTTGTAAAGTAATGGCGATATACATGCGTGTACATACTCCAGGCATGTGTACACAAATCGCTACATGCACGCACACGTGAAGCAATGCAAATACTTAGCAACGTAAATACACTGTCGTGCCCCCATGACTAGTTTACGATCCTACAATAGGCGAGCTCGGAACTAACATTTATTTTTCTCATATTTACAGGAAAGTCATCAACTCGACAACTACTTCAACCAACACAAAGCACATCATTTCAAGAAAAGACGTATTTTGGGGGGTAAATGTTAACTGGCCTTTTGGTTCAGTTCCCAAAAGCACGCTAGGCGCGCTCGACTCAACGCATCGCATGGGGCCCAAGCAGACAGTGTCGCCTCAAAGTAAAGAAAGCAAGCCGAGAAGGGATCGCGCCACCGAGAACCTAACCGCTCCTCTAAACATTGCCAAACCAGTACCTCGAACCCTGGAAGGCCTCTAATATCGACCGTGATTCCCTAAGCCTAATTCAGCACTTCTTCGTACCCATCGAGGTACGAATTTGGTAAAGACCTGGTTTTTCCCTGCTTCAAGTCGGTATTTAAACCAACTCTGAATGTTCAAAATGGCAGATTGTTATTATGACACCCCACGTATGTTAATGTTTCTCTTTATCAGAATGCATCAAGTTCCGTGAAGCATTGTAGGTAAATAGAGACAGAAACATCACAAGACAGATATAAATTAACTGCAGAATTTAAAACTTTATTTTCCAAATGGAAAACATTGTGCTTCAAATTCAGTTACAACAAAAGTCTGAAATATAGAAAACTCATTACATCAATTTAAAGCACTTGCTTTGTACTAAACTCATCAAAGTACAGTAATATAAAAGCATAGTCCCCAAAAATATAGCCATGTCAGAGAAGTCAAGAAATCAAAGTGGTACATCAAAGAAGCTCCAAGCAGAACAAAAGAGGGAATCCAAATCAAGCCTGAGTATTCCCACCCTGAGGGAGGGAACGAAAGAGAGAGAAGAGGAAACGAAAATCGGTCAGACATAAAGTCTGGCAAGTCTAGTTACTTATAGCATATAAATAAGTAAAAGCATCATGACAGGCATATAAACTGAATGAGAGAGATAACTGTATCATAAGGCAGGTATAACAGACTGAGCAAGATAAATAGAATAAACATGAAATAATATATAGCACTTCTCAAGTACTTTTCTCTACACCAATACTAGTATAACAAGAACAGAGTGACCCCAACAAGAACAAGATGGTAGAATTAGGCGAACTTCTAGTGACTCGTTTAACCTCCAACAATAATAACAGGCAGCCCAACAGGAATGACAGGTGTTACCCCCAACGATAATAATGGGCTCCTAAAAAAATCAAGACTAGATGTACCCTAATTGCTACCCCCAATTGATCGGCTCCATACCCCATAGATACCTTATGTTGGCCCCACAGTAGGATGTATCACTTCCTAAAGGGGTAACCCTGTTATTTTCCAGATGCACAAACATATCTATTGATGTCACAATGTCTTAATTTCCGCAAGAAAATTGGACCCATACATGAACATGATCCCGTTGGAATGCGCCATCAACACACTCATACAAGTGACCCCTTATAATCAGCTCATTAAGCATGCCCAGACCCTGACCTAGTTTGCGGTTCCCTATTTGATACCAAGATGGGTTACTAACTGAAACAGGTCCCACACAATAGGTGATACAAGCTTCCCCCTAGGCTTGCATCCCTACTACTAGGATTTTGATAGGTTATGCCTAACAGTTTAACAAGGTTGCGTAACCCATACATGTAAAATAGTTTAACTTTGTTGGGTTTTCATATATATATATATATATATATATATATATATATATAACCTTCCCCCATAGAGTTAATAAGATTAACTTAACCCCCACTGATTCAAGCAAGTTTACTTAACGCCTACTCAATTTGATAGGTTCATGTAACCCCCACAGATTTAAGCATGTTAAGTATTACATGTTACAAATTATCCATTTATGGTTGTTAACGGACTGGACCTCTCACATTAACTCTACTACTTGTGGATGCTGGATATGCCAAGCGGTAATAGGTAGACTTCTACTACAAGTTGGACTTAACCTCGTGTCATAGCACCGTTAAGTGTACATTTGTGCACTCGACTCTTCATGTTAGATTAACCACTTGTGGACATTGGATTTGCCAGGTGGTTCCGGGCAGACTTATACCACAAGTGTAATCTAACCTCATGTTTAAGTGTGGTTACAGTTTCTAATTACTATATATCTAGGCATGTTCATTATTAACCAATTTTTCATGTTTTTCCAAGATTATACCCTAAATCCTTGTCTGATTCACAATAAAATTATGCCCCAAATTAAGGTTTTAGATCAAGGTATAAATTATGCCCAAATCCCAATCATGTTTTAATGTAATTTATGCCCCAAATTATCATTCCCAACCATTCGCAATTTCGTGCCTCACATATTTCAACAATAGGCCTAGGCTCAAAGGTAGCCTGGCTATAAAAATAAAAAGGGAAAGTGGGAGAGGAGAGAAAAAGAATAGACATAATAGCAAGATATGCATATGATGACAGAAATAAGCATACCAACAGGATAAGCATATGGTGACATGATTAGGCATGTTAACAGAATAAGCATAATAAAGATAGGCATGCAAGAACTAAACAGAGGATCAGTTGTATAAATAATGCTATATTTGTTTAGTTATGATTCCAGCTATTAACAGGGACAGGTTTAGACCCAACCTATAAACATGACAAGAGATTACTATTAATTGGTTATATCTAAAAATAACATGAACTCACTGTCACAGGATCTAAAGAACAGAGAATTGACTGTAGCTGTTGTAGCACAGATTCTTGTATGCTTATAAGTTGTTGTTGTAGAAGAATATACTAGTTTAATCTGAGTTAGGGTAGCACCTTGTTGTCCCCACTATTTTTTGTGAATAAAACAATAGGAACGAGGTCCTACTTATAGCCTAATGTCAACAAATTTGGTCAAGAAACGAGTCCACATTCACAGAACTGAATCTGCCCTAGATTTGACTGGGTCGACCCAAAGGTCGACACCCTCATTATGGGGTCGACCCATGGCTTACAGCCATGGAGCATAGGGTTGACCCCTAACGGGAATAATTCCCTCCTCTTCCCTATCTTTGATTTTTGATTTCTAGACATGATTTACTTATATTTATATTGCTTATATGTATATAAACTTCAAACCTTAATATTTTCTTCATACGATCTCCGTATTATGCAAACTTGGAGTCTATCTTTAGTAGAATTCTAAGACGAACGCAATGGTGTAGTCCATTTTACTTAATTCCCAATATTTAATTAAGTACTCTTTAGTTTATCATTATAGTGTTCTTTTAAAATTACGGAGTGATACATTCTCCCCTACTTAAAGGATTTCATCCCCGAAATCTCCAAGTTAAGAAGAATGTATATCCTAACATCGATCATCCATCTACTTATCCACCAATCACAGGCATCCATTGTCCTTAAAAGAATTCTAATGCTTTTATGAACACATGAAAAGGTATGTTTATATGTCCCTATACTAATGCGAAAGATTAGGCGGTCTACTGATTTAGTTGACATCCTTAGTGCAATGTATGCTAGTGCTATGAATCCAACATGTATGCAAATAATCCTAATATAACATGCAAGTTATATAAGTGTGCACAATCATTCATCCAAATGCAATATCCGCATGATGATAAACCCACTTTCATCCATTAAAACAAGAAAAATATGCACACACATCCATATGCAGTACGAGAGTGATTGAGTCATTCTAGTGCCTAATGTGCATGTATATGCATCCACGACCAACCACTAGCAAACACTTGCAGCCACTTGCACCCATCAAACATTCAAACATAACATGATTCAAACGCATGTTTACATCCGTGGGTTCCCTACCTAAAGTTCGAAGATTCGATCGATAGGATATAAAAAAACGATAGAAGCAAGTACGAATGAAAGCTTTAGAAAAAGAAGTTAAGAACATAATCTTGAAAAGAGAAGGGTATAAAGCGCGTATCTTGCCTTCAGTCTCCCCAGTTGCATTCTCGGGGTTTTCCCCTCATTGAACTTTCGTAAACCCTACCTCTCAGTTGCGTTGCTACTTAACCTCTAATCTAAGGATACGGGTAGGAATTTGTCTAATTGTCGCCTCCCGTTCCACCTTTACTTTCTTAAGCATACTCTGTCAACTACTTCTGTGGTATCATGCAAGCACTTCCTTATATGAGAAAAGCGGAAAACATCATGAACACCGGTCAGTCTCTTTGGTAACTTTACTCTATAAGCCATTTGACCAATCCTATGGGAAATGGGCCTACAAATCTTGGTGCAAATTTCCCTATACATTTGAAACGTACCACATTCCTTAAAGGTGATACCTTGATGAAAACCATAGCTCTTACTTCAAATTCAATGTCAGTACTTTTCTAATTTGCGTAGGACTTATGCTTGTCCTGAGCTGTCCTCATGCACCTTCAAATAAGGTCAATCTTTTCTGAAGTCTCTCTAATCGTCTCAAGTCCAAGTAGAAGCCTTTCTGTAGACTCCCACATATAAGTCGTTGGTCTACAAGGTCGTCCGTACAATGCCTCAAAGGGTGCTACACCAATACTAGCCTGATAACTGTTGTTGTAGGAGAAATCTACAAAAGGAAGATGCTCATCTCAATTCCCTCCGAAGTCTAGGATACATAGTTTTAAAAGATCCTCAAGAAATCTATTCACCCACTCCGTCTGTCCATCGGTCCGAGGGTGATGAGCAGTGCTCAAACACACTGTATACCTAATGCCTCTTGTAAGCTACTCCAAAACTCACTGGGAAAAATGGGGTCAAAATCACTCATAATACTGGAAGGTACTCCATGTAGACGGACTATCTCATGAAGATAAACTGCTGCCAACCATGTTGTTGTCCTCTTACTCTTAACAGGAAAGAAATTAGCACTCATAGTAAGCCTAAAATGAGCGCTCTTAGTAAGCCTGTCAACTATAACCCAAATACTGGCGTTGTGTTTCATCGATCTAGTCAAACCATTAACGAAATCCATAGAGACACTCTCCCACTAACATTGTGGAACCCCTAAAGGATGAAGTAAAGCATCGGGCTTCCTTTGTTCAGTCTTTACTTGCTAGCATATCAAACATCGAGAAGCAAACTCTGCTACATATTTCTTCATCCCGGCTCAAAAGAAAACCCTCTTCATATCTCTATACATCTTATCACCGCTTGGATGAATAGTCATCCTAAAATGATTGGCTTCCTCAAGGACTGTCTTCAAAGAACTCCCAATTTGAGGAACAAAAAGCCTTCCATCACGTTGCAACCACCCTCTATCATCCATGGAATATCTATTGAGGTATCTGGAAGTCTCCCCTCTACTAAGCCTATCCAAGATATCTGCTATCTGTGGGTCCTCTCGCTGCAAAATTCCTTTCTAATCCAATAGAGTAGGTCGCACCTCTAATGATGCCAATAAAGTAGGTGTGAACTCGGTGGAGGTTCTAAAATAAAAAATCTATACAAACTCCATGCTCTGCCTCTCTACAATTAGAGGACTCGAGGTCATCCTCTGCTTACTCAGTGCATCCGCCACAACATTTCACTTGCCAGGGGTATACGCAATCTCAAAGTCATAGGACGCTGGGAACTTCATCCATCTTTGTTGCCTCAAATTGAGATCCTTTTACGAAAACAAGTACTTGAGAGATTTATGATCGGTATACAATTTGAACTTCTCTCCAAGTAGATAATGGCACCATGTCTTAAGCGCTAATACTATAGCAGCTAACTCTAAGTCATGGGTACGGTAGTTCTTCTCATGAACTCTTAATTGTCTACCTCCATAACATGCTACCCTTCTCTCCTACGTCATAACCGCAATAAGCCTTGTACCACATGCATCAATGTATACTGTGAACACCTTGTTACCATCCGGCAAAGTCAAGACTGGGGATGTTGTCAAAGCCCTATTCAATCGCTGAAAAGCATCTTCATAGTCTATACTCTAAGAAATGTCTGATTCTTCTTTGTCAACCGGGTGAGTGGGGCTGATATCTTTGCGAAGTTCTTAATGAATTCCCTACAATAGCCTGCTAAACAAAGAAAACTCCTCACCTCCATTGCATTCTTTGGGATCTTCCAGTCTTGAACAACAACTACTTTCATAGGATCTACTGCTATCCAGTCCTTAGAGACCGCATACCCTAGAAATCTCACTTCCTTTCTCCAAAAATGAAATTTGGAGAATTTTGCCTTAAGCTAGTGAGCACGGAGAGTTTTCCAAACCTGCCTTAAATATTGGGCATCCTCTTCCTCGATCATCGAGAAAATCAAGATGTCATCAACAAAGACCACAACGAACTTATTCAGAAACTCCCAAAACACCTACTCATCAGATCCACATAATATGCGGGTGCAATCGTCAACCCAATGGCATGATGAGACACTCAAAGAAACTGTTTGGAAATATCAATGCAGTCTTGTCTATACTATCCTCGTCCACCCTCAAGTGATGAAACATCGTGGCCAAGTCTAACTGAGAGAAAACAGGTGCACCAACAAGTTGGTCAAACAAATCATCTATCCTCGAAAGTGGGTGCTTGTTTTTCTTTTTGAGCTTATTCCATACATAAGCGAAGCGACCCATCCGCCTTTGTGTAAAATACCACAGGAGCACACCATTTAGATATGCTTCGCCTAATAAATCCTTTCTTAAGTAGCTCCCCTACTTGCTTGCTAAGCTCCCTTCTTTCTTTTGGAGCCATATGGCACACAGGAAATGCAACTGGCTTTGTGTTGTCTACCAAGTATATACTCTCGCCTTGGAGGTAAGCACCAAAACTACTCAAAAACATCTGAATACACATAGACTACGGATGCAAATTATAGATCATCGATAGATTAATAAAGAAAATGTGGGAAACTAAGCAAGACAGACCCTTTAGGGTCACGAGAAATCTCGAAGGTCCTCCCATGGCCAGTCAAAAGTCTAACAACCCACCTTTCACAATCCAGAATGGCACCATACTTAGCTAGCCAATCCATCCCTATAATCGAACCGTAGCCCATGAAACCAAGCACATACGCATCACATTCAAACTCGACGCCTAACATAGATATTCTCAAACCCCGACAAATCATAGACAAATGAGCCATACTCCCAAAGGGTTTGAGAAACAATGGGATTCAAAACCAAACTAGTACTAAGGTGCAGGGATTTAACCACAAAATCATATATAAAAGAATGCAAAGCGCCAGAATCAAAAAGTGTTCTAACAGGATGATTGGAAAGAAACATCAAACCTTCAACAGAAACTTTCCTACCTCTATCCGGCATACCGACCACGAGAGCATGCATCTACCCTCCAAAAACCCTGCGGTTCGGCCTTGTCCTTACTTCTTCAGGCAATCCTTAATAAGGTGTCCGACCTCTACACAATGGAAACAAGCATTCTTCTTCCTATTGTAGTCTTTGACCAAATGACCCTCGCGTCCACAATTATGACATTTCCTCCTATCTTGGGCTTTTTTGTTCTTTTCGCCCTTCTCTTACTGTTGTTGTTGTTTTTCTTTCTTAGGCCACTCTTTCTTGTTTTGTGTTTCATTAATCTTAGCTTCTTTCTTTCCATCTTTATCTTCTTCGCGCATCAATGCCATATCAATGAGTTTCTCAACAGTTGCTTCCATCGGAATATGAGACATAGCCAACAAATGAAGGGGTTCATTCAATGATCTAACAAACCTCAAAGCTTTAATGTGTGGGGTATTTACTAGCTCCAAACTAAACTTCACCAATTGATTTAATTTATTAACATATTCTTTGAAAGTCATGCCTCCATACTTAAGTGCCAAAAACCTTCCCATTTGCATACTTTGCTCGGCTTGAGATAGAAATTTCATTTCGAAACTCTATCGTAAATCATCCCAAGTCTCAACTGGACGCTCTGTGTGCCTCACTTCCCACCAGAATGAAGCCTCATTTTTAGCTGCCAACGGCCAACTGAATCTTCCTATGGTTGTCAACCTCAAAATTCCCAAATAAGTCCTCCGTATCTTTCAACCAATTCCTTGTTCAAAAAAGTCTCGGTTCCTAGGAATGGCTTCCCTCCCATAGCACAGAATCATTGCATATCTTGGAGAAATTTTCCGCTCATGGAGGAGGAGGAATATCGGCTGCAGCTGGAGGAGGGGTATCTGCTTGGCCTCCCGTAGCGTCAATATACCTACGGAACCAAGCCGATTTCATAACGCCCTCGGGAAGAATATGTTCCCCAAACATGATAAAAATAAAAAGAAAAGGGATTCAAACAGAGAATCAAAGGATATTCCACATGGCTTTGGGGAATATGTTTTTTTTAACAAAATATAATTTTCTTTTGAAAATGCTTTCATCTAAAACCTTTTTGAAAATAATTTTTGAAATCTTTTATCCGATCTGGCAACCTTCAGCTCTGATAATAAATGTTACACCCCACGTCCGTCAATGTTGCTCTTTATCGGAATGAATTAAGTTCAGTGAAGCGTTATAGGTAAATAGAAAAAGAAATATCAAAAGACAGATTTAAAATAACGGAATTTAAAACTTTATTTTCCAAATAGAAAACATCGTGTTCCAAATTTAGTTAGAACATAAGTCTGAAATACCAAAAACCCATTACATCAATTTAAAGCATCTGCCTTTTGATAAAATCATCAGATTACAGTAACATAAAAGCATAGTCCCCAAAAATATAGCCATATCGGAGAAGGAAAGAAATCAAAGCGGTACATCTAATCAGCTACAAGTAGAACAAAAGAGAGAATCCAAATCAAGACTGAGTATTCCCACCCTGAGTGGGGCGGGGGCGGGGGGCGAAAGAGAGAGAAGAGGAAACAAAAATGAGTCAAACACAAAGTTTGGTGAGTCCAGTTACTTTTAGCATATAAATAAGTAAAAGCATCATGACAGACATACAAACTAGATTTGAGAGATAACAGTATCATAAGGAAGGTAAAACAGATTGAGTAGGATAAATAGAATAAACATGAAAGAATATAGTGTGCTTCTCAAGTACTTTTCTCTGCACCAATACTAGTATAACAAGAACAGAGTGATCCCTACAAGAACAAGTTGGTAGACCTATTTGTACTTCTAGTGACAGGTTTTACCCGCAACAGTAATAGGTAGCACAATAAGAATGACATGTGTTACCCCCAACGATAATAATGGGCTCCTAAACAAGCAAGACTAGATGTACCCTAATTACTACCCCCAATTGATCGGCTCCCTACCCAATAGATACCCTGTTTTGGCCCCACATTAGGATGTATCACTTCCTAAAGTGGAAACCCCTATATTTTCAAGATGCACAACCATATCTACTGATGTCACAACGTCTTAATTTCCCCAAGAAAATTGGACCCACGCACGCACATGACCCCGTTGGAATGTGCCATCAACAGCCTCACACAAGTGACCTCTTATAATTTGCTTAGTAAGCATGCCCGGACCCCGACCTAGTTCGGGGTTCCCCGTTTGATACGAAGGTGGGTTACTAACTAAAACGGGTCCTACACAATAGATGATACAAGCTTCCCCCCAGGGTTGCATTCCCACTACTAGGATTTTGATAGGTTATGGCTAATGGTTTAACAAAGTTGCATGATCCCTACACATAAAACAGGTTAAGTTTGTTGGGTTTATTTATATATTACCCACCGCGATATAATTAACAATATTAACTTAACCCCCACAGATTCAAGCATGTTTAATTAACCACTCCTCTATTTGACAGGTTCAGGTAACCCTTAAGATTTAAACAGGTTAAGTACTATAGGACATAAATTATCCATTGATGGTTGTTAATGGACTGGAGCTCTCACATTAAGTCCACTACTTGTGGACGCTGGATATGCTGAGCAGTTCCAGGCATACTTTTACCACAAGTGGAACTTAACCTCGATTCTTAGCACCGTTACATGTATATTTATGTAAACCACTTACAGACGCTGGATTTGTAGGGAAGTTCCAGGCAGACTTCTACTACAAGTGTAATCAAACCTCGTGTCTAATGCGGATATAGTTTCTAATTACTGTAAACCTAAGCATGTTCATTATTAACCAATTATTCATGTTTTTCCAAGATTATTCTGCAAATGCTAATCTGATTCACAAAACAAGTTATGCCCCAAATTAAAGTTTTAGATTAAGGTATAAATTATACCAAAATCCTAATCATATTTTAATGTAAGTTAGGCCCTAAATTTATCATTACCAACCATTCCCAATTTCGTGCGCTTGCGTATTTTACCGATAGGCCTCGGCTCGAAGGTAGCCTAGCTATAAAAATAAAAAGGAAAAGAGGGAGAGAAGAGAAAAAGAACATGCATAATAACAAGAAAGCCGTATGATGACAGAAATAAGCATACTAACTAGATAGGCATGTGGTGACAGGATTAGGCATGTTAACAGAATATGCATAATAAAGATAGACATGCAAGAACTAAACAGAGGATCTGGTGTACAAGTAGCGGCAGATCTGTTTAGTTATGATTCAGGTTATTAACAGGTGCAGGTTTAGATCCAACTTATAAACATGTCAAGATTACTATTAATGGTTTATATATAAAAATAACATGAACTCACTGTGATGGGATCTAAGGAATAGAGAATTGACTGTAGATGTTGTAGTAGAGATTCTTGTATGCTTATAAGTTGTTGTTGCAAAAGAATAGGCTAGTTTAATCTGAGTTAGGGAAGCACCTCGTTGTCTCCATTGTTTTTGTTGAATAAAACAATAGGAATGAGGATCTTTTTATAGCCTATTGTCTACGAATTTGATTAAGAAATGAGTCCACATTCACATAATTGGATCTGCCCCAGATCTGATTGGGGTCAACCACGGAGTCGACCCAAAGGTCGAGACACCCATTATGGGGTCGACCTAAGGGTCGACACCTATAGGGCATGGGGTCAACCCATAAGTAGTCGAATTCCCTCCTCTTCCCATTCATTGATTTTCGATTTCTAGACATGATTCTTTTATATTTATATTGCTTATATGTATATAAACTTCAAACCTTAATATCTTCTTCATACGTTGTCCATTTTACACAAACTCGAAGTCTACCTTAAGTAGAGTTCCGAGACGAACGCAATGGTGCAGTCCATTTTACTTAATTCATTATATTTAATTAAGTATTCTTTAGTTTATCATTATAGTGTTATTTTAAAATTATGGGGTGTTACAGTTATTAGCTTCCAGGGTTTAAACAGAATCACAGATTACAAAATTTGCAGTGGAATAAAATTCTATATAAATATTAGTGTTAGACAATAATTTGTACACCAGAAGAATAATATTAATTTATACATAAAAGTTTGACTGAATAAAATTTATGGTTTTCTATGCTTAGCGCGCGCATTTGTCTTCACATGCCTCTCTTCTTCGTTGTGAGCTGAAATCTTTAAACCTGGTGCTACTAGCAAAATTAACTCCGGAACCAGCTAATGGTGAAGGGTTATTGGAAGAATACAAGTATAGAAGAACCTTCCGAGAACAAAAAGGAGAACAATAGATAGACTTGAAAGCCGGAAGGAATGATCTGAGAGCAGTATAAACTGGCACCTTCCCGGAAGGAAAAGGCTCAAAGTCTATAGAAGCCAAAAATGCTCATCCGGTAGGATTCACCTAGCAGGGTCCATCCGACAGGGCCTATTCGGTAGGGATTTCTATAGAGGAAGGTCGTCTAAGTCAGAAACTAAAGAAGAGCAAGGGAAGCCGACCTTTTCGAAAGATTACTAGGCGGTGTCGTGGAGCCATTCTATGATGTTCCATGTGGAGAACCATTTCTCAGTGTCTTATTCGGCTAAGGAGCCATAGTAGCTCCGCTCATCAAAACCCAGAAGGGCTACCGATATTAACTTGCTTTATACTGATACATCGGGAGGCGAAGACACCGAAAGTATCACGCCAAAAGTATATAGAGATCATCCGGAATCATCTTTCGAAGCATTTACCGCATAAAAGCCAAATGGTCACATTGATAGACAATAACACATCATCGGGAGCAACTTTCGGAGGACCATAAAATCCAAAAAGCTCCACAGGAAGGCCAATCAGAACCCTAGCGGAGATACAGGCTATCCATACTAATCTACTTAGTGCGAGCACTGACAGCGGTTTTGAACCGGCAGATATCCACACACATCAGGAGGACAAGATCCTCTAAGTTTGCACGAGAAAGCCGGAAGCCTACATCTGGAAACTTTTGCCTGAGAGCCTACACCCGAGAGCCACCACAGGAAGTTCAAATGTTGTCCGAAAGTCACCACATCAAGAAGCTTATCTAAGTCTCAAAGAAGCCCCGGTTGACCGGGACCCTCGCTTCATAGGCCATAACCAGCACTACAAAAGCGGTTGAACGTCAACTATCCGAGACCAAGGAGAAATGTGTCTACCAAAGGCTCCTACAGGCCCAATAGCCTAACAGCAGAAGGGTTCCCGAATTCTCTATAAATAAGACCCCATGGGTCACATTTATGGGGATTCGATTTCTGATATTCCTTCTCTTTAAAGGAGACCCTAATACTTAGAACCATTTGGGGATTTCTTCTGTTCTATTCATGTATTCTAAATTGAGGATTAATAAAGAGAAGTTCCATTCTTACAGTATTTTCTTGTGAGTTTATCATACTATTTCTTGATTATCGTTGCTACAATTTACTGTTTACTTCATGCAAATGCATGGATTCATGTCCGAACCTTTTCGCAGATCGAAGAAAATGCCCCTTCCTATAGGTTTAAGCCCTTCCTACAAGCTTAGGCCCTCTCTATGGGCTTAGATTTCTCAGCGGGCTTGCTGTAGAATTCCATGCTAAATGGAAAAAATAATGCCTAAACTCTAGACTAAAGTAAAAAAATAGAAGGGCTAATCAGTTATTTCTTCCATTTCCCTAAGTATTCCAATATTAGCACTGATGGTATGGAAATATAACTCGTTATTCAAACAACTATTCAGGGCTCCTATAGCCCCCGTAAGGTTTGTTGGAAAACTTGTTGTCGAACCTGATTAATTGCACTTTGTTGTTCAAAATGAAGTGTTTCATTTTTGTAATTTTCTAATTGTTCCAAACTCTCAGAAGCCGCATTAATCAAATTAACCTTTTCTCGTTCTATCTCAGAATATCCATTTATTCGATACTCCTCCAAGAGTTGTTGTTTAGTGATCCTACTTTCCAAGGCCCCAATATTTAGGGACGGAGATCTAACTCAAACCTGTGAAGGCTAAACAACCTATTTTCCCCTTAGATCCATCCCCATTGACCCATCTTCGGTGTTGATGAAAAATATTGTTAACATTTTGGCGTTAGAAGGAGGGCTTGAACCTCTGACCTTGTGGTTAACAGCCACAAATCTACCTATGTTGTTTCGTCTCGGATTGGACTATGGCTTTGAAGAAGCGAAGTTATGCGTAAAAGGTCCTGACGAAAGTCTTTGAGATCTCAAATGGATAAGTCGGAAATCACCGACCCTTGAATGATATGAGAGCGAAGGTTGAGAGTGGAAGCCTTACAGATAATAAAGCATAAAAGAAAAATAGAACAATATGCTTTCGGCATCGAGGATTATAACCTTTTCCACATAAGACAACCATCGGCTCCTCCTCCAAATGGTTCTACATCATAGTATACTAGCGTTTTCTATCACCTAAAGAAAACTCTCTATAAGAAGATCAGAGGAACGACGTTTGAACAACAAATAATGAATGATTTTGACCACTTCACCAACAAATGGTCCGAAGGGATAAGATATCAATCTCAGTGTGCTTTGCGAAGTAGGAACGAAGATGTAAGTAAAACAACAGGGTTGGACCAAAAGAAGGTTAAGTCCCAACGACAAGAGAAGAAGTTCACGATGAGACTACTCGAGTAATACTACTTTACTACCTCAAAGGAGAATATCCATTTCCTAACCAAATATGAACTCAACTATTAGTCTTCCACAAATAAAAAGCCCAAATATGAAAGAAAGGTAGGAGGACCCTATTATCATTACCACATGAGGAATGGACATGGCACTAATCATTGCAGAATCCTTGAGGAAATGGTCATCAAATTCATTATCCAATGCCAATTACGAGAGTTTATAACAAGGTTAGTTTATGTTCAACAAAATCCTTAGGAAAAAGATTACCAAACACGACTGAGGGTATGGAAAACCCTTCATTCTAAGTTTAAAGAAACCCAAAAGGGGTCAAATCATAACTGGATTGAATCCCTTATCGCCACAAAAGTGGTCTGGGCAAGGCATTCCCCAGAGGGTGATGGTGTGCCGGTTTTTCTCCATGCCCAAATCGGAGGAGGCTGGTTTAAAGCATCAAAAGCGTAAGCCTTTGTTTTACACCAGAAATGGTCATGGAGGTGCATCTAACATTAGCATGCCCTGCCTCTGCTTGTAGAAGAGTACGTCCTACATTTGCTAGAACTAATCACGTCTTGCCTCTGCTCGTAGAAGAGCACGTTCTGCCTCTGCTTATGCTCCGCGTTACCGACAGAAGGGAATGCCCACCACTATCATCACCCACGATGGTCAGAATAGGGCATCCCTCGGAGGGGTGTTTTGTGTAAGCCTCTATCGGTGCCCACAATGGTCCGTATAGAGCATCAAAAGAGTAAACCTTAATTCTGTGTCTACAATGGCCCGTCTAAGTTTCTAAGACCTTATCATCACCTACGATGGTCAGGATAAGGCACCTCCTGAGGGAGGTCGGGTAAGTCCTTAGGCCCTGCTTGTGGATAAGCTAGCCTAGCCACTGGATGCATAGGCACAGAGAGTGACTAATAAAGCACGTATGTCCTCTACTTTGATATCGAAAGACAGGAGAGTGGGCCAGGAAGTACGTACAACCTTTGCCTCACAAATCAAATCCAAAGAGGATACCAAAACATTAATACCGTAAGGGGGTTCTCGGTCTTCAATCTTAAATTAGTAGATAAGGGTTGGTTTAGGACTTCTATCGGTACCAAAAGAGAGTTGTTGGTCTTCAGTGCTTGACTATCGGAGCAAGGGTTGTTTCAAGTCAGTCATATTAATACCCGAATCTGGGTTGAATCAGTTTCTCACAAATTACGGAAGCAGGCCTCAGGTCTCTATTCTTTTAACCCGAATCTAGTTTGAATCTGATTTTTACTGATACCGGGAGGGGAATCCTGGTCTTATCTCAGTAACGAATCAAGGTTGATTCCATTCTCAACAGAAGTTAAAAGCGAGCCCTCATCCTTCCATCTTAGTGCCCAAATATGGGTCGACTCAGGTGCGAACCATAACCAAGTATAGGTTTTCGGTCTCATTACGAAATGTCCCGATTTGGATCTCTTCAAATTGTCAAAGCTGAATAAGAAGGAGCTAATCAACCCTATTGCCGACTTGAACCTGGCTTGGAATTGCATTTCCGCTATTACTAAGTGTAAACTCATGTGCTTCTCACTCGCTCAGGGAAGTGTCCTTAACTTATGATTTCATCGATTCATTACCCAAGTATATCAAAAGTTTGCACTAGCACACACCATGGAAATAAGCACTATAGATATTTCGCACCTTCCACATCTCATTACTATTAACCCAACTGAAAGAAGATGACACTCTAGGAAAGTCTATAAGACAAACTCTTAATGAAGTATACCAACGACATGCACCCTGTCATGACAATAACGAAAGAAAAACGTTTACGTTAAAATTCATCATAACGCGTTAAGTAATATCTTTATAAGTCCTTCCTCTGTTCGTAAACACCACCATCATAAAATATTACATGCAAGAGATGATATATTAAGCACTTCATATCTTACATAGTTATTTACAAGAAAGGTTGTAAGACAAATGTATCTCCTTCGGAAAGGACACTATATCCCAATAATAAAGCTTCGGTATAAACAGTAGCCTAGTTCCCACTGAGAAGTTCCTTATTCATTAGATAAGGAAGAAGTTGCAGAATGATGAATAGCAGTACGCAAAAGTCCGTCAACTTTTTGCATCTTTTCTATAACCACGCATGAATCATCCGAGGGCTTAGGCTGCCACTTTAAAGCTTGATTGAAAGACTTGCCCATTTCATGAAGATTTTTGTTTTCCTTCTTCAAGTCAAAAGCATCTATGTGTAAAAACTGTAGCTCCTTTCGTAATTGCTTAATTTTGGAAGTGTAAAAATTAGTACAACGAAAGTTGTCCTCAACGCTTTTCGTATCATAAAAAACTTTCATGTTGGCCTTAACCTGTCTATACTACCTAGCGGCAAGGAATGATTCATTCCAGAGGGGAAGTCCCTTACCTCAAGCCTAGAAGATTCGTACCCCATCGAAACCCGCAAGACACCAGGAGTTGAAGTTTCAAGAGCACTTCCAAAAATAGATTCCCATTCTCCACATTTTGTCAATACATCGCCAAGTCTTGCCTCTAAGTCAATACCTGACGTTGGAGTTCATCCTTTTCTCCATTATAATCAATAGAAGGACTTGTCTTTATATCCCTCTTCACTTCAAGGATGTTTTTGTCCTTTTTCTTTATCCGACCCTTCAATATACCTATTTGCTACTTCAAGCATTGTGCAAATAGTTTCCCGGATGGGGAAAACCTATCTTCAGTTTAGTTAAGAAAGCTCCCCAGAAAATCTCCAGGGCATGGCTTAATTCGAACACCCTCATCGATGAAGAAGGAAATGTCTTCAAGCAAACATTCCTATTTGTGTAAACAAATAAGCTACCACATACAGGATCAATTTTCAGACAATGTACATCAACTTTTAAACCACAGAATGGCCTACGAAAGAAAGAAGATGATCACAAGCACAATTCATATCCATGCAGATTAACATCAACTACAAGGGGTGTAACAAATTAATTTTTCTCTCTAATATTCCTTTCCTTCGTATTACACATTAGTTTAGCATGGTGGGCCCTGAGATTCTTTAACATCACCTCTTTATCATTCCCCAAAAAATTGAATGATATCTGAGGGTACTTCATATAAATATGCTTGAGCTCTCTCAAAAAACGTTCTCTGTCGGATTAATAGGAATGTTTTGTGAGGATTTCCCTCATCAGTCTAGAGAGAAAGTGTAGATCATCCTTGGAAATAGAATAATTAATGGAAATAGAATCTTCATCGCCATAAGGATGAGCCATTAAGGGCCGAGTCCCATAAGTAAAGAAGAAATTCAGGGATAAAGGTTCATACCTAAGGGTTCGGAGAAACCGTACCTATTGTTTGATATTTCTCACCAGGTCTTGCGAAATAATCCTTTTCGACAAGCCCATCATCTCCGCATTGAGTAATCAAAACATGAGATGAATTAGCACTTGAGAAGCCTACAAAGACAATCAAAAACAAAAAGAACATATCTTGCTTCTTGCCATCCTCGTCATGCTCACATTAGGAGTTAAATTCATTATTATGACCACCTATGTCATCACTACCGATAAGTGAAGTAGAATTCTCACCCTTTTCGATCGCCGGATAATCAGGTAGCCCCTCAACAAATTAAAAATCATCAACTCTTTCCTTGTTCTCTTTAGAGATTTTGACATCTTGTGCAGACATCCTAATTCGCTCCAAGATCCTGCTTTGGAGATATGGAGGGAGAGAAGGAAAACCCATATCTGGAAACTTGCCACAATTATCACGGTAAACAAAGGAGAGGGCCTTTTCATAATATTCATTCGCTATATCTGGAACATGTACCCTCAGAAATGAGAAAATTTTGTCCTGGGTTTCATAAATTATCCGTTTAGCATCGGAAAGGGTTGCCTCCTTTACTCTCAGTTCTCTGGCATGCTCTGCCGGCATATCCGACTGCTCACGCCTAAGGGTCGAAACTTTGACGGCTAAGATCCAGTTGCCAGTCTCTTCCCTCTTAAGAAACACTCTTAGCTGACCACAAGCTTCCTCGTTATGGTTCTTGGATGAAGCTAAATCCCGAATTTTAGACTCTAACGTGGACTTCTCTTCCTTCAGCTCTCTTGTGGCACGAGATAACGATGCAGCCGTCGTCCCGTTGGTGTACCAACTACCAAGTATCTAGAAAGAAACGATGTGGTGTTAATCCGTGCATAACGTAAACAAATAAAGAATTTAGGAAAGTGAGAGTATGAACCAAGAGTTGCGACTTAATAAGATGAAGACATAACGAGACAAATCTGTAAAAGCGAGCCCTGAAATATCGAACACATCAACACAAGGTAACAAAGATTTGACGATACTATCAATGTCCATAGTCGGTCAAAGAGAACTTACATGAGCACAGTGTCGATGAGAAGGGGAAAGTGGTTCACATCCTCTAAAATCCAAAATTCCTTGAGAATCGGATCTTAGAAAGCCAACAACAAAACTACTTCCTGCGGTATCCGTTGAAGAAGGACAAATATTTGGAGAGTCTCCAAGAAAAGGGGTAAGGGAGCTAGATAACGATTGATACACAAGCGACTCAACGATCTCATCATCAAAAAGATGAGAGACTGAATTTGCCCTCTTATGTCTCTTGGCAGAACCACTGCTGGTAGGTGAGGCTGTTCTCTTCTTAGATTAAAACCTAAGATGGGGAGAGGCAGTGGGAGATGAACTTGAATCGTCACCGAGAAACATTGAACGCAAGAAAAGAGGAACTTCACGCACTACATCAATGGCTTGAAGCTCCTTCGCTCCATGCTGCTCTTTTTTTTAACAAAACCTAGAAGACTTGCTCAACCTGGAGTCACCCGATTGTGGAATCTCAGACATAGTCCTTCCAAGTGATGTTATAACGTAAACATGTGTTTTAAGCTAATTTCTATTTTATAACTGCACACAAATGACACACGGGACGACAGCCGACATAGAATTTTTATTATACCATTGGACAACGAGTTATTTGTTTATACAAATCTTATTTCTCAGAACCTCGATAACAAATGGGGATGGGTACAACTTATTAAAGGTCACCGTTTATTCATCATCTTGGACGATTGTTGTAATAATCTGCATTTTACATATCGGAAGATCGTAAAATATTTTTATTTTATTCCACAAGGGTTGGGTCATTCTCATATTTTAATACGTTGCTTATGGGGATGTGAGACATATCCATAATTTTTACCAATTTTGTTTGTGACCATTTTTCTGCAGTCAATCTTATACAAGACAGAACTTTTGACTCAGGTCAAATCAGGTAGTGAGACCTGTGCCATTGGAAAGGAAATAATGATTGCCTTTCCGTAGAGTGGTTAAATTAAAGAATTGGCACAACAATTTGGGGGAGATCATTGTTTTATGGTTTTTCAGTTTTCTTTTTGGGTTTGGAGAGCCACAATGGGCTGATTTGGGAAGGCCCATTAGGGCTAGTGGAAGGGTATAAATAGGGGGTGGGAGGTATAAGAAATGGTTTAGTTTCTCAATTCTCTCATTTGATAGCCTATGTTCCCCCTTCCTCTAACACCTTTCTACCATTAAAAATCAAAATCTAAGGAAGCAAATCGAAGATCTACACCATTAGAGGCTAGATCTACATCATTTGAATGAGAATTCATTGGATCAAGGGGTTTGGTTTCAGTTTCTTGTTGTCCGGAATCTTAATACGTTGACGTTATCTTGGTTTGGAGAATCGGTGAGTGGTTTACATCTACCACATGGATTCAGTGAAGTGTATGAGTGGTTGATCATGTTTTTCATCAAACTCAAGTGTTTTCTCATAGATCTATATCATTATAAGTCCATTCTCATATGAATCTCCTTATTATCCAAATAATCAAGTTTAAACCGGTTACTTCTATGACGTTTCATATGCTTATGTATATTAGATCCATCGTTTTGATCATATGTTCATTTTAATGAATGTGGTGAAATTTACATCATTTTAGTGACAATCATTTTATTCATGTTGTCAGCAATCTTGTGACATGTTTATGGTTGTATTTGGTGAATTGTTTGAACATATTTTGTTGATTTAGTCGATTGGAGAAGTTTTGGTTGAGATTGGGCTCGATTTGGGGTTGCAGGTTTTGGGTCGCACATGGAAGGTCGGTTGGACCATGGCGTGCTTTACTTAGGGAATAAGACAGGAGCTGGGTCGATCGAGCAAGCCCAGGGAAGTGAAGGTCGGTCAAGCGAGCCCGGGGTTGATCTCATGATAGGGTCGGTCGAACCTAACTGGGTCGATCGTGCATGTGTGGATGGAGTAGGACTTGGTCAGGGTCAAGCATTGCAGGATCAAGCAGCCGTTCTGGTCAAGCAAGCTAGGGTCGGTCAAGAATGAGCTCAAGCACGGTTATGGCGGAAGGCAGTCGGTCGAGCAATGTTGGCTCGAGCATGAGTTTGGGTTGAACAATGACAGGGTCGGTCGTGCACCCAGGTGAAGGGTTCAGTTGGTCTCTGGTTGTGCCAAGTGAAGTGATCGACCAGTCCAGTGGTGGAGTTATAGGGTCAGTCGCACCAAGGGGGTCGGTTGCAACAGGGTTACTTCTAAATTTTTTATTTTTAGGGTACGATCCAGATTTGAATGAAAGGTGCTTCTAAAAAAAATTGGGGGCCACCCTCCGAACCCTAGCCGCAGCGCAGTGACGTAATTTGGCTCTGTGATGGTGTAACGTCGAAGTGAATTCAAGGATGAAGGTTCGGAGTGCTGAAATGTGTTCGTTGATCGGTGTAGAACAGCCAACGAGGTGACAACTCCAAGGTTGTGAGTTGGTGAAAAATGGTTGCTTGAGAAGGTTGCATCAGCTATGAAAAGTCATCGGCTTGGATGACTAAAGATGTGGAGGCCGAGATATTATCGTTGTCGTAAGTTCTATCAGGCTCGAAGCATAGGTACAATAGAGACGTTTAAAAGACCGGTTTTACGTTGAGTACCTTTGTAACACACCAAATCCATTAATGTCACTCACTAAGGGACTGCATTAACTTTCATGGGAGCGTTATAAGAGTAAAGAACAGAACATCACAAGACAAACATATAAAATGTGAAACACCCCACCTCCGTTAAGGTCACCCACAAAGGGAATGCCTTAACTTCGGTGGAGCGTTTTAGGTAAAAGATGCAGATAAATTACAAGACAAACAAATAAAGCAGCGGAAAATAAATAAAACCTTACCTTATTGATAAAATAATAGCTTGGTAAAACAGCTTGTACAAAGATTGTTTTCCAACACCAATGCCCATTACAACAAAGCATCTGTTTTGTTTAACAAAATAAAGAAGCATAAATTGACAATGATATTCCCCAATAAAGCATGAGCTAGCCATAGCAGTGGAAAAGAGAGTTCAAAGCAATACACCAACTAATCTTCAAGCTTGGAAAGAGAAACAGTCCAAATTAAGCTGAGTTGTTCCCTCTCTGACTACCTTGGGAGGGGAGGAAATGGAAGAAAAGAGGTGAAAACAAACTGGGTCGGACATAAGTCTGGTAAGTCCAGTGATTATTAGCATTTAAATAGGAAAAGGATCATGACATGAATAAACTGAACATAGGACAATACCATAATAACGAGATAACATAAGATTGGCATAAGAGCAAGATAAACTGAATGTGCTTCGATTCTTTCTCTGAATTCCTACTTTCTCTACACCACCCAACCATCATCCTAACTAGTGTCTTTTATAGAATGTTTCATATTCCATACTAGTGTCCCAACTAGTATCCTGTATTATACAATAAGGTGATCCCAACCCCGGAATTGTGGCAGCCTTCAGGTGTACGTCTAGTATGAGGATCTTACCTCAATCAACGTAGTTGCCATGGATATGTTAGATGTACCTTACTACCCGATCGATCGGCTCCCCACTTGTATTAATTTTCCTTGTGTCTATGTCAATCGACCCCCTCTGGCGTGTAGATACCCTGTGCTGGTTCCACCATAAGGTGTATCAATCCTTATGATTGCAACCCGACTCGATTCAAGATGAATAGTGTATAACTATAGGTACCCAGTGCCTGCTTTTTCCCACTCCAGAGTACATGCACGTCCGTAATCCATCGGAACCTACAATGACGTACCCCCTGCCGTTATTTTGACCGCTTATAATCAGCCCAGTAATCGTTCCCCCCGCTGCCTACTTTAGGGTATCATGATACATCTATGTGGGTTACGGCTGAAATGGGCCCCCGTTACTAGGGTTTCCTACTGGTTAAGTTTGTGGGCCTATATGTACAAATATTACCCACCTACATGAGATGTAGTTATCCCTCCTACTGATTCAAACATGTTTATTTAATGGTTAAGTTTGTGGGCCTATATATACTAATATTACCCACCTACCCAAGGTTTACTTAACCCTCCCACTTATCAAGTCAATATGTATTATTGGTTAAGCTTGCCTTAACCCTATCCACTTTGTTCATGTAATATTGGTTAAGTGTCGTCCATTCATGTTAACTTAACCCACCCACACATCATGTTGTATTGGTTAAGTGTTTCCTACTAACTTAACCCTGTTCAGTTATATTGGTTAAGTGTTTCTTATTAACTTAAACCCACTTATTCATCATGTTATATTGGTTAAGTGCCATTAATCCAGTCGAGTTAACTTAACCACCCACTTGTCATGTTACATTGGTTATGTGTTGCTCTCTTGTGTTAACTTAACCCTACCACTTATCATGTTATATTGGTTAAGTGTTGCCCTCTTGTGTTAATTTAACCCTACCACTTATCATGTTATATTGGTTAAGTGTTGCCCTCTTGTGTTAACTTAACCCTACCACTTATCTTGTTATATTGGTTATGTGTTTCTCTCTTGTGTTAACTTAACCCTACCATTTTTAGCATATCTTCTTCATTGGCATTAATTGATTTATTAATGCACCAACCTCTCACATTTGATATGTGTTGTTGCGGTTAATGGATTGTGTCGGGCGGTTCCGGGTAGTTTTACACCACAACTCAATCTAACCTCGGGTTTTTCTTGGGCGTGATGCAGTAACATCTCACATTAGATCGGTTTTGTTGCGGTTACTGGATGCGCCGAGCGGTACCGGGCAGTTTCACACTGCAACTCAATCTAACCTCGGGTTAGGCATGTTCATCTATTCTTTAATTTACAAATTTGTCATTTATGTCATGTTTATGTGTAAATTATGCACAAGTGTTGTCATGTCACAATTACTATTTAAAGTATGTTCATAATTAATGGTATACAAATTATACCTTTTTCATGCTACTAATCATTTAAATGATTATGAGCCAACCTGCGCCAATAGCATTTAATTTAATACTTTTATGTTTAAGCAATTCTAACATTTCATGTTAACATAAAAAGTACATTTTTATGTTTAATCAACTCTAACAATTCATATTAACATAAAAAGTATATTTTTCTATTTAATCAACTCTTAACATTTCATGTTAACATAAAAAGTATATTTTAATGTTTAATCAACTCTTAACAATTCATGTTAACATAAAAGTATATTTTTTTTTATGTTTAATCAACTCTTAACATTTCATGTTAACATAAAAGGTATATTTTTATGTTAAATCAACTCATAACATTTCATGTTAACATAAAAAGTAAATCGACTCTTAACATTTCATGTTAACATAAAAAGTATATTTTTATGTTCTCTTAATATTTCATACACCGCATATTTGTGTTTCATATCACAATCATGATCAATTTAAATATATGGAGATATATATCTAAACCAGTCGCATGCTAAAACATAAAAGAACCACAAATTTAATTTACAACATGATAGGTTCCATTTAATCATTCCCAATAATGTCATAGGCATAGGTAATTTAAGATAAACATGAATCAGGTTTGATTATCTTACACTTAAGCACCGTTCTAGATTCAACATATAACATGTCATGATTTCTATTAAGAAATGTGTTTAAATCTAAGCAATAATTGAACTTACAAACAAAATAACAAATCTTGTATTCTGAAATCAGATTTCTGAAGTTGAAAATCTATCCTTTTGATGTAGACGAATGATTCTCTAATTTTGATTCGGTTATCTAGTTTAGAGAAGAAGTTCTAGCTTTAGAGAAGACTGGAGGCTACACTAGGTTGGCCATGGACAGCATGACGGCTACTTTGAGCAAGGTTATAAGGTCTAGGGTTGGGGTTGTTTATATAGAAGTTTTATTAATTCTAGCCTTTAGATATTAGGTTTTTAAACAGTGTCGTACACCTAGTGCTGAGTCAACACCATATTATATAAAATGATCCAGGTTCAAAATGTTAAATGGAACATTATATTTTCTAATGCAATGCTTACCTTTTTCAAATGTTCAAAAGATATGGAGCATTAATGTTTACCCTTTTTAAACATTCAATTTCTTTCTTATTTTACCGTTCTTTAATCCATCATGCCTCTTTTACCTCCTTATTACATTTGAAATTCAAATGCAATCTTTTCTGCTTATTTTTCATAAAGCAATAAATGTCCCTCTATTTATAATGCATTAACAGTATTAGTTTTTAAATGTTATGCACCCTGTTAATTGTATGTACAAATTTTCTCTTTATACATTGCATGTACTTATTTATTCTATACTCACACATTTTTAAATTGTTATCTTTTTAACATAATTGCACATTTGTACGTATATGCATTTATTCATTTTTAATTAATACTTTCACCGCATGCATTATTGCATTAATTTTCCCTATATAACGCACGTACTAATACGCTAATCTTGTTACCTTTAATTTGTCGCATGCATTTTTTTACATTAACCCTTTCTACACTTTTAAATTTTCTCCTTCAATTAATTAATCCATTAATTAATTATTAATAATTTGGGTTGTTACATTCTTCCCTCCTTAAAGGATTTCGTCCTAGAAATCTCCAAGTTAAGAAGAATGTTACTATCCTACCAACCAAAACCATCTACTCATCCATCATCCACAAACATCCATTGTCCTTAATATTTTCTAATGCTTGTATGAACATATGCAATTGTGCGTGTATATGTTCTTATACTAATGTGAAAATCAGGCGGTCTACTGATTCAGTTGACCTCCATAATGCGAATTATGTCAGTGTCGTGAGTCCATCATGTATGCAATTATCCTAATCGTACTTTATAGTTCCTTCACGAGTGCACAATCATTCATACAAATGCAACATGCATGTGACAACACATCAAGTTTTCAACCCATATACAAATACAAATACATATATGCATATGCAATATGAAAGTGACTGAGCCGATCAAATATCTAATGTGTGTGTATATGCATCCTCGAGCAACCACTTGCAACCATCAATCATAACATGTTTACATCAATTGGTTTCTACTTAAGGATCAAGAATAGGACCGATAGGATATACTTAAAAGATAAAGACTAGCATGCAAAAAAAAAAAAAAAAAAAAAAAAAAAAATTTACAGAAAAGGAGAGATTAAGGGTATACCCTCAAAAAGGGTATGATGCGCATATCTAGTCTTCAGTCTTCTAAGTTGCATCTTCTTGAGCTTCACTCCATTGTGCTCTGACTGTTTTACTTCACGATTACGTAGCTTCTTAATTTATATTTCCAAAATATGAGTTGGAACTCATTTCACTGTCGCATCTCGTTCCACCTCTTCTCCTTCTAGTATACTCGGCACTACAACTTCTGCTGTGCCATGCTAACATTTCCTCAAAAGGTCTTCCAAAATCCTACTTACCCTTTCTGTCAGAGGATGATAAGCGGTGCTCCTTAGCCAAACTCCCTCATTCTCATCTTTGCCATCCTTTTGAAACTACTGCACCTATATATGTAAGTTGGGCACTTCTTCGCCCTTTGACAGATGTCGTAGTCTCATCAAGCCTATGGAACAATGCCGCAATGAGGTTACCTCCTAGAAAGCCAGGAGCCCCGAAGACTCAGGAAAGAAGGAAACACGGATTCAAACAGAGGATCAAAAGATAATGCATATGGCTTTGGGGAATATGCCTTTAAAACAAAACTTTTCTTTTGGAAATGCTTCTTTTAAAACCGTTTTGCAAATAAATTTTTATTTTTTATTTTCAAATCTTTTATCTGATCTAGTAACCTTCAGCACTGATACTAAGTGAAACAACCTACCTCCGTTAAGGTCACTCACAAAGGTAATGCCTTAAATTCCGTGGAGCATTTTAGCTAAAAGATGCAGAAAAATTACAAGACAGACAAATAAAGCAGTGGAAAATAAATAAAACCTTACTTTATATATAAAACAACAGCTTGGTAAAATAGCTTGTACAAAGATTGTTTTGCAACACCAATACCCATTACAACAAAGAATCCGTCTTGTTTAACAAAATAAAGAAGCATAAACTGACAATGATATTCCCCAACAAAGCATGAGCCAGCCATAGTAGTGGAAAAGAGAGCTCAAAGCAATACACTAACTAATCTTTAAGCTTGGAAAGAGAAACGGTCCAAACTAAGATGGGCTATTCCCTCCCAGACTACCTGGGGGGAAATGGAAGAAAAGAGGCAAAAACAAACTAGCTCAGACATAAGTCCAGTGATTACTAGCATTTAAACAGGAAAAGGATCATGAAATGAATAAAATGAATATAGGAAAATAAGATAATAACGAGATAACATAAGATTAGCGTAAGAGCAAGATAAACTGAATGTGCTTCGTTTCTTTCTCTGACTTCCTACTTTCTCTGCACCACCCAACTAGCATCCTAGCTAGTGTCTTTTATAGAATGTTTCATATTCCCTACTAGTGTCCCAACTAGTATCCTATATAATATAATAAGGTGATCCAAACCCCGCAATTGTGGCACCCTTTAGGTATACATCTAGTATGAGGATCTTACATCAATCAGCCTAATTGACATGGATATGCTAGATGTACCCTTACTATCCGATCGATCAGCCCCCTACTTGTATTAATTTTCCTTGTGTCTGTGTCAATCGTCCCTCTCTTGCGTGTAGATATCCTCTTCTGGTCCCACCATAAGGTGTATCAATCCTTATGATAGCAACCCGACACGATTCAAGGTGCACAGTGTATAACTACTAGTACCCAATGCCTGCTTTTTCCCACTCCGGAGTACGTGCACGCCCGTAATCCATCGGAACCTACACTTACGTACCCCCTGCCATTATTTTGACTACTTATAATCAGCCCAGTAATCGTACCCCACGCGGCCTAGTTCAGTGTACCACGATACATCTATGTGGGTTACTGCTGAAATGGGCCCCCGTTACTAGGTTTTCTACTGGTTAAGTTTGTGGGCCTATATGTACAAATATTACCCACCTACACGAGATGTACTTAACCCTTCCACTGATTCAAACATGTTTATTTAATGGTTATGTTTGTGGGTAAGACGACCCGAAATCCCGTTCTCACGGAAACAAGGGTTATCTTTGGAATATAACACAGAAACATATAATAGCAGAACAGAATTAAATAAATACACCAGATAATGATCAATATAATATACTGGATAAAAGTAATCATCAGAGTTACACAGTATACAGGATCTTACTTAGTACAAATACAGTTCAGCTATACATAAATGTCTACAGCGGAAATAAACAAAATATGTACAATAGGAGCTGAACAGCATAAAAAGAAATAAATGATAGAATCCATCTTCAGCTCTAGCTATCCAGAAAAAGAACCAGCTAAACCTGAATACAAGGCTGCCCGTGTAGAAAAAGGGGCACCCGAGTTTGAAAGTGAAACAAACTACGAGTCAGTCATGGGACTGGTATGAGAAATCCACTCAACACATATATATAATTTGGCTAATCACAGGACCACGCCACTTTCGTGGAACGGGTTTACTCCATTGGATTGCCAGTGCTTTAAAACAAATCTTTCTTTTAAACATCGCTATGCTTTTTATAAAAATGAAACCGTTATAAGACTCAGTTCTCATCACACAATGCAACGCAAACCGGAGGATAGAGTTTTACCTTATAACGGTCAAAATATGCTTGATACGAACAAAACAAGGGCATTTGATATTATTGTTAGTGTCTATATGTTTTGAAAACAATTTCAAATCATAACTATCAATCATAGACGACATGGGTACCATATATCATGTCGCCATATATATATACAATCAAAACCGCATGATGTCGTATTCGGAAATTGGATTTCCGTCATGAACCAAGGCAAAAGATAGTCCTTACCGAATTCGAGACGCTCTAGCCCGTGTCCCAGGACCCAGACACAGGTGGGCCCTTGGATCGTCAGGGCCGGTCCACCGATGTGGATTAAAATTCCTGAACACTGCGTTTCCCCGCCCTTTGGGGCGTAAACGAGCCAACGAATGACTCCATCGGACCCGGATCGTCCGATCAAACCGAGGCGCCTCGCAACAGCAACAACCACATAGGTGAAAAGTATATAAATGTCAGGGCTGGTAGATCACTGACACCACCCTAGCTAGAAAGAAACACATGCCCTCCCTGAGGTCCTTCTCCCGTTTTAGGTTCATACCGGGGTGTGAGGCTCGCGAATTCACGTTATACACAAAGCTACGCCACACAGGCGGTGCTTTGATCATCACCACAAGACTTTGCTTTTCAACAGAAGCCCTGATCACTGCATCTTAGTATGCCACACAGGCAATTCATGCCATGCGACTGATGTCCATCGATATACAACCTCTGAGCTCGTGCGTCTCAGAGAAGGGCGTTAAGCAAAAGAATAAATTCTCCGCCGCCAAACAGATGTATATTTAACAGAAATCAATCAACACAGAATAAACTCCAATGTCAGACACACAGTCCATTTACAAGTCCGTTCTGGGTCTGAACGAAACCGGAGGCACTAAATACCTCGCAAACCCATCGATCACCACGTACGTCTGGACGATCACCACTCATTATCCATATTTCGGGATGCCTCCCAATCAGGACCTCGGTTACCATCCAAACGAGGTGAAGATCTCCGGTCTTCGACCACCGTCTTTATCTTCGACTTTTAATCGTCGATCAATTATTTGAAATGAGAATTAACTCGGCCTTCTCAAATAATTCACATATATTTAGAATTTCAATTCAATTTATTTCAATGGTTAAATTATTCGACAACACCAATTTTGTTCTTTAATGTAATTTTCACACCAAACACATTCAACCATCAAATATCACATAAATCAAGTAAATTCAGTTTATTTCCATTCCATAACGTTCCCAATATTTTATAACGATTTATCGCTATTTTTATTTATTTTAAAATAGCTAATTTATTCAAAACGATGCTTCGGGCCATAACGCGGCCGTGGCGCTGTTTTTCTTCGGATTTGATTTACACATATCTGAAAATCTAACCGTTGGATCTTCACAAAATTTACATCATTAGAAAGGTCTTTACAAAACGAATCCAACGGTTCCAGTTTCGGGAAAATCCGACGGTCGGATCTCCCGGTACAATCGTTTGAATTTTCGATTTCAAATTACGAACTGCAGCATCGTTATTCGATTAAATATATAATTATATATATATATATATAAATATAATCGCTTCTAGTGCTGTTTTTCTTCAGATTTGAATTAAACATTCCAGACGATACAACCGTTGGATTTTTACAAGGTTGGTGCCGTTGGAAAGATATTTCCAAGGCGAACCCGACGGTTGAGGTTTCGGGAAAATCCAATGGTCGGATTTCCCGCACTAGTTGTTTGAAATCACGGTTTCAAAATACGAACTGCACGGTCTCATTTCGTTTTAATTTTATTTATATTTATATATTTGTATAAATATAGTTTCTTCAAAAATTCCTATATCGTTTTCATTTCAAAAATTTCACTAACGCCTTAAAATTTTGGAAAATTTCGCCATAACCTCCCCTGCACCGGGAGCATCGGGAAATCGCAAATAGCTTTCCCGGTCCTTCTAATATCAAAAAGAAAAAGCCAAGCGGCTAGCCAACAGGCTCATAAAATCATCACCCAAACAAAGCAGTAAATGTGTATCTATTTGTCGGGCACAAAATTTTATTCCTCTTCTCTAGCCCCTTTGCTATAACCTGTTCAATGAATATGCATGTACATATATATACAGTTCTTATCATTTATCATTTTCTATTCAACTTCATATTTGATTTCTATTTGGTTTAAAAACACCATTCATTATAATGTTACATAAATAGGTGCAAATCATTTCATTAGCTAATTAATGAATATTTCAACTCATATATGTTTATTTTGAACAAGTGGCTATTTTTAACACTTCACATTTCAACGATTTATGAATACAATAAAAATGTGATTTTTATTGTAAAACAATTCATTTCCAAACACTATCTTTCTATATAGTTCATATAGGTGACAAAAATAGGATTTTTATATATATAGGTAAAAGGTGATTTTTATTATCAAACAATTTATTTCAAAATATGAATACCATTCAACACATGAATTTCTAATCAACGAATGAATATCAATTCAACACATGAATGTTTCTATTCAATGAATAAATATAGTTTAAGCATATGAGAATAATTCAAACACACGAATATTATTTAAAATTTCGGCAGCATAACGGCAGGGTAGTTAAAACCGGGACCGTCCCTAGTACGGCTCCTCGCTCTACCTTAAAACCTCGCGGATTTTGACAATGGGGATCATGCATCTAGTTCGCACGCAGGCGGCATGTATATATTTATTTCATTTCCACAAACTAATCCTATGTGGTTTCAACCAAATATTTCTCAACCACAAATGGGTATTTTTCAACCACAATCAACCAATATCAATCACAAACAATCCCAAACAATCATTCGCTATCAATCAATTTTCACAACAATTTCAACCAATAAATATCGTCCATGGTTTGTGGACGAGGGGCATATATATATATATATATATATATATATATATAGCAATTCACTTTTATTTCAACACATATATATATATATAGCTAGGAAAAGAAATGGAAGAGTGAGAAATTCTCACCGATAGCTATCCAATACCACGACTCTTCCTTTATAGAAATCTTCCCCAATCTCGCCTTTCTGTCGCTTTCGTTGCCCGTATTCTCTACATATGTAAAAATCGAATTTTTACTTCGTTATTCAATATATAAAAATTGCATTTCAAAAATATATATTCCGCCTTTTCAAAAATAAAGATTATATTTTTAATATTCCTATGATGTAAAAATTATATTTTTATTACTTTAAAAATATAAAAATCATATCTTACTTCTTCTACTTAATAAAAATATGATCTTTTCTATTCTAAAAAATCTGATCTTTTCTTTTTAAAGTTCTAATCTTTTTCTATTTAAAGTTTAAACCTTTTTCTATTTAAAATTCAAATCTTTTTCTACTTAAAGTTCAAATCTTTTTCTATTTAAAGTTCAAATCTTTTTCTATTTAAAATTCAAATCTTTTTCTATTTAAAATTCAAATCTTTTTCTATTTAAAATTCAAATCTTTTTCTATTTAAAGCTCAAATTTTTTTCTATTTAAAATTCAAATCTTTTTCTATTTAAAGTTTAAATCTTTTCCTTTTTAAAATTCAAATCTTTGTCTATTTAAAGTTTAAATCTTTTCCTTTTTAAAATCAGATTTAAACCTTTTAAAAATCAGTTTTAAATTCCTTTAAAAATCAGTTTTAAATTCCTTTAAAAATCAGTTTTAAATTCCTTTTTTTTTAAATCAGTTTTTACAGAATAATAAATAAAAATAAAATAAAACAAAAATGACTTACATTGATCTGCGAAGGGGGGGTCGTCAGGGTCGGCGGTGGGTCTCGAACTGGGGGGGTTCTCGAATCGGCGTCGCGATGCTTCAGGGGGGGCGATGTCTTCGTCGCGCTCGTGCGATCTGGGGGGGAGCCTTCGGGGGTTGCGCCGCTGGGAGGAGGAGGGAGGCTGGACGGAGGGGGCGGTGGGTCGGTGGCGTTCGCTTTAGGGGGGGCTGTCGATAGTTTTAGGGTTCTTTTTTCTTTTTTTTTCCGTTTGAAATTAAAATGAACGGGGGGGGGGGGGGCAGAAAGAAAGATAAAGGGAGGGAATTAAATTATTTTTTTTCCTTTTTATTATTTAATTATTTAGTTTTGCAAAAAGGTTGACTTTTACATACGACCTCGAAACGAGGCCTACCGCCTGTCGCCCATAGCGTTTTACCCCCATTCCGAACACAATGGGATATGTATCGCAAGCTGATTCGATCGTTATAATCAGTTTCCGTTGAATTTACATCTAAATCACTATATTGAATTTTAAACGTACTTTTCAAATTACCGGGGTCACATACTAACTAGAAAAATTCCAGAAAAATATTTTCTAGCTTCGTATTGACGATACGGTCCTAACAAAACTAGTTTCGTCGAATTCTGAGACCGTTTGAAAAATGGCCAATTTCCAGTCGATTAAAATCAACTAAAACTGGTCAAACGCGTTTTCCTTTGCCACGCTCACATATTGATTCGAAAAATTATGAAATTTGAAACCTATCAATAACTTCACATCCTGGACCCAAAAAAAGTTGTTTCATCGAAATTCGAGGTCGTTTGCAAAATGTCCATTTTTAAGGGCCTGAATTCCATAGTGACTATTCAGAATTTTCAACTGGACATATCTTTTGATTCCCGCTATCAAATTTTGATTGGTCGGATTCGTTAGAAAGATATTCTCAATTAGATTCCAATATTTTTGGTTTCACTAAAATCCGGATTGTTTTGCACCCGGTATAGTCCGACAAAGTTTGAATTCAATTTTCGAAACTACAGCGCCCTTTCAGGCCTTGTTTATAATTATAATTAATTATATTCGTTTTCAATTGTCGATTCAAACTCAGTTTTCATCACCATTATTTAAAATATTTATTTTAAATATTTAAAATCCATTATTTTAGCCAATTTAAAAAATTTAAATTGGTTCAGATTTTCTGGGTTGTTACAATCTCCCCCACTTAAAACTTTTCGTCCCCGAAAAGGAATAAAGTCGAAAGTGGTTCTACAATCACACAACAACCAATTTGTTTTTACCCTTCAAAAATATACTAATCAAATCCTATACTCTTTAAAAATCATTCAGACTATATAATTAAAAGTGCACATCTATGAAGAGAAAATATCAATAGAGTAGAGAATTGAATGGTAGTGCAAAGTAGGGTAAATGTACCTGGCACCGGAGTCAATCAGAGATATCTACTCGGCATCTGGGATAAGCTTTCTGAATGCACTCCTCAGTTTCCCAAGTACAATCTCGCGGATCTCCACTCCATTGCACTTTGACTAAGTGAACCTTCTTGTTCCTCAACTCTTTGGTTTCTTTGCCGATAATCTTTAGCGGCTCACGTCTCACGGTTAATTCTGGAGTAATTTCAATATCCTGTTGAGCTGCTTCTTCCACGATCAAGTCTGGATCATGAACGTGCTTTCGAAGTTGAGATATATGAAATACATCATGAACTCCAGGCAACCAACTAGGCAGTTTGACCCTGTAAGCGAGCGTTCCAATCCGTCCCAGAATAGGAAACGGACCTATGAATTTGGGCGCTAACTTTCCAGTTTTACCGAACCGGATAACTCCTCTCATCGGCGATACTTTCAAATATACATAGTCACCAACTTCAAAGGATATATCTCTTCTTCTTCTATCGGCATAGCTCTTTTGTCGGCTTTGAGCGGCGAGTAATCGCTTCTTAATAAAATCGACTTTGTCTGCAGCTTCTCGAATCATATCAGGCCCTAACACAAGTCTATTTCCAGGCTCGACCCAACAAGCAGGAGATCGGCACGGTCTACCGTACAATGCTTCGAATGGCGACATTGTCAGACTCGCCTGGTAGCTGTTGTTATAAGAAAATTCAGCCAAATGCAGATGGTCTTCCCATGATCCACCGAAATCTAGAACACAAGCCCACAATAGATCTTCTAAAATGCGATTCACCCTCTCAGTCTGACCGTCTGTCTGAGGATGATAAGCGGTGCTCAAGTTTAACTTCGTTCCCAGCTCGACTTGAAATGCCTCCCAGAATTTACTAGTGAATATTGTATCTCTATCACTGACTATACTGAGCGACACTCCATGTAGTCTAACTATTTCCCTGAAGTAAATCTGTGCCAGACTCTGAGCGGTTCTATTTGACCTGACAGGTATGAAATGGGCGGTCTTCGTGAAACGATCTACGATCACCCAAATACTGTCATTTCCTTTTCTGGTCCTGGGCAGACCATCAATGAAATCCATAGAAATATGTTTCCACTTCCAGCCAGGAACTTCTAGCGGTTGTAATAATCCAGCCAATTTCTGTTGATCACTTTTGACTAGCTGGCAAGTAGGGCATCGGCTAACATATAAGGAAATGTCCCTTTTCATCGACTTCCACCAGAAAGTGCGTTTGATGTCATTATACATTTTGCTTACTCCCGGATGGATACTGAGTTTTGACTTGTGGCATTCATCCAGAACTTCTTTTCGAAGTTCAGGAATGTTAGGGACACAGATTCGACCTTTGAGCCTTAAAATCCCATCATTGTCTACTTGAAAACTCGAGGGTTCGCCTTGTTGAATTATCCCTTTGATCTTCTGAATGAAGTGATCATCCTCCTGAAGAGCAGATATTTTATCTAGCAATGAAGTCGTGATAATAAAACTGGCAATCATTTCATTCTTTCGGCTTAACGCGTCGGCCACGACATTGGCTTTCCCTGGAGTGTATATAATTTCAAAGTCATATGCTGCAAGAAACTCCAGCCAACGTTGCTGCCTCAAATTCAAGTCCTTCTGAGTGAACAGATACTTTAACGACTGGTGATCTGTAAACAGTTCAAATCTCTCGCCCAGAAGATAGTGTCTCCAGATTTTCAAAGAGAATATGATAGCCAATAACTCAAGATCATGAGTTACATAGTTTTTCTCGTGCGGCTTCAGTTGACGGCCAGCATAAGCAATCACTTGACCCCTTTGCATTAATACTGCGCCAAGGCCTTCTCTAGAAGTATCAGTCCAGGCTTTTAAATCTTGGTTGCCATCGATGATGGTTAACACTGGAGCAGTTGTTAATCTCAACTTTAGCTCTTCGAAAGCCTCCTCACTTTCTGGAGTCCATTTGAACTTATAGTGCTTCTTTGTAAGCTTCGTTAAGTGGCCAGATATCTTAGAAAAGTCTTTAACGAACTTTCGGTAATAGCTAGCCAATCCGAGAAAACTGCGGACTTCAGTGGGGGTACTGGGCTGTTTCCAATTCTGAATGGCCGTGATTTTGCTTGGATCCACAGCAATTCCTTCTTTCGATACAACGTGGCCCAGAAATTTCACTTCATCTTGCCAGAATATACATTTGGAAAACTTGGCTTTTAATACATTCCGCCTCAGAATTTCTAGAACCTGTTCCAGATGCTTTTCATGTTCGGCCTTTGATTTAGAGAAGATTAGAATATCGTCAATAAAAACCAGAACAAATTTATTTAATACTCCTCTGAATACTCTATTCATTAGATCGACGAAGTAAGCGGGAGCATTACATAAGCCAAATGGCATTACTAACCACTCGTAGAATAAGTCGGGGCCTCTGAACGCTGTCATTGGAACACACTCTTCGGCAATTCGAAGTTGATGGAAACCTGTAGCTAGGTCCATTCTTGAAAATACTTTTGCTCCATTTAATCGATCCAACAAATCATCAATCCGCGGCAATGGATATTTATTCTTTATTGTCTGTTTGTTCAGATCACGATAATCCACACATAGACGTAGAGTACCGTCAGATTTTGGGACAAACACCACTGCTGCACCCCAATCAGAAAAACTAGGCCTGATCAGACCTTTCCATACCAGCTGTCGTGTTTGATTGTCTAATTCCTCCTTCTCTTTCAAGGACATTCTTCGAATAGCGTGAACTACCGGCCTTGCATTTGGAATCAAAGCAATCTTGAAATCTATTTCTCTTTGCGGAGGTAAGCGAACAACTTCTTCGAACACATCCGCATAGTTCTTAACGACAGGAATGTCTTTGATGAGGTCTGGAATATCCTCTGTGACTTCAGGGACATTTTCTATTTGAGCTGGAGAAACATTTAGAGCTGCCCAGAAGTCTTTTCTATTAGCATTCTGACCTTCACAGGGAATGGTTATATAATCACCTGATTTAATCTTCGCCTTTACGACTCTGTCGATGCATTTAACTTCAGCTTCATATTTGGTCAACCAGTCTAACCCCAAGATAAGATCAAACTCTTTAAAATTCATGACGGCTGCGATGGTAGGAAACCGATAACGAGAAAAAGAAACCGGCACTCCACAAACCCAACTTAGATCAATGGAACCCCCAACCGGATTCTGGACAGTCATTGGTTCCTTGACCTTTTTCAAATTCAAATCCAGTTTCTTAGCTGCATCTTTGGCAATGAAGCTTCTCGACGCGCCTGTGTCAAACAGTACTTTGACTGGAATGTTTTTGACAGTTAGCGTTCCCTCTAAAAAATCAGCCCTTTCTTGACTAGCTGAGGGCTCGGAAGTTTCTGCTACTTCGTTTACCTGTACCGTTTCAGATTTCTGAGATAGCGGGCAGTTTTTCTCAATATGACCAGCTTGATGGCACTTCCGGCATTTCCTACTTTCTCAAGCCTTCCCACCGGGTTTGAATCCACCCCTGCTTCGTTTCTTTAAGGGCCCACAATTTATCGACAAATGTCCTTTCTTATTGCAATTAGAGCAAATAGCAGTTGTTACTTGTTCTTTCCCAGATTCAGCCCTTTTTCTCTTGAATTTAGGCTCTTTACTGGCTTCAGGAATATCAGTTTCCGACTTTTCTTTGTCACTAGAACAGACTTCTTCTTCGTCGCGTAACATTCCTTTCTTATGGAGATCTTCATACTGATAAGCCATATAAATCATTTCTGCAAAAGGAAGCTTCACATTCCTCATTACATTATTCTGATATCTCCTTTGCAGGCCATGAATAAATCTCAGATTTTTCCTCTTTGGATCTTGAATCAGGTGAGGAGCAAAGTGAGCAAGTTCGTTGAATTTCTTATGATACTCTGGGATGGTCATGTCACCTTGTATTAGATAAGAAAATTCATCACATAATCTCTCGGTCGCTTCAGGCGGAGTAAATCTTTCTAGGAAAATCACTTTAAATCTGTCCCAGGTGATATCACCTTCTGGATTATCTTTGAAGATTGTTTCCCACCAGATTAAAGCTTCTTCTTTAAGCGCCCAAGATGCTACTAACCGTTTCTGGTCATCTCTAAGCTGGATATGCTCAAAGATTCTTTCGACAGAACTCATCCAAGCTTGAGTTAGAATAATAGATTCATTGCCCGAGAATTGTGCTCCACCTAGATTTCGATATCTCTTAAATAGAGCCTCTAGATCGGGTTCTGTATTCCTTCTGTTTCTGGCACTCATCTTTCTAGTACTTCTGCAATTAGCAGAACAAGTGTCAGGTCACAGAAAAGGTATTTTAAAACATAGAAACACATACTTGAATGTAAATGTGCCTATCGAGGTGCAATTTCATTCTGCTTTACTCATACTAGGATATTACTAATCCTATCTGTATAGAGTTACCCATCCTAGAACACTACTGGTCCTATTTCTGACGAGTTCGTTCAAATGTTATATTCCAGAACTAAGCTTAACCAAAGCTCTGATACCACGTTGAGACGAACCGAAATCCCGTTCTCACGGAAACAAGGGTTATCTTTGGAATATAACACAGAAACATATAATAGCAGAACAGAATTAAATAAATACACCAGATAATGATCAATAGAATATACTGGATAAAAGTAATCATCAGAGTTACACAGTATACAGGATCTTACTTAGTACAAATACAGTTCAGCTATACATAAATGTCTACAGCGGAAATAAACAAAATATGTACAATAGGAGCTGAACAGCATAAAAAGAAATAAATGATAGAATCCATCTTCAGCTCCAGCTATCCAGAAAAAGAACCAGCTAAACCTGAATACAAGGCTGCCCGTGTAGAAAAAGGGGCACCCGAGTTTGAAAGTGAAACAAACTACGAGTCAGTCATGGGACTGGTATGAGAAATCCACTCAACACATATATATAATTTGGCTAATCACAGGACCACGCCACTTTCGTGGAACGGGTTTACTCCATTGGATTGCCAGTGCTTTAAAACAAATCTTTCTTTTAAACATCGCTATGCTTTTTATAAAAATGAAACCGTTATAAGACTCAGTTCCCATCACACAATGCAACGCAAATCGGAGGATAGAGTTTTACCTTATAACGGTCAAAATATGCTTGATACGAACAAAACAAGGGCATTTGATATTATTGTTAGTGTCTATATGTTTTGAAAACAATTTCAAATCATAACTATCAATCATAGACGGCATGGGTACCATATATCAGGTCGCCATATATATATACAATCAAAACCGCACGATGTCGTATTTGGAAATTGGATTTCCGTCATGAACCAAGGCAAAAGATAGTCCTTACCGAATTCGAGATGCTCTAGCCCATGTCCCAGGACCCAGACACAGGTGGGCCCTTGGATCGTCAGGGCCGGTACACCGATGTGGATTAAAATTCCTGAACACTGCGTTTCCCCGCCCTTTGGGGCGTAAACGGGCCAACGAATGACTCCATCGGACCCGGATCGTCCGATCAAACCGAGGCGCCTCGCAACAGCAACAACCACATAGGTGAAAAGTATATAAATGTCAGGGCTGGTAGCTCACTGACACCACCCTAGCTAGAAAGAAACGCATGCCCTCCCTGAGGTCCTTCTCCCGTTTTAGGTTCATACCGGGGTGTGAGGCTCGTGAATTCACGTTATACACAAAGCTACGCCACACAGGCGGTGCTTTGATCATCACCACAAGACTTTTCTTTTCAACAGAAGCCCTGATCACTGCATCTTAGTATGCCACACAGGCAATTCATGCCATGCGACTGATGTCCATCGATATACAACCTCTGAGCTCGTGCGTCTCAGAGAAGGGCGTTAAGCAAAAGAATAAATTCTCCGCCGCCAAACAGATGTATATTTAACAGAAATCAATCAACACAGAATAAACTCCAATGTCAGACACACAGTCCATTTACAAGTCCGTTCTGGGTCTGAACGAAACCGGAGGCACTAAATACCTCGCAAACCCATCGATCACCACGTACGTCTGGACGATCACCACTCATTATCCATATTTCGGGATGCCTCCCAATCAGGACCTCGGTTACCATCCAAACGAGGTGAAGATTTCCGGTCTTCGACCACCGTCTTTATCTTCGACTTTTAATCGTCGATCAATTATTTGAAATGAGAATTAACTCGGCCTTCTCAAATAATTCACGTATATTTAGAATTTCAATTCAATTTATTTCAATGGTTAAATTATTCGACAACACCAATTTTGTTCTTTAATGTAATTTTCACACCAAACACATTCAACCATCAAATATCACATAAATAAAGCAAATTCTGTTTATTTCCATTCCATAACGTTCCCAATATTTTATAACGATTTATCGCTATTTTTATTTATTTTAAAATAGCTAATTTATTCAAAACGACGCTTCGGGCCATAACGCGGCCGTGGCGCTGTTTTTCTTCGGATTTGATTTACACATATCTGAAAATCTAACTGTTGGATCTTCACAAAATTCACATCATTAGAAATGTCTTTTCAAAACGAATCCAACGGTTCCAGTTTCGGGAAAATCAGACGGTCGGATCTCCCGGTACAATCGTTTGAATTTTCGATTTCAAATTACGAACTGCAGCGTCGTTATTCGATTAAATATATAATTATATTTATATATATATATAAATATAATCGCTTCTGGCGCTGTTTTTCTTCAGATTTGAATTAAACATTCCAGACGATCCAACCGTTGGATTTTTACAAGGTTGGTGCCGTTGGAAAGATATTTCCAAGGCGAACCCGACGGTTGAGGTTTCGGGAAAATCCAATGGTCGGATTTCCCGCACTAGTTGTTTGAAATCACGGTTTCAAAATACGAACTGCACGGCCTCGTTTCGTTTTAATTTTATTTATATTTATATATTTGTATAAATATAGTTTCTTCAAAAATTCCTATATCGTTTTCGTTTCAAAAATTTCACTAACGCCTTAAAATTTTGGAAAATTTCGCCATAACCTCCCCTGCACCGGGAGCATCGGGAAATCGCAAATAGCTTTCCCGATCCTTCTAATCTCAAAAAGAAAAAAGAAAAGGCCAAGCGGCTAGCCAACAGGCTCATAAAGTCATCACCCAAACAAAGCAGTAAATGTGTACCTATTTGTCGGGCACAAAATTTTATTCCTCTTCTCTAGCCCCTTTGCTATAACCTGTTCAATGAATATGCATGTACATATATATACAGTTCTTATCATTTATCATTTTCTATTCAACTTCATATTTGATTTCTATTTGGTTTAAAAACACCATTCATTATAATGTTACATAAATAGGTGCAAATCATTTCATTAGCTAATTAATGAATATTTCAACTCATATATGTTTATTTTGAACAAGTGGCTATTTTTAACACTTCACATTTCAACGATTTATGCATACAATAAAAATGTGATTTTTATTGTAAAACAATTCATTTCCAAACACTATTTTTCTATATAGTTCATATAGGTGACAAAAATAGGATTTTTATATATATAGATGAAAGGTGATTTTTATTATCAAACAATTTATTTCAAAATATGAATACCATTCAACACATGAATTTCTAATCAACGAATGAATATCAATTCAACACATGAATGTTTCTATTCAATGAATAAATATAGTTTAAGCATATGAGAATAATTCAAACACACGAATATTATTCAAAATTTCGGTAGCATAACGGCAGGGTAGTTAAAACCGGGACTGTCCCTAGTACGGCTCCTCGCTCTACCTTAAAACCTCGCGGTTTTTGACAATGGGGATCATGCATCTAGTTCGCACGCAGGCGGCATGTATATATTTATTTCATTTTCACAAACTAATCCTATGTGGTTTCAACCAAATATTTCTCAACCACAAATGGGTATTTTTCAACCACAATCAACCAATATCAATCACAAACAATCCCAAACAATCATTCGCTATCAATCAATTTTCACAACAATTTCAACCAATAAATATCGTCCATGGTTTGTGGATGAGGGGCGTATATATATATATTTATATATAGCAATTCACTTTTATTTCAACACATATATATATAGCTAGGAAAAGAAATGGAAGAGTGAGAAATTCTCACCGATAGCTATCCAATACCACGACTCTTCCTTTATAGAAATCTTCCCCAATCTCGCCTTTCTGTCGCTTTCGTTGCCCGTATTCTCTACATATGTAAAAATCGAATTTTTACTTCGTTATTCAATATATAAAAATTGCATTTCAAAAATATATATTCCTCCTTTTCAAAAATAAAGATTATATTTTTAATATTCCTATGATGTAAAAATTATATTTTTATTACTTTAAAAATATAAAAATCATATCTTACTTCTTCTACTTAATAAAAATATGATCTTTTCTATTCTAAAAAATCCGATCTTTTCTTTTTAAAGTTCTAATCTTTTTCTATTTAAAGTTTAAACCTTTTTCTATTTAAAATTCAAATCTTTTTCTACTTAAAGTTCAAATCTTTTTCTATTTAAAGTTCAAATCTTTTTCTTTTTAAAATTCAAATCTTTTTCTATTTAAAATTCAAATCTTTTTCTATTTAAAATTCAAATCTTTTTCTATTTAAAGTTCAAATTTTTTTTATTTAAAATTCAAATCTTTTTCTATTTAAAGTTTAAATCTTTTCCTTTTTAAAATTCAAATCTTTTTCTATTTAAAGTTTAAATCTTTTCCTTTTTAAAATCAGATTTAAACCTTTTAAAAATCAGTTTTAAATTCCTTTAAAAATCAGTTTTAAATTCCTTTAAAAATCAGTTTTAAATTCCTTTTTTTTAAAATTTGTTTTTACAGGATAATAAATAAAAAAAATAAAACAAAAACGACTTACATTGATCTGCGAAGGGGGGGGGTCGTCAGGGTCGCCGGTGGGTCTCGAACTGGGGGGGGCTCTCGAATCGGCGTCGCGATGCTTCGGGGGGGGGGGCGATGTCTTCGTCGCGCTCGTGCGATCTGGGGGGGGGGAGCCTTCGGGGGTTGCGCCGCTGGGAGGAGGAGGGAGGCTGGACGGAGGGGGCGGTGGGTCGGTGGCGTTCGCTTTAGGGGGGGCTGTCGATAGTTTTAGGGTTCTTTTTTCTTTTTTTTTCGTTTGAAATTAAAATGAACAGGGGGGGCCAGAAAGAAAGATAAAGGGAGGGAATTAAATTATTTTTTTTCCTTTTTATTATTTAATTTTGCAAAAAGGTTGACTTTTACATACGACCTCAAAACGAGGCCTACCGCCTGTCGCCCATAGCGTTTTAACCCCATTCCGAACACAATGGGATATGTATCGCAAGCTGATTCCATTGTTATAATCAGTTTCCGTTGAATTTACATCTAAATCACTATATTGAATTTTAAACGTACTTTTCAAATTACCGGGGTCACATACTAACTAGAAAAATTCCAGAAAAATATTTTCTAGCTTCGTATTGACGATACGGTCCTAACAAAACTAGTTTTGTCGAATTCTGAGACCGTTTGAAAAATGGCCAATTTCCAGTCGATTAAAATCAACTGAAACTGGTCAAACGCGTTTTCCTTTGCCACGCTCACATATTGATTCGAAAAATTATGAAATTTGAAATTTATCAATAACTTCACATTCCGGACCCAACAAAAGAGGTTTCATCGAAATCCGAGGTCGTTTGCAAAATGTCCATTTTTAAGGGCCTGAATTCCATAGCGACTATTCAGAATTTTCAACTGGACATATCTTTTGATTCCCGCTATCAAATTTCGATTGGTCAGATTCGTTAGAAAGATATTCTCAATTAGATTCCATTATTTTTGGTTTCACTAAAATCCGGATTGTTTTGCACCCGGTATAGTCCGACAAAGTTTGAATTCAATTTTCGAAACTACAGCGCCCTTTCAGGCCTTGTTTATAATTATAATTAATTTTATTCGTTTTCAATTGTCGATTCAAACTCAGTTTTCATCGCCATTATTTAAAATATTTATTTTAAATATTTAAAATCCATTATTTTAGCCAATTTAAAAATTTTAAATTGGTTCAGATTTTCTGGGTCGTTACAGTGGGCCTATTTATAATAATATTACCCACCTACCAAAGGATTACTTAACCCTCCCACTTATCAAGTCAATATGTTTTATTGGTTAAGCTTGCCTTAACCCTATCCACTTTGTTCATGGAATATTGGTTAAGTGATGTCCATTCATGTTAACTTAACTCATCCACACATCATGTGGTATTGGTTAAGCGTTTCCTATTAATTTAACCCTATTCGGTTATATTGGCTAAGTGTTTCTTATTAACTTAACCCCACTCGTTCATCATGCTATATTGGTTAATTGCCATTAATCCAGTCGAGTAAACTTAACCACCCACTTGTCATGTTACATTGGTTAAGTGGTGCTCTCTTGTGTTAACTTTACCCTACCACTTATCATGATATATTGGTTAAATGTTGCCCTTTTGTGTTAACTTAACCCTACCACTTATCATGTTACATTGGTTAAGTGTTGCTCTCTTATGTTAACTTAACCCTACCACTTATCATGTTATATTGGTTAAGCGTTGCCCTCTTGTGTTAACTTAACCCTACCACTTATCATGTTATATGGGTTAAGTGTTTCTCTCTTATGTTAACTTAACCCTACCATTTCTAACATATCATCTTCATTCGCATTAATTGATTTATTAATGCACCAACCTCTCACATTAGATATGTGTTGTTGGGGTTACTGGATGTACCGGGCGGTTCCGGGCAGTTTTAGACCACAACTCAATCTAACCTCGGGTTTTTCTTGGGCATGATGCACTAACCTCTCACATTAGATTGGTGTTGTTTCGGTTATTGGATGTGCCGGGCGGTTCCGGGCAGCTTTACACCACAACTCAACCTAACCTCGGGTTAGGCATGTTCATTTTTTCTTTAATTTACATATTTGTCATTTACGTCAAGTTTATGTGTAAATTATCCACAAGTGTTGTCATGTCACATTTACTATTTAAATTATGTTCATAAGTAATGGTATACAAATTATACCTTTTTCATGTTACTAATCATTTAAATGATTATGAGCCAATCTATAGCAGTAGCATGTAATTTAATATTTCTATGTTTAATCGATTCTAACATTTCATGTCAACATAAAAGTATATTTTTATGTTAAATCAACTCTAACAATTCATGTTAACATAAAAAGTATATTTTTATGTTTAATCAACTCTTAACATCTCATGTTAACATAAAAAAGTATTTTTTTTATGTTTAATCAACTCTTAACAATTCATGTGAACATAAAAAGTAAATTTTTTTTTTATGTTTAATCAACTCTTAACATTTCATGTTAACATAAAAAGTAAATTTTTTTATTAAACCAACTCTTAACATTTCATGTTAACATAAAACGTATATTTTTATGTTTAATCAACTGTAACAATTCATGTTAACATAAAAAAATAAAATTATGTTAAATCAACTCTTAACATTTCATGTTAACATAAAAAGTATATTTTTATGTCAAATTAACTCTTAACATTTCATGTTAACATAAAAAGTATATTTTTATGTTAAATCAACTCTTAACATTTCATACACCGCATATTTGTGTTTCATATCACAATCACGATCAACTTAAATATATGGATATATATATATAAACCAGTCGCATGTTAAAACATAAAAGAACCAAGAATTTAATTTATAACATGATAGGTTCCATTTAATCAGTCACAATAATCTCATAGGCATAGGTAATTTAAGATGAACATTAATCAGGTTTGATTATCTTACACTTAAGCACCGTTCTAGATTCAACTTATAACAAGTCATGATTTCTATTAAGAAATATGTTTAAATCTAAGCAATAACTGAACTTATAAACAAAAGAACAAATCTTGTATTCTGGGATCTGATTTCTGAAATTGAAAAGCTTTCCTTTTGATGTAGACGAATGATTCTCTAATTTTGATTCAGTTATCTAGTTTAGAGAATATGTTCTAGTTTTAGAGAAGACTGAAGGCTACGCTAGGTTGGCCATTGACAACATGATGGCTACTTTGAGCAAGGTTATGAGGTCTGGGGTTGAGGGTTAGGGTTGTTTATATAGAAGTTTAGATTAATTCTAGCCTTTAGATATTAGGTTTTTATTCCGTATCATACACTAGTGTTGAGTCAGCACCATATTATATAAAATGGTCCAGGTTCAAAATGTTAAATGGAACATTATATTTTCTAATGCAATGCTTACCTTTTCAAACGTTCAAAAGATATGGAGCATTAATGTTTACCCTTTTTAAACATTTAGTTTCTTTCTTACTTTACCGTTCTTTAATCCATCATGCCTCTTTTACCACCTTATTACATTTGAAATTCAAATGCAATCTTTTCTGCTTATTTTTCATAAAGCAATAAATGTCCCACTATTTATAATGCATTAATAGTATTACTTTTTAAATATTATGCACCCTATTAATTGTATGTACAAATTTTCACTTTATACATTGCATATATTTATTCATTTTATACTCACACATTTTTAAATTTGTATCTTTTTAACATAATTGCACATATGTACGTATATGCATCTATTCATTTTTAATTAATACTTTCACCGCATGCATTATTGCGTTAATTTTCCCTATTTAACGCACGTACTAATACGCTAATCTTCTTACCTTTAATTTGTCGCATGCATTTCTTTACATTAACTCTTTTTGCACTTTTAAATTTTTTTCCTTTAATTAATTAATCCATGAATTACTTATTAAAAATTTGGGTTGTTAAAAAAAGGTACTTAAGAATTCAAAATTTATTCATTGCAGCGGAAAGCAGAACATGTTTGTTACAACATCAAAACCATATACTAAAGCCAAGTACACAAATATCCATCTTGAACAAGATTATTATCAGAGTACATAAAAGAAAAACCATAATCCCACTCCAAATAGCGATAATGAGAAAGAGATAAAGTTGAGCATTATTTTCAACACTTCCAAGCACTTCAAGAAGAAAGAGATCCAAGTCATGCTTCACTAATCCCACCCTGAGGACCTAGGGGAAAGAAAGAAAAGAGGTAAAACAAAAAGGGTCACACATAAGTCTGGCGAGTCTAGTAACTTTAGCAATATAATCAGTAAAGTAACAGGATAGGAACATAAACTGGATAAAAGAGATGACTGTAACATAAGCAGATATGACAAGGTAAACAAAGTAAGCAAGATAGAACATCGACTGCGCTCCTAACCACTATAAGATATGCTCTGCACCGTACGAACATAATAGTTACATATTAAGAGATGATCCCTCCCTACTAATCATAATAATGGTAGCTTCATGTACTCCTAGCTGCTCTCGTAGGTGCCTCACTTGCTCCTACCACCACTAGTTGCACCCACTACCCTTTCCATTCGATCGGCTCCATAGCCTCGTAGATACCTATGTTGGTCCCACAATAGAGTGTATCATTCCCTAAGGTGGCAACCCCGATACTACTGAAATGCACAGCTTATACCTATACGATGCAACAACGTCTTACCTACCATCCCGAACCCAAACCCACATGATTCCGTTGGACTTGACCTGCCGTCTCTATCTCTTTATTGACCTCTTACAATCAATCCTAGTAAGCGTGTCTCTACCCTCGACCTAGTTCGAGCTTGTATAAATACTAAAATGGGTTACTGGTTGAAAAGGATCCACACACTTAACACGAGCTACTCTCCTAAAATTGGTCCCTACTAGGAATTCCCACTTAACCCCTTTTTATCCCGATGTCTAATCACATGTCTCATTTTGGTTAAGTGATTTTATTATGTTTCACATGCTACCCATGTTACCCACTTAACCCTTTATTATTCCCATGTCTAATCACATGTCTCATCCTAGTTAAGTGCTTTAATTGTGTTTCACATGCTACCCATGTTACCCACTTAACCCTTTATTATTCCCATGTCTAATCACATGTCTCATCCTGGTTAAGTGCTTTAATTGTGTTTCACATGCTACCCATGTTACACACTTAACCCTTTACTATTCCCATGTCTAATCACATGTATTATCTTGGTTAAGTGTTCATTAATTCATTATAACCGTAATCTTGCAAGACCTCCTACATTAGATTACCGTTTTACGGTTGCTGAATATGATGGGTTGTTCTGGGCAAGCTTATACCGCAATCCGAATCTAACCTCGTGTCTTTGCATTATTATGCATCTAATTTATGCCTTTGTCCTCTCTCATTAGATTACCGTTTTGCGATTGCTGGATATGCTGGGCAGTTCCAGGCAGGCTTATACCGCAATCCGAATCTAACTTCGTGTCTTAGGTGTTTATTATCACTTTCTTGATTCAAGTCCCAATTTCAAATCTTGGATTATAATATATTCCAATCACCCATAATTACCAATCTAAATTATGTTTATAATTTTTATTCAAATTATGTTTATAATCTCATGTGTACAAATTATGCCAATTTATGCCCAAACCAACTTCCATAGCCATCAACAATTTATGCCAATGCTCAATTACATATTTCCCGAACTTTTCCCAATCATTCCAAAGTTATTCGTATGTAAATCTCAACGCAACATGCTTAGGCTAGAAGTAGCCTAATATCAAAAGGAAAAAGGAAAAGAAAAAGGGGAGAGAATCAAAACATCAAAACTGGTATAAATATACAAATAGGCATGTGAAATAAATAACGACAAAATAGATCAGATAGGCTTATGATAATAGCAATTGGGTATGAATCCGAAGGATAAAAAATTACAAACTTGATATGATTCATCTTATTTACAGGCATATACATTAGATCCATTTACAATCCTATCACAATTACTTTTTAATTTAACTATATCTGAATGTAACATAGGCTCATAGCGATAGGATTCTTAGAAAAGGGAGTTATGTGTTGTTATAGCAATTTTGATCTTGAATAATCTCTACTTTGATTATTTGTAGATCTGATCTTCTAATTGGAATACTCCTATTCTGATTTGTTTTGGTGGAGAAGAAAGGCTAGTTTAGATTAGAGCGACATGGAGGCGCCATGGATGGGACCATCTGAACCATCCAGACCAGAAAAACACGTCATCCAGCCAATCCCAGAAAGGCACGTCATCGGATTAGACCACAAAACACGTCATCGGCCAGATCTGGGACGATGGGGGTCGACACCCTATAGGGGTGGTCGACACCCCTATAGTGGGGTCGACTCCCCAGTCGACTCCCCTTGGTGAGGGGTCGACACCCACGAGCGGGAAATTTCCCACTCAGCTTTTTTTGGGTTGGATTTCGAATTTTGAACTGCTATGGTTATTTAATTATTATTTAATTAAATTCTGCTTTAAACTGAAATCTTCTGAGCTTCATAACTTCTTCATACGATGTCTGATTTATGCAAACTCGGACTCCAGCCCATGAAGAATTCCGAGATGAACGCAATGGCGTAACCCGTTTTCCTTAATTTTTCTTCTAAAAATTAAGTATTTTTTAATTGCTAATTTTAATATTTTAAAATTATTGGGTGTTACATTCACCCCTCCTTAAAGGATTTCGTCCCCGAGATCTCCAAGTTAAGAAGAACGTATATCCTACCATCTAATCATCCATCGACTCATCCATCATCCACAAGCATCCATTGTCCTTAAAAGATTTCTAATGCTATATGAACATATGCAAAAGTGTGTGTATATGTTCCTTATCTAATGCAAAATCAGGCGGTCTATTGATTCAGTTGACCTCCTTAATGCAAATCATGATAGCGCCATGCATCCAATATGTATGCTGAAGAATCCTAATGATACATATTATTTCTATATGAGTGCACAACCACTCATCCAAATGCAACATCCATATGATAACAGATTCCATATACATCCATTAATTTAAATATACACACTCATCTATATGCAATATGAAAGCGATTGAGCCGATCTAGTGCCTAATGTGTGTGTATATGCATCCACGAGCAACCACTAACAATCACTTGCAACCATCAATCATAACATGTCTCAAACACATGTTTACGTCCATCAACTTCTACCTAAGGATCGAAGATATAATCGATAGGATACACTAAATGATAAAACATAAACAAAGTGGTAGAAAAAGGAGAAGTTAAGGACATACCCTCAAAAAGGGAAGGGTATGACGCACGAATCTTATATTCTGTTTCCCAAGTTGCGTCTCCTTGATCATCTCCCCATTGGACTTTAAACAACTTGACCTCTTGGTTGCGTAATTTCTTGACCTCCGATCCAAGGATGCATGTAGGAACTCGTCTAACCATGGCATCTCGCTCTAGTTCCACTTCTCTAAGCATGTTCGGCTCTACTACTTCCGCGGTATCATGTAAACACTTCCTCAAATGTGATACATGAAAAACATCATGAACACCACTAAGTTTCCCAGGCAACTTCACTCTATAGGCCATCTGTCCATTTCACTCTATAATGGGGAATGGCCTTATGAACCTTGGTGCCAATTTCCCTATAGATCCAAAGCGAACTATGTTCCTTAATGGTGACACTTTAATGAAAACCATGTCTCCATCATCGAACTCAAGATCGGTTCGTCTCTTACCAGTGTATGACTTCTGCCTGTCTTGTACCATCTTCATGCGTCTTCGAATCAAGTCTAACTTCTCCGAGGTTTCCCTAACCATCTCGGGCCCAAGCAAAATCTTATTCATAGACTCCCACAAACAAGTCGGTGATCGGCAAGGTCGTCCATATGAAGCTTCAAAAGGTGCCATGCCAATACTAGTCTGATAGTTGTTGTGGTAGGCGAACTCTACTAATGGAAGGTGTTCTTCCCATTCCCTCCAAAATCCAAGATGCATAACCTCAAAAGATCTTCTAGAATCCGATTCACACTTTATGTTTGGTCTTCCGTCTGAGGGTGATAAGCGGTGCTCCAACACAATTGCTTTCCTACCGCCTCTTGCCAGCTCTTCCAAAACTCACTAGTGAAAATGGGATCTCGGTCGCTTACAATACTAGAAGGTATGTCGTGTAAATGAACTATCTCTCGGAGATAAACAGATGCTAACCATGCCGCTATTCTTTTACCCTTAACGGGAATGAATTAGGCGCTCTTGGTAAGTCTATCTACTACTACCCAAATCCCCGTATTACCCTTCCTTGACCTCGGCGACCAGTCGAAGAAATCCATGGAAACACTTTCCCATTTCCACTGTGGAACCTCTAAAGGGTAAAGCAAACCACCAGGCTTCTTTTGCTCAGCCTTGACTTGCTGGCACGCTAAGCATCTAGAAACGAACTCAACCACATCCTTCTTCATTCCAGCCTAAAAGAAAACTCGCTTCGTGTTCCCATACATTTTGTCACCACCGGGATGTATGGTCATCTTAGAACGATGAGCTTCTTCAAGGATTATCCTTCTCAAACTCTCGTCTCGTGATACGTAAAGTCTCCCATCTCTACGCAACCAACCTTTTTCATCAATAGTATATCTACTAAGATGGTTCGAAGACTCCCCTCTTATTAGCTTGTCTACTATCTCTATCAGCTGTGGGTTATCTCGCTGTGCCGCACCTATCTGTCCTAAAAGCGTAGGTCGCACCTCTAACGATGCCAACAAACCGGGTGCATAATCGATAGAGCGTCTAAAGTAAAAGGTAGATATATACTCCAAACTCTGCCGCTCGACAAACAAAGGACTCAAACTCAACTTCTTTCTACTCAAGGCGTCAGCTACAACGTTACCCTTGGCAGGGGTTTATGCAATCTCAAAATCGTAGGATGCTAAGAACTCCATCCACCTCTATTGCCTTAAGTTTAGATTTTTTTTGAGAGCACAAGTATTTAAGTGACTTATGGTCTGTATACAACTCAACCCTCTCTCCAAGCAAATAGTGATGCCAAGACTTAAGCGCAAAAACTATGGCAGCTAACTCTAAGTCATGTGTAGGGTAATTCTTCTCATGGACCATAACTGCCTTCCACCATAGCATATCACCCTTCCCTCTTGCATCAAAATTGCGCCAAGCCCTGTCCCGCATGCATCAGTACACACTGTGAATGGTTTACTCCCATATGGCAAAACTAAAACTGGAGCTGTCATCAATGCCCTATTCAAACGTTGGAATGCATCGTCATAGTCAACATCCTAAGAAAAGGTCAAATTCTTTTTTGTCAACCGTGTAAGTGGTGCTGATATCTTAGCAAAGTCCTTGACGAACTTTCTATAATAGCCCGCCAAACCAAGAAAACTTCTTACTACCGTTGCATTCTTAGGAATCTTCCAATCTTGGATTGCCACTACCTTCGCAGGATCCACTGTTATCCCTTCCATAGAGACCACGTGTCCTAAGAACCTCACTTCCTACCTCTAAAAATGACATTTGAAGAATTTAGCTTTGAGTTGATGCGCTCGAAGGGTCTCTAAGACTTCCTTAAGATGTAAGGCATGCTCTTCCTCGCTTCTAGAGAAGATCAGGATATCATCCACAAAGACTACCACGAACTTGTTTAGAAGCTCCATAAACACCGTACTCATCAAATCCACGAAATATGCAGGTGCATTCGTCAAACCAAAAGGCATGACAAGCCATTCAAAGAAACCATATGGAGTTCTAAATGCAGTCTTATCTATGCTATCCTCAGCCACCCTTAGCTAATGAAATCTTGTAGCTAAATCCAACTGCGAGAAAACCGAAGCATTTACCAACTGATCGAACAAGTCATCTATCCTCGGTAATGGGTGTCTGTTCTTCTTTGTGAGCTTATTCAGCTCCCTATAGTCCATGCACATTTTGAGCGAGCCATCAGCCTTCGTAGCAAAAAAACATGAGCACCCCACTCTGAGATACTTCTTCTTATTAACCCTTTCTCAAGAAACTCTTTCACTTGTTTACTAAGCTCCCCCCTTTCTCTTGGAGCCATGTGGCACATATGCAATGCAAATGGCTTTGAATTGTCTACCAAGTATATACGGAAATCTATCTCGCACTTTGGAGGTAAGCCTCTAACCTCCTCAAAAACATCTGCATACTCACGGACTACTCGAATAGATTGCAAATAATCAATAGATGTGTCTAGAGATTCTAGGTAGCTAAGCATAACAGAACCCTTAGGGTCGCATGAGATATCGAGAGTGTTACCCAAACTAGTCAACAGTCTAACTACTCTCTTTTCATAATCGAGAATGGCACCATACCTGGCTAGCAATCCATTCTTAGAATCAACCCACAGCCCGTGAAATTAAGCACATAAGCGTCGCATTTGAACACAACACCATACACAAATATTCTCAAATTCCAACATAACATAGACAGATGAGTCGTACCCCCAATAGGATTTGAGACAACAATGGGATCCACTACTATACTAGCATCTAGGATGATCAAAAAGGAAAACCAAACTTTCAACGGAAATGTTTCTACCTCTCTCTTGCGTAGCTGCCATGAGAGCATGAACCTTTCCTCTAAAAGTAGATCCTGTCCTTGCCCTTGTCCTTTACTCCTTGGGCAGTCTTTAATCATACGTCCTGCCTTACTACATTTGAAGTAACTCATCCTCTTCTTCTTCCTACAGTCCTTCTTCAAATGGCCAGGTATTCCACAATTGCGACACTTCATTTTCTCTGAACCCTTGTTATCCTTACCGCCCTTCTTTTGCTATTGCTGTGCCTTCTTTGGATCCCCCTTCTTATCCTGTGCCTTATTAGCACCTTGCTCCTCTTCATGTATCAACGCCATGTCAACAAGATTCTCGAAAGTAGCCCCCATAGGAATGTGGGACATAACCAACCCGTGTAATGGTTCACTCAGACCCTTGCCAATTCTCAAGGCCTTCTTATGTGGTGTATTAACTAATTTGATACCAAATCTTGCTAACTGGCTAAACTTTTTAATGTACTCCTTCATAGACAAACTCCCTTGTTTCTAAGCTAAGAATCTCTCCATGTATAAGCTCTCCTCTGGTTGTGAAAGAAATTTCAACTCGAACCTTTGTCTAAAATCCATCCACGTCTCCACTGCACGTCCTCATTAGTTACTTCCCACCAAAATGAGGATTCATCCTTCATCAACCAAGCAGTTAGCCGAACCTTCCTTCCATCGTCTCTCTCAAAGACAACAAATAAGTCCTCCACTTCCTTCAGCCAATTCCGAGCCTTACCAAATGTCTCAGTTCCATAAAACGGTTTTCCGCCCATCATACAGAAGTCTTTGCATATCTTAGAAAAAGCGTCAACACAACGAGGAGGAAGAGGAGCGGCTGCAGCTGGGGGAGGAGCAACGTTTGTTAGGCCTGCGGTAGTAGCCCTAGCCTCTAGATACCTTATGAACTAGCCCGGTATCTGTACGCCCTCTGGTATATCGGAATCCCCAGACATGCTGAAAGGAAAAAGGAAGAGATTCAAAAAAGAGAATCGAAAGAAAGATATTTGGCTTTTGGGGATTATGTTTTCCATAATAAACCTTTCTCTTGAAAATACCCTCTTTAAAACATGTTTTCGAAAATACTTCTTTTTAAAAATTCTTTTGAAAATGGTTTTCAAAATCTTTTATCTGTTCTGGTAACCTTCAGCTCTGATACCACGTGTAACACCCCACGTCCATTAATGTCACTTGCTAAGCGAATGCATTAACTTTCATGGAGCGTTGTAAGAGTATAGAACAGAACATTACACGACAGATATATAAAATGGTAACTTAAAAATTCAAAATTTATTCATTACAGCGGAAAGCAAAACATGTTTGGTTACAACATCAAAACCATATACTGAAGACAAGTACACAAATATCCATCACGAACAAGATTATCATCAGAGTACATAAAAGCAAAACCATAATCCCACATCATATAACCATAATGAAAAAGAGATAAAGCTGAGCATTACTTTCAACACTTCCAAGCACTTCAAGAAGAAAGAGATCCAAGTCAAGCTTCATTAATCCCACCCTGAGGACTGGGGGGAGAAAGAAAAGAGGAGAAACAAACAGGGTCAGACGTAAGTCTGGCGAGTCTAGTGACTCTAACAATATAATCAATAAAATAACAGGATAGGAACATAAACTGGATATAAGAGATGACTGTAACAAAAGCAGATACCACAAGATAAGCAAGATAGAACATCGATTGCGCTCCTAACCACTATAAGATATGCTCTGCGCCATACCAACATACTTGTTACATATTAAGAGATGATCCCTCCCTACTAATCACCATAATTGTAGCTTCGTGTACTCCTAGCTGCTCTTGTAGGTGCCCCACTTGCTCCTACCACCACTAGTTGTACCCACTAACCATCCCATTCGATTGGCTCCCTAACCTTGTAGATACCTGTGCTGTTCCCACAATAGGGTGTATCACTCCCTATGGTGGCAACCCCGATACTACTGGAATGCACAGCTTATACCTAAACGATGCAACAAAGTCTTACCTGCCAGCCCTGACCCACGCACACACATGACTCCTTTGGACTTGCACTGCCATCGCTATCTCTTTATTGACCTCTTACAATCAACCCCAGTAAGCATGTCCCTGTCCTCGACCTAGTTTGAGCTCATATAGATACTAAAATGGGTTACTAGTTGAAAAGGGTCTACACACTTGACACAAGCTTTCTCTTAAGCTTGGTCCCCACTAGGAATTCCCCCTTAACCCCTCTTTATCCCCATGTCTAATCAAATGTCTCATCTTGGATAAGTGCTTTTATTATGTTTCACATACTACCCATGTTACCCACTTAACCCTTTATTATTCCAATGTCAAATCACATGTCTCATCCTAGTTAAGTGCTTTAATTGTGTTTCACATGCTACCCATGTTACCCACTTAACGCTTTATTATTCCCATGTCTAATCACATATCTCATCCTGGTTAAGTGCTTTAATTGTGTTTCACATGCTACCAATGTTACCCACTTAACCCTTTATTATTCCCATGTCTAATCACATTTCTTATCTTGGTTAAGTGCTCATTAATTCATTATAACTATAATTTTGAAAGACCTCCTACATTAGATTACCGTTTTGCGGTTGCTGGATAGCTGGGCGGTTCCGGGCAGGCTTATACCGCAATCTGAATCTAACATCATGTCTTTGCATTATTACGCATCTAATTTCTGCCTTTGACCTGTCACATTAGATTACTGTTTTGTGGTTGCTGGATATGTCGGGCGGTTCTGGGCAGGCTTATACCGCAATCCGAATCTAACCTCGTGTCTTAGGCGTTTATTATCATTTTCTTGATTCAAGCCACAATTTCAAATCGTGGATTATAATATATTCCGATCAACCTTAATTTCCAATTTAAATTGTGTTTATAATTTTTATTCAAATTATGCCTAAAATCTCATGTGTGCAAATTATACCAATTTATGCCCAAATCAATTTCCATAGCCATCAGCAATTTATGCCAAATCTCATTTTATTTCATATTTCCCAAACTTTTCCCAATCATTCCAACGTTATTTGTATGTAAATCTCAATGTAATATGCTTAGGCTCGACGTAACCTAATATCAAAAGGAAAAAGGGAAATAAGAAAGGGAGAGAATCAAAACTGGCATAAACTTACAAATTGGCATGTGAAATAAATAATGACAAAATAGATCAGATAGGCATATGAAAATAGTAATTGGGTATGAATCTGAAGGATAACAAATTACAAAACTTGATACGATTCATCTTATTTACAGGCATATACATTAGATCCAATTTACAATCCTATCACAATTACTTTTTGATTTGATTATATGTGAAAGCAACATTGACTCACAGCGATAGGATTCTTAGAAACGAGAATCAGGTGTTGTTGTAGCAATTCTGATCTTGAATAATCTCTACTTTGATTGTTTGTAGATCTGATCTTCTAATTGGAATACTCCTATTCAGATTTGTTTTGGTGGAGAAGAATGGAGGCGCAATGGATGGAACAATCTGAACCATCCAGACCAGGAAAACACGTCATCCTGCCAATCCCAGAAAGATACGTCATCAGATCAGACCACAAAACATGCCATTGGCTAGATTTGGGCCGATGAGGGTCGGCACCCGATAGGGGGGTCGACTCCCGAGTCGACACCCCAATAGGGGGTCGACTCCCTAGTCGACACGCCTTGGGGGGTCGACACCCACGAGCGGGAAATTTCCCGCTCAGCTATTTTTGGGTTGGATTTCAAATTTTGAACTGCTCTGGTTATTTAATTATTAGTTAATTAAATTTTGCTTTAAACTGAAATATTATAAGCTTCACAACTTCTTCATACGATGTCCGATTTACGTAGCTCGCACTCCATCCCAATCAGAACTCCGAGACAAATGCAATGGCGCAACCCATTTCCCTTAATTCTTTTTGTAAATATTAAGTATTTTTTAATTTGCTAGTTTTGATATTTTGAAATTATGGGGTGTTACAACCTTGGGTATCGTTGAAAGGCCTAGGTGTCAAGGTTGGACATACATATGTATCATTGAAAGGCATATGGAATTTATGCTAGAACTGGGGTTACCATTAGCTCTTGACATATGGCAAGGTTGGTCGTCAAACCATTAACGATGGTTTCAAAACAGGGTTGGCAGTGATAGCCATATCAGTCATGGATGTCTAATTTTTGGATGCTCTGTTTGTACCGTCTTGTGTAGATTGTCCAACGTCGAAGGAGATGTCCCTTAGGTGCTTGTCTGATATTGGTTTAGGCCTCTAGGGTTTGTGCTTAAGGGATGCTCAATTTGATTAAGATGGTTTACATGAGATATATAATCTGAATGTCATGAGTGCTTTACCATGATTGATTGAGTGTTCTGGTTTCCATGGATGAATCGTTGAATTTTTCAATGTAAAGGCTATCGCTATTTGATGTGGGGAAGACAGGGTTGAGTTCTTCTCTGTTGTTGTGGGTATATTAGTATGTTTATGTATCCATTCTCATATACTTTATTGTTGAAGTTTGTTATGTGATGCTTCAATATTATTACCTATGGTATACTTTCTATTATACTTTATCCTTGCGATGTGAGCTCTACGATAGGTTCCGCTCGTGTTTACCTACTGTGATGGTCGTCCGCAGCTGTCGTGCACACCTTTCAGCGCATTATTCCTCTTATTAAGTGAGGTGGCTATGGGAGGTCATCACATTTGGTATCAGAGCTCTGGTTAACAATTTTAGTCTAAGTTCAAAGAGGTAATTACATATAAGAGATGTACTTGTAGATTTCGGTTGGATGCTTACTATATATATTAGTATATATAGTAGTAGCGGTTGTGTTCCTTTAGCAATTTTTCTTGGAAGTTACTAATAATTCTAAATTGTAGATTTAGAATGAGTAGATGACCACTAAGACACACTGCTAGGGGAGCCAATGCTAGAGTGGGAAATGGAGGTGAAACAGACTACCCTACCATGTTTGAAGCCATTATGGAGGCATTCATGCGAAGAGTCCCCTCTCAGGTGGCAGCTACGGTAGGCGGAGGAGTTCAGTTGCCTAGAGTTGTGGATTTTGCAAAGCTATGAAAAGATTATACATCTCTAGGAGGAAAACCATTCAAAAGATCTGAGCCAACTGAAGAGGTTCAGAGATGGATGGATTCTTTTGTTCGTATCTTTAGAGACTTAAGTTTGGATGGTGCAACCAAGAGAAAGCATGCATCAAGGAAACTACAAGGTAGGGCCATGGAATGGTGGAATTCAGTCACGCTTGAGACTCCAGAGGAAGAATTTTCATAGGAGCAATACTAGGCTTAGTTCGAAGCAAATTTTATCCCCACTGCTCAGAAGTCAGCTTTGTTCAACTAGTTTGTGGAACTGAAACGGAATGGTCGTTCTATGCTTGATTATGTTCCTGATTTCGAGGCCTTGACTAAATATGCTCGTTCATACATTGATACACCTTATCAGAAGAATGAGAAGTTTGTTATGGGTCTGGATAGCTGTAATGGAAGGTCGTTGGTGGATCATCTTGACCATTCATTCGAGCAGATTATGGAAAAAGCTATTCTCCATGAGGGATTGTTTCCTAAGGATGTAATTATTGTCGCTACAACCAAAGAAGTTCAGAAAGCACAGTAGGGTACTATTAATAAGAAGATGAAGCAGCAACAACAGAAGGGAAAAGATGGCCAAAAGAAGCCAAAGAGTGAGGTTGCTTTAACTGCCAACAGAAAGGCCATTTTTCCATTGAGTGCAAGAATCCCAAAGCTGAGAAGAAGTGCTTCAAGTGTGGGAAGACGGGGCATGAAAAAAAGACTGTACAGAATCAGCTAAGGGCAAGCAGGTTGTAAAGGCAAATGCTTTGAAATCTGTGCTAACTTCTACAAGAGCTCCTGCTACAAAGAAAAAGGGAAAGGGTGTTGTCGTGCAAGGTACTCTTTCTATCCGAGGTGTTTCAGTTTAACTTTTGTTTGATACTGGAGCATCACATTAATTTTTTTGCAATGAGCTTGTGTGTCACTTGGGTTTGGAACTTGAAATTTGTGATTGATCATTAATCGTGACTAATCCAGTTGGGGTTCGTCTATTCTTTTCATGATTTTCCATAGTCTAGTGCTGTCAAGTCATGGTTGCTCTTTTGTGCGTGATTGCTTTGTATTGAACTACGTTTGATATGGGATCATCTTGGGCATGGATTGGCTCAAGAGGTATGTGACAAGGGTGAATTGCGAGAAGCTAGAGGTGAGAGTCAGGGATATGGAAGGGAAAAAGGTGTTGATTAGATGTAAGCGCAAAGAGGGTGCCACCGCATCGCGAGATCGGGTTTAGGATCGATTTGGTTGTGGGCGGTAGACCAATCGTTATGCCTCTTAGGTGGATGGCGCCTAAGAAACAACAAGAGTTGGAGGTGCAATTTTGCGACCTTGTAGGGAAGGGCTTCATTCGGAGAAGTGTTTCCGAATGGGGTGCACCTGTTGAGTTTTCAAACAAGGCAAATGGCTCATTAAGATTGTGTGTGGTCTACTGTGAGTTGAATAAGGTGACTAAGAAGAACAAGTATCGTTTCCAAGGATTGATAGCTTGTTCAATCAGATTCACGAGGACAAAGTGTTTTCTCAGGTGGATTTGGCAACGGGATTTCACCAGTTGAGGGTGGCAAAGGATATTTGCCAAAGACTGCTTTTAGGACACATTATTGTTTCTTCGAATGGTTGATGATGCAATTCAGGTTGACTAAACGCACCAGCATATTTTTTGGATCTTATGAATAGGGTTTTCAGAGATCAGTCGAACAAGTTTGTGCTTGTCTTCGTGGATGACATTCTGGTTTACTCTCGGAATGAGGAAGAGCACAAGACGCGCTTGAGAGTAGTGTTGGAAATCCTACGAAAGCATCAGCTGAGAGCTAGGTTTTATAAGTGTCACTTCTGAAAGAGTGATGTAAGGTTCTTAGGCCATGTAGTTTCTAGAAATGGGATAGCGGTTGACCCCGCTAAAGTGGAAGCAAATCCAGGATTGGGATAGGCCTAAGAGTAGACAGATGTTCGGAGTTTCCTTGGATTGACTGGTTATTACTGATATTTTATCAAGGATTTCTCCAAGGTAGTTGCACTGATGAAAGGGTTGACGAAGAAGAACTAAGTGTTTACATGGGATGCAAAGTGTGAGCAAACTTTTGGAATCATGATGGAAGACTAATGAGAGCTCTTGTGTTGACTATTCCTAGTGGGAATGAAGAGATGGAGGTATATATCGATGCATGTGGTACTGGACTTGGAGTGATACTGATGCAAAAGGATAAGGTTGTGGCCTATGTGAGTCGACAGCTAAAGCCGCATAAGAAGAATTACCCAACTCATGATTTGGAGTTGGCGGCGATTGTGTTTGCTCTAAAGATGTGGATACATTATATTTGGGAGTATGATTCGAGCTATTTACGAATCAAAAGTCATTGAAATATCTTTTCTCCCAAATGTATTCAAATCTTCGGCAGCAACGATGGTTAGAGTTTTTTGCGTCATATGATTTTGATATGGCCTATAATCCTGGCAAAGGTGACGCAGTTGCAGATGGATTGAGTCGAAGACACGCAAGTTTGGGAGCGATGTTTTCACAATGGAAGAGCCTTGAATACTTGGCGGGGTTAGATTTCGGTCCATGACGTGAATTGGAACCTGAAATGTTGGCAAGCTTATCGATAAGACCTACTCGTATCGAAAGAATTGGCGAGAGCCAAAAGAAAGATGCAAAGCTTGTCGAGTTTATCTGGGAACTAAATCAGAAGATAAAGAGTTCGAGGTTGATTGAGAAGGTTGGCTTCGAAAGCAAGGGCAATTATTCTTTCCTGATATCGACGGATTGAGAGATGAGGTTCTGAGAGAATGTCATCACTCGACGTTGACGATTCATCTTGCTAGCAATAAGACGTATCAGCACATGAAGCGAGTCTACTACCGGGTGGTGAAGAAGTAGGATATTGGAGAGTTCTTTTCCAAGTGTATGAACTGTCAGTTGGTGAAAGTTGAACAGAGGAAGCCGACTGGTTTGCTTGAGCCACTGTAAGTTCCTACATGGAAGTAGGAGCAAGTATAGATGGACTACCTAGAACCAGGGCAGGAAACGAAGGGATTTGGGTCACTATGGATCGCTTGACTAAAATTGCAAAGTTCATTCCTGTCAAGTCGACTAGGACATCATCGAAATTGGATGAAATGGATAGTTCGATTCCATGGTATCCCAAATAGTATAGTGAGTGATCCAGAACCATTATTTCCAAGTGGATTTTGGAAGAGTTTCAAGAAGCTTTGGGAACAGAGTAGTGTTTGAGTACAACTTATCATCCACAAACTGATGGTTAAAACAAGAGAGTCAATCGAGTTTCTGAAGATCGCCTAAGGGCTTGTGTGTTAAACTTAGTAGGATCATGGGAAGAGCACCTACATCTAGTTGAGTTTGCATGTAGTTGTTGAGCATTGGTATGGCACCATAATAGGCGTTGTACAGAAGGCCATGCAATTCTCCAGCTTGTTGGTTAGAGATCGAAGATAAATTGATATTTGGGCCTGAGATAATTAGAGAAACCTTGGATTGTATCGAGATCGTTGGGCAACGAATGAAGGTAGCCCAAGATTGTCAAAAGAGTTATGCTGATAATCCTCGAAAAGACTTGGAATTCGATGTAGGCGACATGGTTTTCATGAAAATTTCGCCATTGAAGCATGTTGTTCGATTCAGAAGTAAAGGAAAGTTGGCTCTTAGGTTCGTTAGACATTTCCGATAGTCGAGCGAATTGGTAGGCCGCATATAGATTGGAGTTACCTGAGAAGATGTCGAGTGTGCATGATGTGTTCCATGTGTCGTTTCTACGGAAGTTCATGCATCATTCGAATGTGGTTGTATCTCCAAGTAGTACGAAGACCTAGAAGTAGAAATTGTAGTTGTGAAACCTCAAAAGTTACTTCGTGTTGTGGGAAGTGATATGAAATAGCTTAGGAGGAAGATGGTTAATCTAGTCAAGGTAAAATGGAGTAATTATGGCAACGATGGTACATGGGAGGCAGAAGAGAGAATGAGGCGACTCAACCAGAACTTTTCATCGGTAAGACCCTTTGATATCGTATCATCATTGTATCGTTGTATCTTGTTGTTGTTTGATAGAATTCCGCATGCTAGGATAAGGCAATGGATGCACGACTTGATGGTTGCTAATTGATGCTAGAATTGGATTCTCATGGATGATAGGCATGTAGGATTATTGTGGTTGCATGTGTTTGCTTGAAATTTCGGGGGGAAAATTCTTAAGGGGGAAGAAAGTAATAGCTCTCATTTTACATATTGGAAGATCGTAAAAGATTTTTATTTTATTCCCTGGGGGTTGGATCATTCTCATATTTTAATATTTTGCTTATTGCGAAGTGAGACATGTCCATAATTTTTACCGATTTTGTTTGGGACCATTTTGTCCATGTCAGTCTTGTACAGGGCATAACTTTTTCTCATGTCGAATCAGGTAGTGAGTCCTGTGCCATTGAAAAGAAAATGATAATTTCCTTTCCGTAGAGTGGTTACGTTAAAGATTTGGCTCAGCTTTTTAGGAGGAATCATTGTTTTAGGGTTTTTTAGTTGCCTGTTCAGGTTTGGAGAGCCACAATGGGCTGATTTGGGAAGGCCCATTAGTGGGCTAGTGAAAGGGTATATGTAGAGGTGGGTGATATGAGAAATAGTTTAGTTTCTCTATTTTCTCATTTGGTGGTATATATTCCTCCCTCTAACAACTTTTTCCATTAAAAATAAAAATCTTAGGAAGCAAATCGAAGATCTACACCATTTTAGGCTAGATCTACATCATTTGAAGTGGGAATTCATCGGATCAACGGGTTTGGTTCTAGTTGCTTACTGTCTGGAATCTTAATACACTGACTTTAGCTTGATTTGGAGAATCGGTGAGTGGTTTACATCTTTCACATGGATTCAATGAAGTGTATGCGTGATTGATCATATTTTTCATCAAATCCAAGTGTTTTCTCATAGTTCTATATCATTATAAGTCCATTTTCATATTAATCACCTCATGAGTGGTTCTATCGAACCTAACTGGGTCGGTCGTGCATGTGTGGATGGAGAAGGACTTGGTCAGGGTCAAGCGTGCCAGGGTCGAGCAGTAGTTTTGGTTGAGCAAGCTAGGGTCGGTAGAGCACTGGCTCGAGCATGGTTATGCTAGATGGTGGTCGGTCGAGCATTGTTGGCTCAAGCATGAGTTTAGGTTGAATAATGAAAGGGTCGGTCATGCATCCAGGTGAAGCGTTCGGTTGGTCTTTGGTTGTGCCAAGTGAAGTGGTCGAACGGTCCATTGGTGGTGCTATAGGGTTGGTCGCATTAAAGGGGTCGGTCGCATAAGGGTTATTTCTGAAAATTTTATTTTTCGGGTATGAACTATATTTGAGCGAAAGGTGCTTTTAAAAAAAATCGAGGCAACCCCCGGAACCTTAGCCACAATGCAGTGATGTAATTTGGCTTGATGGTGGTGTGACTTCGAAGAGAATTCAAGGAGGAAGGTTCAGAATGTTGACATGTGTTCGTTGGTCAGTGTAGAAAGGTGAATTAGGTGACAGCTCAATGGTTGTGAGTTGGTGAATAATGGTTGCTTGAGAAGGTTCCTTGAGCAATGAAAATTCGTCTATTTGGATGACTAAAGATGTGAAGGACAAGAGATTATTGTTGTTGTAAGTTCTAGCAGGCTCGAAGCAGGGGTACACTAAAGATGTCTAAAAGATGAGATTTAGGTCGAGTACCCTGGGTATCGTTTAAATGCCTAGTTTTCAAGGTTGGACATACATGCGTATCGTTGAAAGGCGTATGGAGTTTATGCTAGAACCGGGGTTACCATTAGCCCTTCACTATAGCAAGGTTGGCCGTCATACGATTAACGATGGTTTCAAAGCAGGGTTTGTGGTGATACCTATAGTCAGTGATGGATGTCTGATTGTTTGGATGCACTATTTGTACTGGCTCATGTAGTTTGTACAACGTCGAAGGAGATGTTCCTTAGGTACTTCTCTGATATTGATTTAGTCCTCTGGGGCTTGTGCTTGAGGGATGTTCAATTCAATTAAGATGGTTTACATGAGATATATAATCTGGATGTCATGAGTGATTTACCATAATTGAATGAGTGTTCTAGTTTCCATGGATGAATGGTTGAATTATTTAATGTAAAGGTTATCATTGTCCAATGTGGGGAAGATAGGGTTGAGTTCTTCCCTGGTGTTGTAGGTAGATTAGCATGTTCATCTATCCATTCTCATATACCTTATTGTTGAAGTTTGTTATGTGATGCTTCACTATTATTACCTGTTGTATATTTTCTACTATACTTTATCCTTGCGATGTAAGTTGTGCGACAGGTTTCGCTTGTGTTTACCTACTCTGGTGGTTGTCCTCGGTTACCGTGCACACCTTCCAACGCATTATTCCTTTTATTAAGTGTGGGAGCTATGGGCGGTCTTCACAATTGTTGAGAGTTTAATCTACATTAAGACCATCAATCCCCAGCTTAATGCATAGTCCAAACCAGTTGTCGAGGTTCGAATAGGAAAACTTACGACTAGTTAGATCTGAAACACTAGGAAATAGTGTAACAAATTTCGATGAACAGTAATCTTTCTTGAGTAAAATGATATCCAGGAAAAAGGAGGAAAGAGAAAAAGATGATTCCTTTTTAGGAAAAAGAGATATGCTTTTCCTCTCAATCGTACATCTAAAATCGGATTAACAAACATGATTTATGCTGAGAAAGCAGAAATGTTTGCCAGAGGTAAAAAGTAAATAAGAATAATTCAGGGTTAATCTGGACAACATAAAGAGAAATCAATCAACACTACGGATTGAGGTAGATCAAAAGACACAGAAATGAGACTTCAGAAAAGAAAAAAAGATTGACTTGAAAAGTCAAAAACACCCCCTCTGTAACAACTCGTATTTCGATAACATGTTAAAACGAGAATAAAGGCAGAATTTAATTTTAAATTCTGAATCAAGTAAAACGGGCTATGCCATTGCGTTCGTCTCGGAAAAATACGCGAAATAGAGTCCGAGTTTTCGAGAATCGGAGTCCGTATGACCCGTTAAAGGCCCAAAGAAGATTTCTGGAAATTTGAACTTCGGAAATAGTTTTGAAAATCATATCTGGGGCCAGGCGGGAAGTTTCCCGCCTAGGCCATGTCGACAGGGCTGTCGACAGGCCTGTCGACTTGGGCCCAGACCAAGTCGACAGCCCTGTCGACTTGCCTGTCGACAGGGGGTGGCCGGGGCAAGTTGCCTGGCGCACCTGTTTGTCTCACCTGGTCTGGTTCTTGGGCTGGTTCTGGAATCTTCCGAGATCTGATGGTCCTAATCTATCCTAGATCTAATCCTATGGCCTAAATCACACCTTAATCTCTATAAAAACACCCCTAAGGCCACCCTAAACCCTCATAACTCACCCTCTCCACGAAGTGCTGCCCAAATGCCAAGTGATCATGGCCTCCATCTCCAATCCCTAGAGCCTATGCATTCAAATCGGGTTCAAATCAAAAGGTGCAAGCTTGCTACACCAAATAGAGGCCAAATCAACGTTGCTATGCGAGTTACATGGCGGATCTTCATCAAAGGAGCCACCTTTCTTCGCCAAAACGATTCATGCTCCTAGTCCTCTTGCCATGCTATGTAAGTTCTAGCTACTTTTGGATCAAAACGGTATTTTTAATGTTGACATGGGATAAAATGAGGCTAAACATGATTATGCGAATCTATATGAACCTTACCATGCCTCTTGTGTTCATATTTATGATCTTAGGCCATGTGAGTGACTTAATCATGCCTCTCATGCTATGCATAACCTAGTTTAACTTGCAAGTTTGGATCTTTATGCATGAAGTGCTAGCATGAACCGTTAGGAACCACTTTATGTGTGAAACATTGGCTAAGACAAGATTTTGGGGCTTATGCATGTTTATGAACCCAAACCCCTTATGGTAACATGCAAGTTTGTGGCCAAATCATTTATGAGATTATGCATGCTCGTGGCCAATTCCCTCTTTTAAGTTGTGCATGTTTATGGCTAAACCCTTTTTGATAATATGCATGTTTGTGGCCAAATTACCTTATGACACTATGCATGTTTATGGCCAATCCCTTTATGATGTTATGCATGTGGAAGCCAAGCCCTTTTTGGCATCATGCATGTTTTGAGACCAATATGTGACATAGTATCCTTACTATGTTGACTCGCTTTGCTTGCGTTGGGAAAACACGATTTTGGGTAGTTAGATAAACATGAACATGTCGCAAAATCTTAACTCGAATATGACATGTGTTTATACTTGAAAATATGACTTGAAAGATAACATGGAAGATGACATGTAAGTATGCATAAAAACATGAGCTTGGGAATTTACCTATTAAGTTAGGTCTACCCTTTGGGAATTTACCTATTAAGTTAGGTCTACCCAAATGCTTGAAAAACTTGTAACATGTTTTGGAAACATGATGAACTTAGATAATATAAGTATGGCCAACTCGAGGTTGGGTTGAGTTTGCAACGTAAAACTACCCGGAACCGACCGGCCTAACTAGTAGTTGCAAACAATAGGACCCAATGTGAGAAGTTGGTCATGTCGCGCTTAAGACCCGAGGTTAGACTAGGTTGTGGTGTAAATCTACCCGGACCCGCCCGGCTTAACTAGTAACCACAACAAGGTCTAATGTGAGAGGTTGAGGGTGCATTAATTAAATTAATGCCACATAATAGGGTTAAGTTAATTTGATTAATGAGGCTTAACCAAATATGATATGGACAAATGGGTTAAGTAATTTGATTAGGCTAATGATACTTAACAAAACATGATAAGCTTGGGTAGGTTAAGTAACTTGATTTGCCTAATGACACTTGACCATTTTTATACGACTAGTGGACGGGATTAAGTTAACCAACACTTAATCAATCCAACATGATAACATGATAAGGTTAAGTAAATTCTCTTAATGACACTTAACCGTATAATACAGTTAATGGATGGGGTTAAGATTAGGCTTAACTAATCTAAACATGGTAATCGGATGGGGTTAAGTTAGCCTAGACTTAATTAATCCCACTTGGTAATTTAATGGGGTTAAGTTAAACACTTAACTAATTTAACACGATGATTTGATGAGGTTAAGTGACCTATACTTAACCAATCTAACTCGTTAATTTGATGAGGTTAAGTTAATCTATACTTAACCAATCTAACGTGAAAACATGATAAGGCTAAGTCACGAATCACTTGAATACGCTTGACCGATTTGAGGACAAGGTCAAGTTAATTTATATAATTAACCAATCTAAAATGATAATTAGACAAGGTTAAGTCATGGATTCCTTGATATACTTAACCAACTTGACACATGGTCTGTAGGGTTAAGTCTTGGACTTGGATACTTAGTCAGTTTCGACATGTTTTGTAGACGGGTTAAGTTGTGAACTTAAGTGACACTTAACCCATTAGATAAACCCTAATTCGGAGGATTAGGTAAATAACCATAGTTAACAAGGATAATGGAAATAAGGCTAAGTGGTAAACCTTAGTTAAGGGAAACTAAGTAATAATTCTTAGTCAAGGAAATTTGGACCACCTCTTAGATAGATGAGTAACCCGATACGGTAGGTCATCGTTTAAGTATACGCGTAGGAGCAGGCTATCTGATTTAGATAAAGGCTCCAGCGAACTGGGTAACGAAGCAGCGGCTTCGGGGAACGTGAGGATATTCTTGGTATCCCTCTGTGAGGTCGCATATGATCATCCTGGGCTCACAAGATGTTGAGGTCTGCGGTAGAAGAACCAAGAATATGCCTTGGTTGCTATGCGAGCGACCTAAAGACTGGGGTGGATAGCAGTGAGTCGACGGATACATAAGGTGCCCGAGATAGCAAGTTCGCCGATCATCTACCATCTTGAGTCAAGCGTGTACGTACGGAAAGGCAGGGAACACCCAACAGACCATAATTGCTATCTAATTATGGGTGAGGTAGGCCGTAGGATGTGGGCTGGCCGGAGTGTAGTTCTCATGCAAGATTTTCTCTTGTGTTGCCTTTCACTAGTTGAGGGAGGGGTCTCGTGGGACCATAGCCACGTGTAGAAAAGCAGACCTTAGTATCTGCATCGGCAGATAAATCTAAAGCTCCCGACCGAGTCTTGTATTTCTTGTTTGGCCCTGTGACAGGACTCGGATGACACGATGTGATACATGTGCATACAGTTATAGAAAAACGATTCACGATGAATGCGTGGGAAAAAGGGCGCGGTTGAGGGTTATCGTAATCCCTAGTGGCCTAGGTGGTTTAACCCAAACCGAAATACGAAAGCGTGCAATAGGTAAGCGTAATCCCTAGTGGTGCTAGGTGGCGTAAGTCCTAGTAGTTCAAACGATGATTCATATGGAAGAGCCTAGCTAGAATAAGGGTGACAGTCCAAACGATCTCAAGGATAATACGACATGAGGAAGCCCGTACGAGGTACGGCAAAGGACTGAACTTATATACATGGAAAGAAACATATGATTTGAGTAACCTATATATGCGATATTAGGTTGACATGGACCATTACACGACTTTGAGCACGGGACATTCATGGTTAACACATGACGCGGGTAGGGATACTAGTACGAGAGGTGCAGAGCAGGTATACATGTTAGAACCAGGAAAAATATACATAATAGATACCGTGGGATATTAGACGGGGTAGATACCTTGGGATAGTATACTTGATAGAAACCTGACGATGTGATACCTTGATTTATCATGACACCGTGGTTTATCACGATACCTTAGTTTAGCTTGCTACAGTAGTTCAGCCTGTTACCCCTATTTAGTTTATCTATCTTGTAGTCATCTTTATGTTTACTTTCAGTTTATGCATGGCATGTTACCTTTACCTATTTTTATACTGGAAGTAGATAGGACTTACTCAGTCTTTTTGACTGACCCGTTTTGTTTCGCCTCTTTTCTTCCATTTACCCCCCCCCCCCCCAGGTTTCAGGGAGGAAACAATGCTGTTTAGTTCGGACTTCTTCTGCTTGAAGGTCATCATGGATGGCTTGGACTTCTCTTGGCTATGGCTACTTTACTGTTTTTAATTGGGGAATAATTTATGAAAAAGGTTTCATGCTTCTTTATTTCGGCAAGACAGGTTTTGATGTACTCTGATGTAAAAAGGCTTTTGACCTCATTTATTAATGTTATGAAAGTTTGATTTTTACTTCCGCTATTTATATATGTTCTGTCTTGTGATATTTCTGTGCATGTTTACCAATGATGCCCCTCTAAAGCTAGTGCATTCCTTTGTGAGTGACCCTAGCGGAGGCGGGGTGTTACACCCTCACTTGGGGGGAAAGGCAAATGTTACTACGAAAATTAACTCTGAAACCAGCTGATGGTGAAGGGATATTGGAAGAATACAACTACAGAAGAACATTCTGAGAACAGAAAGCCAAATAGTAGAAATAACCGAAAGCCAGAAAGAATGATCTAAGAGTAGTATAAACCGACACTATCTCGGAAGGAAAAAGCTCAAAGTCTACAGAATGCCAACAATGTTCATCCTGCAGGGTTCATCCAGCAAGGCCCATCTAACATGGTCCATCCAACAGGGCCTATTCGACAGCGAGTTTTGTAGCGGAAGGTCATCTAAGTCAGAAATTAAGAAAGAGCAAGACAAAAGCTCCGCTCATCGAAACCCGGAAGGGTTATCGATATTAACTTGCTTAATACTGATACATCGGGAGGCGAAGACACCAAAAGTATCACGCCAAAAGTATATAGATTTCGTCCAGAATCATCTTTCAAAGCATCTGGTGCATAAAGGCTGAAAGGTCACACTGATAGACAATAACACATCATCAGGAGCAACCTTCTAGAGAACCAGAAAATCCAAAAAGCTCCATCGGAAAGCCAACCAGAACCCTAGCGGAGATATAGGCTATCTATACTAATCTACTTAGTACAAACACCGACAGCGGTTTCGAACCGACATTTATCCGCATACATCAGGAGGACAAGCTCCTCTATGCATACACGAAAAAGCCGGAAGCCTACATGTGGAAACTTACGTACGAGAGCCTATACCCAGGAGCCACTACCGGAAGTTCAAATGCTGTCTGAAAGTTACCACATCAACAAGCTCATCTCAATTTCAAAGAAGCCCCAATCGACTGGGACACTCGCTTCACAGGCCATAACCAGCACCACAAAAGCAGGTGAAAGTCAAACATCCGAAACCAAGGAGAAAAGCATCTACCTAAGGCTCCTACAGGCCCAATACCCCAACAGCGGAAGGGTCCCCGAATTCTCAATAAATAAGACCCCAGGGGTCATATTTATGGGGATTCGATTTCTGATATTCCTTCTCCCTAAAAGAAAACCCTAATACTTAGATACATTTGACGATTTCTTCTATTATGTTCATGTATTCTAAATCGAAGATTAATAAAGAGAGATTACATACTTATAGTATTTTCTTGTGAGTTTGTCATGCTATTTCTCAATTATCATTGCTATGATTTACTATTTACTTCCTGCAAATGCATGGATTCTTGTCTGAACCTTTCTGTGGATCGAAGGTAACGCCCCTTCCTATAGGTTTAAACCCTTCCTGCAAGCATAGGCCCTCTCCATGAGCTTAGACCTCTTAGCGGGCTTGGTGTAGAATTGCTTGCTACCCTCCATTAAATCCTTTATCAAGAGTTGTAGTTTCGTGATCCTTCTTTCCAAGTTCCCGATATCTAGGGACGTAGATCTAACCAAAACTTGTGAAGGCTAAAAAACCTAGTTTTTTCCTTAGATACATCCCTATTGACCAATCTTCGGTGTTGGCGAAAAATATCGTTAACACGTGGAACACTTGGGGCTTGACTCAAGCGTTCTATGCAAAAAAAAACACTCAAGTCAGGATCAAACTTATTTCAAGTTAGCAATCTTCGATGATCAAGTAGATATAATTAGTTTAAGATATATTAAATAACTCAAGTATATTAAACCATGAACTGCATAACTACTCACCAAAGCGGATTGGGTAGGCATCAAATAAGACAGTACAACAAGGGTAATGGCATGTAACTGACATGTTCGAATCATACCAATGGGCTCTACTTAGATGCGATGAGATGCACAAATCAATTTATCAAACAATCATGTAATGAAATGCTGATGTACTATAGGGCAGATTATACTTGTACAAGTAATGCTAGTAATGCATGTGTCAGGTCACGTTATGGCCATGAAAAGGAAATTGCTTTCAATCTAAACAGAAGGCTATACATAACACAAATAGGTAATGTTTTGGCTGTTGCTAGAGGAAAACCAATGAGAATATAGACTATTTAAATGCAACAAATAAGCTATCTCATTGTCCGAAAGAAATGCAACGTGCTGGTGATATTTCATGCATGAGTCGATGTGTACGCGGGTGTGAATAATCACGGCACCAAATATAGAAATCATTAACTGGCTTTAAAGCAACTAATCACTAGATACATTAACTGGAAGATTGCAACAAAAAGGGAAAGGCCTAAAGTAAAAAAAATTGAAACATGTAAGTTAGGTTTTTTTTTTTTTTTTTTTTTTTTTTTTTTTTTTTTTTTTGCAAAGGTCATGGTTTAACGCGGTCAGTAAGATAAGGACATAATGGGGCAGAACGAATGAAATGAAGTGTTTGGCAACCAAACTCAATCTGCCGCAAGCCAAAATGGGAATATATACTCCATCAAATTGAATACCGAAGTCATGCAAAAGAGGTAATGCAATAGTACTTCATACTAGCTCAACCTTGGTTATTAAAGTCAATGACCTCATGCATGTTAATATTTCATTTCGGATGTCTAGTGAAGAAGCCTTAAGTAAACATAGTGGTTCGCTTGGTAAACTAACATGCATAGGTGAGTGCTTAAGGGTTGTATGCATTCAGGAATGCTGGAACATTTTCACAAAAAAATCAAAACATAAATGGACCCATGAACTAAAAGGAAATTTACAACACAAACCATTAAACCAAGGTAATGTATATAGAGAACAGAGGCTTATGGCTACTTGAAATTTGAATCAAGCAAAAGGGTTTTCCAGACCCAGCCGGGAGTGCCAGGAACCGATAAAATTAAGGGACAGTTAGTTTCAAGGCAACCTGCAAAATCAAAGTTCCTGGGACAGTTTTAAAACAAGGTAGGGTAATTCCAGGCGATCCTCAAGACGTTAACGTTTAAAGGAACCCATTGGCTAATAAAGTAAATTCATGCGCAGATAAAGACAGTTAGCAAGCAACTTAGACAAGTACCAGGACTATAAGCCAAATATAACAGTTCAACATGCACATCACAGTCTAGCGTATGTCACATGCTACACGAGAGTGGGTAGGTGCATCATCGACACAGTTTGTCCTTATGGCAAAGTCGGGCTAACATATGGGTAAGTTCGAATTCCACAGTGAGTATTATGCCCAACAGCAAGGTTAAATGGTAACCATGCATGATTCTAGGTTTAAACACGAATGCAACAACATGGAACAACAAAATTTACTCAGTGAAAACACGAAATTTTCAACTTGTAACATGTCAAATCGTAAGTTAGGATTGCGGCTATTGCGGTGATCGATAGCAGTGCTTGTCAGACCATCAGCGTTGGGCTGGGCTAATGGCAACGTTGCTAGAGGCTCTCAAAATCAGGCACGAAGTGGCGGTGGCGTTTGCTCCATCTTCCTTATTGGTTCCGAGTCCGAAGTCATTACTGGCCAAGGATAGAGCTGACGTCAAAGACCGAAAACGCCTCAATGGCGGTGGACCGATGCAGAGGTGGCCAGTCTTGGCTGCGGAATCCGATCTTGCGCATACTGTCAAATGGAGGACGGAGATGGAGCAACGTGATGGAATCCTGGTAACAGGTTGTGGAAGGAGGATGTGACGGTGGTAAGGTGACGGTGGATGGAGACGGATGCCATAGCGACAGGTGCAGGTGCGATGCTGAAGAAAAAGATCGAATTTTTGATTTGAGGATTTTGATTTGGCTGTGGAAAAGCAAGCAACGGTTGTTAAAATAAAAGGAGATGGGAAAAGTTTGTATTGAACAGAGCAGAAAGGAATACACTATTTTATAATCTAACGAAGGAGACAACACGCAGAATGAAACAACAACGTGTCAAACAAAACAGAACAGCGAAAACAAGTGGTATATAATTTCCACCGCCTAAATCTCAAGCAAATATTAATCAAATATTGTGTCGGATCTGATATTGGGCTGAATGAGGTAAATGGTTTGAACGGACGGTTAGGATAGAACATGGTCAAAATAGAAGGAAAGTGAACACTATTTTCTGAATGAAGTACAACAATGTTATAATTAAAATTTCAAATTCTAGCAATAAATTAAATTACATGTTTTCACAGTAACATGCAAAATTTATTTCGCAATTCATTCCTTGAATGTTTTTTCATCGATCGTATATCCAACTATTGTCATTTTGAAATGGATTTCACTTAAATTAATTAATGGTTAAATTTTTAATTTTTGATTATATATGTATATATATTCGAAGTCAAGCTCTATAATAAATTTGATCTCAAGTTACACGATCAAAAAACTAAATTTTACACTTAACAATTTGTTTTCAAACTAATTTAAATTTCATAAAATAATATAGTAAGTTAGAGAGCCTAGTACAAATAGAAAATAGCTAAATACAAAAAAACCGTAACTAGTTTAACTTAAAGATCCAACTTAAGCTCTGACAAATGTTCATACTAAAATTAAATGGAAAGAGTTCAAGGCTACAAGTACAAATTAGTTGAAAAATGTCAAACCGTCTACCAATTTACAAAAGGGATTAAATAGAAAGTAAACTCAAGTTGCATTAAAAATAGTAAATCCCAAATTTAAAATTCAATTATTCTAATACATTCCAATTAGTTAAAAATGATCATTTTGGAAAATTGTCTACTAATAAAAATTAAATTTGCAAAAGGAATTCAGTTTTATAAGTTAGTCAAATATGTTCAAAACGAAATTTAAAGTCAAAATTTTAAATTGAAATCCAAATGTTGATATATTCTGTTGGAGAATGGAATTTTGATGACAACAATCTTATCATTAATTATAAAATATATACTAACATCTTTATCTAATATATATATATATATATATATATATATACACATATGCAGGATTTGTATTCAGGAATTAATACTGAAGAATGCATAGTTTAAACCTTTTAGAGATTCAAAATTCAGAGTAGATTCAAGATTTATGAGTAATCAAAATTTTAAGAGTTCAAGGATAATATATTTATAGAGTCTAGATTATATAAGACTCCAAATAGCACTCCAGGTTCAAATCCAGATTCAAATTCAAATTCTGATTTTTCAATTCTTTCCTCAATCCTCTCTATTTTTGTTTTTATTTTTATCCTCAATCTTATCTATTTTGTTTTTCTAGTTAACCCTACTTTTATTTTTTTTTTTGTTTTTCAAACTTAAGTTTATTATATATACTTTATTTATATTTTATATAGTTTAAAACCTTATAATTTTATAAATATATTTATATAGTTTAAAAATATATTTTCATATGTTTTTCTATCATATAATATTGATTTGCCATATCAGAATTTTATCCGATAATTTCCAAAATTAATTTTATATCAAAATACTTGAAAAATGCTTTTAAAATAAAATTTACACATGGCTATGTCGACATAGCAAATTCTGTATGTCGACATAGAACAAATATTTTTCTAAATTTGAAGGGAAGTGTCTTTTCACAATTTGAAACGCTTCATAACCATTGCAACCCTTCATACCTTATAAAAGAGTTTAAAACCGAATTTTCTAACATCTCTTCTTCTCCATCTTCATCCTTTTTCATCCTACCATTATTCTTAAACATTTTTATGGTTTTTACACTTATACTCTGCCGAATTCACTTCTGAATTGATAAAATTTCTTCTCTCTACACTGTCTACTTTCTGAATCAAGTGCTATTAAAGAGTTATAGGGTTGTTTTGTAATTGGTTGGATTGAATAAACCTTGTTGTGAGTCAAAGAGGTGTCGGTGTGTCCTTATGGGCCTTGAAATCAAGGAAATAGGAGTCGGTGTGTTCTTGTGAGCCGTGAAATCAAGAAAGCAGGAATCAGTGTCTTCTTGTTGACCATGAAATCAAGGAGGGTGTAATTGACTATTGAAAGAGTAATAAAACTCTACACAACCCAGCGTTGTGTGGGACTAGACGTAGGAGTGATCCGAACCAGTATAAAATCCAGTGCGTTCTTCCCTTTTCTGCACTTTTAGCTTTGTTTATTTTTGCATCTGTGTTTGAATTTGTGTCTGCGATTTTGTTTGTGGTGTTTGATTCATTCCATAGTTCTCTCTAGCTTTTAGTTTTGTTTAAATTCTTACAAACACTATTCACCCTCCTCTAGTGTTTGCTTTGCCTGAATGATCCATTCCATAGTCCCTAATAATTGGTATTAGAGCATGGTCTTTCAAAAAGTTCATAATCTGATTTTTTAAAATTTGGTAAAATGGCAAATTTTGGAATCTCTGATAATGCTAGTGTCAATTTATGCATTGTATCAATGTTAAACGAGTCTGCATATATTAATGTTAAAGAAGCATATGATCTACTGAAATATTGGTCAATACATAAAAGGATGAGTTCAATGACTTTTGAAAACTCAAATGTTGAAAAGATGGGTGAAGTGGCTATTGGCAATTCAAATTCTAAAAAGGTGGCTAATGGAAATTCAAATCTTGAACTGATATGTTACATGGCTATTGAAATTTCGAATTATGGAAAGCAATTGGTGGAAATGCAAAAGGACAAATGGTTACTGGATAGTGGTTATTCAAGACATATGACTGGAAATCCAGAACTACTCAATATCCTGAAGTATGAAGATGGTGGATTGGTAAACTTCATAGATAATTCTAAAGGATACATCATTGGAATCGGCAATGTTGGTAATTCTGAAACTCCTACTATTTCTGATGTTTTGTTAGTTAGGAATTTAAAACACAATTTGCTAAGTATAAGTCAACTTTGCGATAAAGGATATAAAATAAAATTTGAAAAGAATAAATGTTTCATAGAAGAGAGTAATTCAAATGTTATATTCAAAGGAGATAGAAAGAAAAATATTTATATATTAAGTATGAAATTTCCAACGATATTTTATGTCTTATGGCCAATACAAGTGACCTCTAGATTTGGCATAAGAGATTCAGTCGTATAAATTTCAAGCATATTTCTAGAATTTCTAAATTAGATTCGGTTAAAGGATTACCCAAAATGAAATTCAAAGTTAATAACTTATGCGATGCAAGTCAATTCGGAAAATTAAAGAAGAGTTCATTTAAAACAAAAGAAGAAATCACTATTTCAAAACCATTAGAGTTAATACACATGGATTTATTTGGTCCATCTCAAACTCAATTAATAAATTATAATTGATATGTATTTTTAATAGTTGACGACTTCTCTAGATATACTTGGACTTTGTTTCTTAAAAATAAAAGTGATGCTTTTGATCAATTTAAAACTTTTTCTAAAAGGATTCAAAATTTATTATCACTAAATATTAAAATAAATGTAGCGACCATGGTGGAGAATTCGAAAATGAGAATTTTGAAAAGTATTGTAATAAAAAGGGAATAACCCACAAATTTTCAATTCCAAAAACTCCTCAACAAACGGAATAGTTGAACGTAAAAATAGAACGATATAAGAATGTGCAAGAACTATTTTATCCGATAGTAACTTACTATGGAATTTTTGGACGGAGGCAGTAGCAACAGCTTGTTATATTATAAATAGAATTTCCATTAGACCTTTGACTCATAGAAGTTCTTACGAACTTCTATATAATAAGAAACCAAAATTATCTTATTTTAAAATATTTTGAAGTAAATGTTTTATACTTAATACAAAGGATAATTTAGACAAATATGATTCAAAATTAGATAAAGGATTTTTTATTGGATATTCTGAAAGAAGCAAGGCTTATAGAGTTTTTAATACTCGAACCAACACTATAGAAGAAACATTAACATATTTTTCGATGAAAACTATAAAAGTATAACTCAAAATGATAAAGACGATTATGAGGATGAAGTTAATGAAATAAATAATGAAGATAAACAACCAAATAAAAGAATTAGATTACTTAGAGGCCATCCCATAGAAATTATTTTATGGGATATTGAATCCATTGTTAGAACTCATAATCAACTAAATAATACGAGTAATACTACATTTATATCAATTATAGAACCCAAAAATCTAGAGGAAGCTACTTCCGATGATTAATGGATACTTGCTATGCAAGAAGAATTGAATAATTTTAATAGGAATGAAGTATGGGAACTTGTTCCTAGACCAGAGGATAAAACAATTATAGGAACCAAATGGATATATAAAAATAAAACGAATAAAAATGGTATGGTAGTAAGAAATAAGGCACGACTAGTAGCACAAGGACAAACTCAAGAAGAAGGAATAAATTACGATGAAACTTTTGCACTCATAGCAAGACTAGAAGCTATTAGAATTTTACTAGCCTTTGCAAACTATAATAATTTTAAATTATATCAAATGGATTTTAAAGTGCATTTCTAAATGGTTGTTTCAAAGAAGATGTATATGTAGAGCAACCACCCCTATTTGAAGATGAGAAGTTACCCGATCACGTATATAAACTAAAGAAAGCACTATATGTATTAAAACAGGCTCCTAGAGGTTGATACGATAGATTATGAAATTATTTATTACAATCAAACTTTCAAATAGGAAAATTAGATAATACGGTGTTTATTAAGAAAAATAACATAGATATACAAATAGTCCAAGTATACGTTGATGACATAATCTTTGGGACAACAAATGAAAAAATGAATAAAGATTTTTCAAATATTATGACCAAAGAGTTTGAAATGAGCCATATGGGAGAACTGTCATTCTTTTTTAGTTTACAAATTCAACAACTAACGAATGGAATATTTATTAATCAAGAAAAATATGTAAGAGATTTAATAAATAAGTACAATCTAACAACAACAAATGGTAGACCAAACACTATGGCAACTAATATTGCTTTAAGTAAAAATGATACATGAAAAGATGTTGGTTAAAAACTATATAGAGGAGTGATAGGATCTTTATTATATATAACTTCCAGTAGACCAGATATAATGCATAGTGTATGTCTCTGTGCAAGATATCAATCACAGCCTAAGGAAACTCATTTAACAGCCGTAAAACATATTCTGAGATATGTAAAGCATATATCAGATTTTGGATTATTTTATCCTAAAAATTGATTCATTCGATCTAGTTTCATACTGTGATGCTGACTACGCTAGATGTAAATCTGATAGGAAAAGTACTAGTGGAACATGTCATTTTCTTGGGAATTCCCTTGTATCTTTGTTTAGCAAGAAACAAAATACCATATCTTTGTCAACAACTAAAGCAGAATATATATCTGCTGCTTTGGCATGTTCACAAATAATTTATATGCAACAAACTTTAAAACGATTTTGGTTAAACATAAGTAAATCACCTATATACTGCGATAATACAAGTGCTATAAATATATGTAAAAATCCAACTCATTATTCAAGAACTAAACATATTAATGTGCGACATCATTTTCTAAGAGATAATGTAAGTAAAGAAAAGATTTCTCTTGAATTTATAGAAACGGATAAACAAAAAGCCAATGTATTAACCATACCATTAAATGAAGCAACAGTCACTAAATTCAGGAGAGAATTAGGTATTTGCTCATTAATTTAATTATAATACTTAAAGTAATAATATATATATATACATGTGTATATATATAAATATAATAAGGAGATAAAATAATAAAATTTGCAACAACACTATGTCGACATGAATATTCTGGTATGTCGACATATAACTGAATTTCTTTAAAATTAATTCCTACCAAAAGTTAGCTATTCCAACTATATAACTCCTTTAATTCGATTTTTCTTCTTCATTCTCATTTTTCTTCTCTGTAAAAACTCTAAATTAAAAATTACAATGGCTCCCATTAATCCAAATACTCAAAACAACTCTGATTCATACGCTAGACCATCCATTTCGACGATCTACGCTCTCTAGAGTGATCAAAATTGAAGAGAAAATGGAGTATTTACTACAAATGGTGGCTGAGATGCAACTGCTTCAAATTAGAATAAGTCAAGAGCAAAACAAACAGGTAAAAGTGATGATGAGTCTCTTAAAATTTATAATGGATAATGAGACTAACCCTATTATCATCAATGATGATAATCAATCAACGGAAGAGGAGGAAGAACCAGAAAAAGAACCGAGGAAGAACCGGATGAGGAAGAAATGATGGAGGAGGAAGAACATCAAGAGGCTCAAACAACGGTAGCGTATGAATATGATAATGTAGAATGCATAGAAGAGGTCCTATTGGGCGAAAATGGGAGTGTGATTGAGAAGAATGGAGAATTCTGTCACCATTATCCTATTGTCCAATTCACAAGTCTCCCATTATCAAATAATTTAGTGTTTATGGATTGTCTAGATTTAGCTTTATTACATTCTTATGGTATGTCATATATTTATATGTATAAATCCACGTATATGTACATGTGTTTGTTTAACATAAATAAAATTGTTGTTTATGATTGATATTGTTCTAAATCGTTTATAACATGAATATATGACAATTAGATTAAGGGGGAGTATTCTAAATAGTTATTAAATTTAATGGGAGTATTTTTAGGAATATTACTTAGATTCTACAGTTGTTTAACTTAAGGGGAGTATCTTTAATCTTTCCTTTTGATAATGCCAAACGGGGATAAATTATAAAATATAGGCATAGTTTTATAGAATTCTTATAGATTGGGGGATTGTAGTGGCCTGAAATTCCAGTCCAATTTGAGCTGACTAAATAACACAAGTCCAACCCACATTACACTGGAAATCATAAAACTAATAGAAAGAAATTAGAGGGTGAGAATAGATAAGATAGAAACCTAGAATAGAAGAACAAGAACCTACAACCTCAGAGTAAACACGAATCTCCCAGCGGAACGAATAAAATATAACATAACTTTGAAATAAAAGATTTTACTTGAATATACATACCGTTATCAAGTACAACACTTACAACACAGCGGAATAACAATAGCTATATAAAATCCTCAAGCCTCCTACTCCAGCTCTTCAAGTATCTGTAAATCCCGACTACTTGACTGCCCGTACAAAATTTGGCACCCAAGAGTTTAGGGAAAACAAAACAAAATAAACTCTGGGTCAGTCATGGGACTGGTATGAGTAAAACAGTTTAAAAAAGTTTGTGCCATTAAACGATATCTCATAAGACCACGCCGTATAAACGAACAGGTTTTTCCCTTATGAGAATCCAAAATAAACTTTATATCAAAATTCATTGATATTATAATAGTGTCTATCAATCCCAATATAATAATCATCTAGCAGAAATGCTTTCATCTCACGTTCTACATATATAGTATACTATCAAAACCGCAAGCACGTATTGGGTAATGGATTTCCAACTATGGCAAGGTAATGAACCACCTTTCGCTAGTGTACCTCTAGAGAGGAAATACACTGAGTTCAACAAGAACATCTTGCAACCTGGCCACACATGACCGACCACTCATTTCGCTTGAGTGTATCGAATGTATATCACCAACGGTTGGGATCAGCAACCTTTTCCTGAATGGGACAGCATCGAAGATATTAAAGAATGAAATGAATATCTCTAGATAGGTGATTATACAACCTAATGGGAGCTACTCACATAGCCGTGTTGCCTGCCCAATTTTTGTCATTTACCGGATGTGAGGCTAGAAGTTACGCTTATCTTTTACATGCCACATCTTCATTCACATAGAATATCACATCGTCATACCTGCCACATCACAAATTGATTTATCCAAAAATAACACAGGTATACAGCTAAGAGAAACGAATTCCTCCGCCACCAAACGTGAATACGGTTGAAGAGATCAACTTACACGATCTATTAGATATAATCTGTCAGACCTTCTTCCATACAAGTTATCCTGGGACTGGGCAAACCGAAGGCACTATTCAGTACATCCATCTTAGGTAATCTTTATCTAAGATTTATACAATAGCCCTTGCACTTTACTCCGTCTTCAATTATCTTTGGCATATATGATTCGGAACGCTTGTGCCAATACGGAGTGGTTCTTCGGATAATAATCCAACCGGTCTCTCTATATTAGCAACGTTAAAATGGTCAAAAACATCGATAGTCGGTGAGTTAACTATCAAAGAAAAACAGGCGTGCAAACAACGATATTATTTCCAGATGGAAATTATATCGATCAATCATCATTCATCATTTATCACTTAAATTAATTTACCATTAATTTATTCATTCTCCATTTCCTATTTCTTTATATATACAGAAATCCTTATTTTCTAAATTTAGAAAATATACATTATTAATCATTAGAAAACATTTCCATCTCCTTTCCATGTATCACTATCATTCTAGTATTCTTTACCATCCAACATTTCATGTTCTATGATTAGAAAATATCTCTGATTATATTTGGAAAACGTTTCCAAAACTCATTCCTTGGATTTAAACAGATGTTTAAATAAACATTGCATGCCAATTCAAACCATTACTTTCATTAACTATATTCACTTAACTAACCTTCACTATCAAACCTTACCATTCCTTAGTTAAGAAGGAAGTCAATCAAGTTGGGGTATAATTACCTCTCAGACCTTAACTGAACAACATTTTAACTTCGAAATAGTCAAAGTTTGTCTTTTTAAACCTTTAACAATCTTCCTTATGTAACTCTCGGATTCTATTTACGAATCAATAACTCCTTTCGATTAAACTAAAATTGATAACTTCTTTCGATTACTAAAATCGATAAACCTCTTCCGATTAATTATTTGGACTAACTTTGTTTGATTAACTCATCTCGATTAACTCAACTTGATTACCTTACTTTTCGAATAACAAATATTCAATTCACTCTTCGTCCATATTCAGTTTCAAATATCGATGTTGAAATTTGATTCTTACTTCTCTATATAAGTCCTGACTTATATATTCCATTTATCCAGTGATGAATATTTTATTTAACTTATAAAATAATATTTATAAATAAATCATCTCAATTTATCTGTTTACTTTTTTATATAAGTTCGGACTTATATATCCCTATTTATCAAATGATAAATATTTTATTTAATTTATAAAATATTATTTATAAATTAATCGTCTCAATTTATCTGTTAAATAGATTCTATTTATTATCTACTTTAAATAAATCTTTCCCATTTACTTGTTAAACAGATTTCCATTTAATATTTATTCAATTTTTTAATTCTATTTGTCTTACAAACAATCCCTTTATAGAACTCTATTTGTTTTATAAATAATCCCTTTATAAAACTCTATTTGTTTTATAAATAATCCCTTTTGATTATCCTATTTATTTTCCTAATAAATATCCTTATAATATCTTATTCTACTTATTTAACAAATAAATATCCCCTTTTTAAAATCTATTTATTTTCCCAATAAATGTCTCTTATTTGATCTTATTTATTTTCCCAATAAATGTTCCTCTTTATAAAATCCTTTGATTTTATAAATAATTCCGTTTTTATAAAATTCCTTGATTTTATAAATTTTTTCTCTTTAATAAATTATAATTCATTTTATAAACAAATATCCCTTTTATAAAATTCTTTGATTTTATAAATAAATTTCCTTTATCTTTCTATTTATTTAACAAATAAATATTTCCTTTTCGATTCCATTTGTAAGTGTTTTACAAATGTCTCCTTTTCGATTTCTCTTTGATTTTATAATTGATTTCTTTTGTAAAATCCTTTTTCCTTTTCTATATAAAATCCATTGATTTTATATAACTAATTTATTTCCAAAATATATTCTAAAAATCCCCTTTTTACATCCCAGTATTTCTTACGGTATTTAAAATAGCAAATAACATTGATCGATATCATTCAAACACACATAATCAACAACAGATTATATATCACATCATATATCACAATATATGAAATAAAACAGAATTTTATATATTGAGGAACCCAGTTGGGTCCCTCCAACCTATTTCCCTGCATCACAGATGTTAATCAACACCAATAACACAAATATAAAGTATTCTGATAAACAGAACCAATATTCGATTAACGATTTATAAATATATTGTTTTCAATATTTTCAACCAATACATAAACAATTCAACCAAACAATCAGCACACAACAATCAGTCATCATTTATCAGTTCTAAATATACGATATAAATATAGAACTGTTCAGAGTTGGTGAGTTTTACTCACATTGGACGATCATCATTAATAACGATAACCATTGTCGATTCAGATCGAACAATTTATTTTGCTATAAATTGTAATGAGTTCCAGTTCACCTCCTGTCTGTTCCACGGTGTACCGTCGTCCATACGATCCCAATGGATCTGACAGTTTGAAATTTTGATATCGTACGTAGAAGTTATCACATTTACAAGATTGTATATATTATAAAAATTAAACTAAAACTAAATCTTTTAACTATGGGCCTTAACCTTTTAAAACGCCGGCCCACCTTCCCTTCTACCAGCCAACCTTGTAAAACTCTTCTTCCCCAATTTATCGAACTGAAAACCGCTCCTGTAAACCAACACCGCCCCCCTTTGATCCACCTTTTACCATTAACACCTCACCAAAGTCCAAACAAATACAACCAAACTTTCCATCCTTCAATCCTCTTCACTTCCCTTACTCAATCATATAGCTCGCACCAGTTTAGGAAATCCGAACTCAGCTCACAAAGTCGCGGATTCCAAAATTGACATCGATAGTTTTTGATACAAACTTCCCCCAAACTTTGTACTCAAGACCCATATCAACCCTTCAATCCAGATCCCATAACCGAAATGAATACTACTGCTTTAATTTTGAAATTATCGTAACACTAACTCACGGTGCATAATTCTCTATCTCAGCAGAGGATGTCGAATTGTATAATACGTGTCTAGGGTTGAAGCCCTTTCGAAAAGAAGAACAATGGATCCGAAATTGAATTTTTATGTAGAGTGTTTGATTTTTGTTTGATTTACGTTTGATTTTCTTTGAGGTTGTTTTCACATTTTGATTTGAAAGAGTGGTGGCTGATAAAAGAAGAAGGCATGGCTTATTTTCTGATCAATGAAATGGGATTAGGTGTATATATAGAAGATTTAGATATTTTTGGGTTGATTATTTTATTTATTTTTAAGTTATGTTTATATATATTTGTTGTCAAAAATTCCTATAATCACACACGGTACCCAAAAATCACGGAAATGAATATGCAGCTACAGTTCGACATTAAGGTCCCCATGAAACTGGTTTCATCGAATTTCGACTCCGTCTGCTCACACTGCGTATTTTTAACCGTCAAAATACTGATTGTATTTCAGATTAAATTCCCGTACGGCCACATACTGACTTCAAAAATCATGAAAGATGAAATCTAGCAAAAATTTAATATTGCAAAGCTAACAAAATTGGTTTCGTTGAATTCTGTGGTGGTTTGCAAAACTGGCTATTTTTTAAGCTCTAAATAACCCTTTTTAAATATAAATATATTTAAAAACAATTAAATTAAATATTTATAAATAAATATGATCGTATATATTCACAACAGAATATCATACAACTCTAAAATATTCCTATATGAATTTCTAACTTGATATTTCAAATCCCGATTAAATCGATATTCGATTTATAATGAAATTCCTTTTATATATCGTTATAAACTATAAAGGAATTCCACATCGACTTTTCTAAACTTTGATTTGGACATAAATCAAAATCTACATGACAAAATCTTAATTTTTCTCTTCCATTAGAAAAATATATTTCACCAGCTCTGAACGTTTCTTATTTCACAGAAATCCGACTTAAAACGGCTTCTATATATTCGTTTAAAGTTCGAAGCGCCAAATTGCGAACTGTAGCGCCATTTCGAGCTCGATTTTAATTATAATATAATTATACGTTCAAATTGTTATTCGAATAATATATTCGTCATTCTAATTCAATCCTAAGCTGAAATAAATACTTTGAATTTGCCCAGTTAACATTATATTGCTAATTCACTAATTCCGATTATTTCTAAATTAAATATATTATTCTATTATTTATATATAATTAAATATTCACCCTTATTTAATTCAACGATCATTTATAACTCTAAATCACTATTTATATAATTAAATAGATTAATTATAATACCGTAAAAATGACATTACAGGGATTATAAGAGGGTCATCATCAAACAGGTATATACAGGTATGATATTTTATAAACTAAGGTTGTCATCATCAAAAAGAAGGAGATTGCTGGAGAATGGAGTTTTGATGAAAACAACCTTATCCATGATTATAAAAAATATACTGGCATCTTTGTCTAGAATATATATATATATCCAGGATTTGTATACAGGAATTAATTCTGGAGACTATACAGTTTAAGAGCTCATGGAGATTCAGAATTCAGAGTAGATTCAAGACTCATGAGTTATCAAGATTTCAAGATTTCAAGAATAATATATTTATAGAGTCTAGATTCTATAAGACTCCAAATAGTACTCCAGGTTCAATCTAAATTCAAATTCTGATTTTTCAATTCTTTTCTCAATCCTCTCTATTTTTGTTTCTCTTTTTATCCTCAATCTTATCTATTTTGTTTCTCTATTTAACTCTATTTTTATTCTTTTTTGTTTTTCAAACTTAAATTTTTTATATATACTTTATTTATATTTTATATAGTTTAAAACTATATAATTTTATAAATATATTTATATAGTTTGAAAATATATTTTCATATGTTTTTCTAACATATAATATTGATTTACGACATTAGAATTTTATCTAGGAATTTAAAGAATTAATTTTATATCAAAATACTTGAAAAATGCTTTGAAAATAAAATTTACACATGGCTATGTCGACATAGCAAAATACGATGCCGACATATAACAGTTATTTTTCTAAATTTGAACGGAAGTGTCTTTTCACTATTTGAAACGCTTCAGAACCGTTGCAACCCTTCATACTCTATAAAAAGAGGTTAAAACCGAATTTTATAACATTTATTCTTCTCCATCTTCATCCTCTTTCATTCTACCATTATTCTTAAACATTTTTATTATACACTTATACTTTGCCGAATTAACTTCTGAATTAATCGAACTTCTTCTCTCTACACTCTTCACTCTCTAGTCTCTGAATCAAATGCTACTGAAGAGTTATAGCATAGTTTTGTAATTGGTTGGGTTGAATAAGCCTTATTGTGAGTCAAAGAGGAGTCGGTGTGTCCTTGTGGGCGGTGAAATCAATGAAATAGGGGTTGGTGTGTTCTTATGAGCCGTAAATTCAAGAAAGTAGGAATCAATGTCACCTTTTTGAGCCGTGAAATCAAGGAGGGTGTAATTGACTATTGAAAGAGTAATAAAACTCTGCATAACCCAGCATTGTGTTGGACTGGATGTAGGAGTGATCCGAACCAGTATAAAATCCTGTGTGTTCTTTCCTTTTCTACACTATTATCTTTATTTATTTTTGCATCTGTATTTGAATTTGTGATTGTGTTTGTGGTGTTTGGTTCATTCCATAGTTCTCTCTGGTTTTTAGTTTTGTTTAAATTCTTACAAACATTATTCACCACCTCTAGTGTTTGCTTTGCCTGAACGATCTATTCCGCAGTCCCTAACATATTCTACTATGTTCAAAATAAATAGAATTTCAAAATATAATTGAAACCCAACTATAGGTATTTGTTTTAACAAAATTCTAAATTAATTTATATTTTAAATGTCGAATTTTTTTTTGGTTCGTTACAATCTCCCCCACATAAATCATTTTGTCCTCAAAAAGGAGAATTGTAAAATTTTATGCTTAAGTAAAATGAATTTTACTTATAAAATTCACTTAGACAAAATACTTAAATTTAGTAATCTAGAAAATATACCAATTATTCATAGAGATTTAGACACGCAATTTCCAAATAATTAAAAGCCTTATTAAATCAAATCGTTCATAAAATTTTAAGTTTATAAGTTTATCAAATCAAATAGCCATAGATTGTAAATTCATCAAATAGTTCGTAGGAGTTTAAACACAAAAATTCATATAATTAATCCTTAATACAACCACATGTCATGGTATTGAAACTAAATACTCACAGTTCTAGTAAGCTTGAAATTTATCAAAATATTCGTAATATGTTAAACAAAAAATTTATCATACAACTAAATTGGTAAAACTTACTATATCAAACTATTATTTAAACAAAACTTAAATCATTGTATTAAAACTAAATAAGGAAATTTGCTATATCATGTAAAAGAGAGATATGTTCATAGTACCGAGTACCTTTAGCCAAAGTAGTTTAATATAAGATAGCCTTGAAAGTTACAAACAAATGGTTAAATATAAGCAATAAAACTTGGTAGATAATACAATAAAATAGCAAAATATAGGCAAAAGAATTTGAAATGGATAAATCATAGGTACTAACGCAAAATATATTAGTTGGTTAGTTGATAAGTTAAGTGAAATGAATAAATTACATAAGTAAAAATGCTATATAATTCACCTTATTTTGAGATCATAAATTTCAAAACATTTGAAAGCCTCAAAATTATCTCTCCGAACTTAGAATCCCGTTTTCATTTCAAACCATTGAAGTACTATACGTTACTTCCGTATAGAATCGTACTTCACTACGGGATTGCAAAACCAAAATAGCTTTTAAATACTTCAAACATATATGATAAATACTTGATAACTCGAAGCCTAACAAGTCCATCGTCGTTCTTGTAGACTTTAGACATGCGTTGATCAAGCGCGTGACTAAACTGTATAAGTACTAAATTTACTTGTTTCGACTCCAAGTAAAAATTATGTTTCATTTTCACAAGAAGTTTCCCCCATGACAAGTCCTAGGGAAAGCATATCGCGCGCAATAATATAGATGAATGACGTCGCTCCGGACACCTATAATAGAACATCATCGATGTTTCTCAAGCGAATTGTATCTCACGATCTTCATCCAGGCTCGGAACCAAGTACAAATCGCGAAGCATATATATCTTCCAGTTTTCATATAGACTCAGACAACATATATACCTTCTCAGGTTGCTTAGTCCTAGATACCATCATCGAGGGATCCCAGGTGAAGTGTATCTCATGGTTTTCATCCAGGCTCAGGCACACCAAGTACAAATCGCGAAGCATTTATATATCTCTTGGTTTTCATCCATACTCGTACACTATATATACTTGCCTAGGTTGCTCACCCTAAATCACACAAAGTTCCTTTAGTCATGGGTTACCCGAATCCATGGAAACATTCCCGAAGTTGCAAATCATTTCGTAACAATAATTTGCAAATACATTCAATCATAGTATTTTTTTTCAGACATTCCAAATATCGAGATTCAAGTCATCGAAATTTTCGTAGTTCATAAATCAGTTTATAAACTATTTATCAAATTCAAAATAATTTGGAAACTATTTCGTTCAAAACTTGGAAATCAAATTCACTTTCAAACTTACAACTTATGTTTCCATATTCTCGAAATCAATGATCTTAATCAACATTTCAAGTTTTAAATTTTTTAAAGACTTTAAGAATCATCAAGCTTCATGAAAATAATTTTTCAATTTATTTCGAACCATCCAGCAATAATAAGTTGAGATTTTCTAGGAGATTCATATCGCCATAAATTTTCCTTTCAATACTTGGAAATCAAATTTGATCAATAATATTTTCTTGTCTTCTTTTCAAATCAAATAAGACTTTCAAATTTTCAAAAGCTCAAGAAAATCGTTTATAATCCATACTACTTATATCAATCTTTCTTTAGATCAAACTTCATTTCAAACAATTTTGAACATTTTTAAGATTTTCAAATAAATTTCATATTCTCATAGTATATAATTTCCCAGAGCTTCAAAATGAATATCTTAGAAATCATTTACCATTCATATTACCAAACAACCCTTTCTTTCAACATTATTCAAAAATCCTTTATACCAAATATACGACTTTATTTTATTCTTTCACATTTCAAATATCAAATCTTGTTGAAAGGGTTACAATATTCAATTAGTTGGAAAATCTCTTGAAATCTTACTTATTCAAAATACCATCACGCTTCCACTATGTATTCCGATTATATAAATGTTCAAACTAGTATCGTTCCACAAATTAATCCCAAGACATTAATTTCAAAACTCTTAGAACCAAAACCTCAAAATTAATATTCCAAATCCAATTTTCTTACATAAGTTTAATTCTATAGTTCAAACGCTTTCAATTATTATGCAAACTCATTTATTGAGGTTCATTTAACATAATGTCTTGGATAAATCAAAGTTTCCATTTTTTCCTTACATCATATGTGATTACTATTCAAGTAATTTCCGTTTGATTCATTCTCAAATTTTTAACGGCATTCTTATATAAATTTTCATATAAGTCTCGAAAACTTCCATGTCAAATACCTTGAAATTTTATTTCAATCCGGAAATAATTTTTTTGAATCGGTTCGATTTTCAATCATATTTCAAAAATACAGATTCATATTCGTATTCTCAATCAAACTTATCACCAAAACATCACAATTAATTTGCATATACGCCACGCGTATCGCTTCTTCGATCGAATCTTCATACTTAATTTACTTGGACCACAATGGCACAGATCGAAGTACATACAGTTCTAAGTAGTTTGAGTAAATTAGTAGTTTGGAACAACTTTAAATAAAAGTAAGATAAAACTCCAGATATTATAAACCAAATAAATAAATAGGTACAAGACAATTTACAATCATAGTTAAATTAAAACAGTAAAATTAATATGATAATACTTGTAGTATAAAATAGGTAAATCGAAATATGTTTAGCATAAATATACTAAAATATAAGCTTATTAAAACGGATTAAAATAAAAGGTAAAATACCGTAAACTATTAAGCACCAATAATTAAATCAAAAAGATAATGTTATAAGTATAAAAAGCTAGAACAAACGAAGAATACAATACACAAAAGCAAATACAAATAATTTAATACTAAATAAAAGAGTTAAGTAAGAAGGTTAAATACTATATTAAAATAAAATGGTTAAGTACAAATAGAATATTAATCATAAATACAAAAGATTTTAAGAAAAACAAGGAATGTACTAAATAAAGATAAACACAAACAATTTTAGTCAAATAACAAGTCCAAATAAAATGATTAAATATAAATAATTTAGTGAAAATAAAAGCTTGGGTACAAATAGAAAATAGATAATAGCTAGATATACAAAATAGTAAATGGTTAAGTAAGGTGAATGTTAGGAAATCATTCGCATCAAAACATACAAGATACAAATAGTTTTTTAAAATAATGGATAAATTGAATAGCTTAAGGATAAATAGTACAGGTTTGAAGAAAAAATTTAACCGTAAATCAAATTTAACAAAATGGTTCAAATAAAGATCAAACACATTAAGGTAATTATTTCAAATTTCAATCTGATCCAAGTCCATTTCAACAACGTTTCAACTCACGTTTCTACAACAGTTCCTCAAATTGAGTATTGTCCCATTTTCAAGTTTCAAAAATCCATACTTGCTACTTATCTTGATTCTCAACAAAATCCTTTTTATATTAATTGGAAGATTTCAAAACACTTGGAAAATCGATCCAGTATTCACCTTTGATTTCTTTGATAATTTCGAACACTTGACAATGGCCTTCAAAATCTCAATGCAAAGGCTTTTATGAAGGAATTTCAAAAGTAACTTTTTATTTCCAAAAATATTTTGCTTCAAAATGTTTTAGTTCCATATCTTCTTCAAAAATATTTTATTTACAAAATTTCTTCCAAAATTTTATCTTTTTGAAATCCGCTGATTCTAGCATTAATTCCGCTCATTCTAAGGTATTTATACCTTATCTCTAACAAGTTTTAAACTGAATAAGCCAAGCTTTGTATGAACCAAAGCTCTGATACCATGTTGTAATGACCTGGCATTTTGCCTGCTCCAAGTCGGTATTTCAACCAACTCAGAACGTTAAAAACGATAGACTGTTATTTTCTTACAAGGTTTAAACAGAATCATAGAGCAAAAAATTTGTAGTAGAATAAAATTTTATATAAATATCAGAGTGTTATACAATAATTTGTACATCGGAATAATAATATAAATTTATACAAAAAAGTTTGCCTGAATAAAATTTACAATTTTCCGAGCTTAGCACGTGCATGCGTCTTCATTTGTCTCTCTTCTTCTTTGTGTGCTGAGATATTTAAACCTGGAACACTTGGGGCCTAACCCGAGCATTCCATGCGAAACACAAAACACTCAACTCAGGATTAAACTTATTTCAAGTTAGCAAGCTTCGATGATCACGTAAATATAATTAGTTTAGCATATATTAAATAACTCAAGTATATTAAACCATGAACTGCTTAACTACTTATTAAAGCAGATTGGATAGGCATCAAATAAGACGGCATATCAAGGGTGATGGCGCGGTAACTAACATATTCAAATCACAGCAATGGGCTCAACTTAGATGCAATGATATGCATAAATCAATTTAGCAAACAATCATGTAATGAAATGCCACTGTACTATAGGTCACATTATACTTGTAAAAGTAATATTAATAGTGCATGGGTCAAGTCACGATATGGCCATGAAAAGGAAATAGCTTTCAACCTGAACAGCAGGTTATACATGATACAAATAGGTAAAGTTTTGGTTGTTGCTAGAGGAAAACCAATGAGAATACATGCTATTTAAATGCAACAAATATGCTATCTCAATGTCCAAAATAAAAGCAACATGCTGGTGATATTTCATGCGTGAGTGGGTGCGTACGCGGGTGTGAATATTCATGGCACCAAATATAGAATTCAATAATAGGCCTTAAAGCAACTAATCACTACATGCACTGCACACGTTAACTGGTGGCTTGCAACAAAAGGGGATGGCCTAAAGTAAAAGAAGCTAAAACAGGTAAGCTAGATTTTTTTTCCAGCAAAACTCATGGTTTAACACGGTCAGTAAGATAAGGACATAGTGTGGCAGAACAAATGACATGAAGTGTTTGGCGACCAAGCTCAATTTGCCGCAAACCGAAATGGGAATATATACTCCATCAAATAGAATATGGAAGTCATGCAAGAAAGGTAATGCAATAGTACTTCAAACTAGCTTAACCTTGGTTATTAAAGTCAATGACCTCATGCTTATTAATATTTCATTCCGGGTGTCTTGTGAAGAAGCAATAAGGAAACATAGTGGTTCGCTCTGTAAACTAATAGCTGTAGGCAAGTGCTCAAGGGTTGCATGCATTCAGGAATGCTGGAACATTATTCAAAAAAAATTAGAAACATAAATGGACCCATGAACTAAAAGGAAATTTACAACACAAATGATTAAACCAAGGTAATGCATATAGATAACAAAGGCTTGCAGCCACTTGAATTTTCAATCAGACAAAAGGGTTTGCCAGACCTAATAGGGAGTGCCAGGAGCCGATAAAATTAAGGGACACTCAGTCTCAAGGAAATCTACCAAATCAAGTTCCTGGGATAGTTTTAAAATAGGGCAGGGCAATTCCAGGCAATCCTCAAGACGTTAACGTTTAAAGGAACCCATCTGCTAATAAAGTAAATGCATGAGCAAATAAAGAAGGTTAGCAAGCAACTTAGACAAGTAGCAGGACTATAAGCCAAATACAATGGTTCAACATGCACATCACAATCTGGCGTATGTCACAGGCTATACGAGAGAGGGTAGGTGCAATGTCGATGCTATTCGTCCTTATGGCAAAGTCGTGCTGACATATAGGTAAGTTCGAATTCCACAATTGGTATTATACCAAACAACAATGTAACACCCCATAATTTTAAAGAACACTATAATGATAAACTAAATAATACTTAATTAAATATTGGGAATAAAGTAAAGCAAACTGTGCCATTGCGTTCTTCTCAGAATTCTGCTTAAGACAGATCGAAGTCTGCGTAAAACGGACACCGTATGATGGAGATATTAAGGTTTTGTAGTTTGTATACATATAGGTATATATATATATATATATATATATATATATATATATATATATATATATAACAAATCCAGAAAATTGAAATCACAGAGCCAGAAATGGAGGGAAATCGGCCCATTAGGGGTTGACCAGGTCCCTTATGAGTATCGACCTATATGTCCACCCCTATAAGGGGGTATCGACCCCTACGTCTATCCCGAGATCGACCCACCGCGATCTGGGGCAGATTCTTCCCCTGTACTTGGATGCATTTCCGAACGAGATTCGTTGACATTAGGCAATAAATAGGACATCATTTCTATTGTTTCATTCACCAAAAACAATGGAGACAACGAGGTGCTGCTCCAACTCCGATTAAACTATCCCAGTCTTCAGCAACAACTTATAAGCATACAAGAATCTCTACTACAACATCTACAGTCAACTCATGTTATTTTTAGATATAAACATTTAATAATAATCTTGACATGATTATAATTTGGATCTAAACCAGTACCTGAATCATAACTAAACAGATCTTCCACTACTTGTACACCCGATCCTCTATTTAGTTCTTCCATGCCTATCTTATTATGTATATTCTGTCATTTTGCCGGATAGTATAACCATATGCCTATCCTATTATTATGCCTAATCATGTCACCATTTACCTATGCTGTTAGTATGCCTATTTCTGTCGTCATATTCCTATTCTGATTTTATGCCTATTTCTATTCTCTTCTCTCCCTCCTTCCCTTTTTATTTTAATAGCTGGGCTATCTTCGAGCCTAGGTCTATTGCTAAAATATGTGAGCGCACGAAATTGGGAATGTTTGCGAATGACAAATTCAGGTATAACTTATATTGAAAAACATGGTTAGGATCTAGGCATAATCTATACCTTAATGAAAAACTTTACTTTGAGGCATAACTTTTTATTGTGAATAGGATTTGGGGTTTAATCTTGGATAAACATGAAAAATTGTTTAGTAATGAGTATGCCTAGATTTACAGTAATTAGAAACTGTAACTACACATAGACACAAGGTTAGATTACACTTGTGGTAGAAGTCTGCTCGGAACCGCCTAGAAAATCCAGCATCCACAAGTGGTTAATGTAATATGAGGGGCTGAGTTCATAAATGTACACGTAATGGTGATAAGACACGAGGTTAAGTCCAACTTATGGTAGAAGTTTGCCCGGAACTGCCCAGCATATCAACCATCCACAAGTGGTAGACTTAATGTGAGAGGTCTAGTCCATTAACAACCATAAATGGATGAATGATAATAAAATGTTAACCTGTAATACTTAACCTGCTTAAATCTGTGGGGCTACATGAACCTGTGAAATTGAGTAGGGGTAAAGTAAACTTGCTTGAATCAGTGGGGGTTAAGTTAATCTTGTTAAATTTATGGGGGCGGGTTACATTACGCCATAGATTACATACTGCAGCACCGGAGAAGTGATGCAGTAAGTGCCAAAAAGTGTTGCTATAGGCAAAAAATGATATGTGACAACACTTTCTCGGGGTTGCCTTTTGCCATATTGCCTTAGAGTCAAAGACAACACCTTTTCAACCCTATGGTAACATTAGTGCAGGTGTTTCCATAGGTACCACTAGAACAAAAAAAATACCCTTTCACAACTGCCAAAAACAGTTGTAATATGTCTAGTACAGCTGGCAATCGTAATAAAGTCAACCTTTTTTACAACTATTTCTAGCAGTTGTTAAATTTTGTTTTACAATTGCTAAAAGTAATTATACCTCAACTGTTATTAATCAAACATTTCATAATATTATAATAAATATTATAATAAATATTATTATAACACGGTATTTTATTTAAATAAATATTTTATTTTAACATTTCAAATGGTTCAAATTTTTTTACTCCACTACTGTACGTTCACTCGTATATTACACAATCATTAATATTCACATACATTCCTCCCTACATTGTCACTCGGTTCACTCATATGAAGACGCACACATACAATCATAAGCAAGAAAAAAAACATGAAAATGATTACATAAACTACTACCTTTATTTTTTCCCTTTTGATGAGTCGCTTGCAAACGCAACTTCTGTAGTTCAGTCATGAATGGCCTCTGATACATCAGCATTTCTTTATCATTGATTGCCTTGAATTGATCTGCAACACATACATTTTAAGTTTGGAATGAAAAGTTTGGCAGCTTAGTTTTTTCGCTGGCAATATTTTTGGAGAACTTCAGTTGATCAATCGTTTACTTCTGTAGCATTCGAGCAATTTATATCAAACCATATGTAGTTGTCTCGAAGTATAATATATAATCATACAAATGCACATATACTCTACAAATCCGGTTTACCCTATCTATGGTTTATATATTTTTGTACGTTCAAATTTCAACACAATTCTTTTAGCTTAACAAAACCATCTTATATCCCTGATATGCACATATAAACATACTTAGGAACTTCGGAAGTAGAAAGAGGGTACATACATGTGACCTACCTTTAGTTCTAAGAATCCGAACCTATTGGATTTAGTTCGATTGGTGGAAGGACCCCAACCATTAACCAAAGCCAAATCTTGAAAGGTGAAACTGGACAGCTGCAAATTTTCATGTAAAAGAAGAGAAAGTGTGAGAGAACATATTATTAGCAAGATGATACAGTTTATGATAGAAACTATAGTATAACAAGATAAAGAATAGTCCAAAACTAAAATTTAAATGCATTTTCTGTTTTCCTTGTCTCAATTATTGCAAACAAAAGAAATACTTACAATCAAACACGAATTTTCCTTGTCAACCATTTTTTCCTAGCATTCTCCCAATCCTCCTCCCGATTTTGGAACATTCCAGTAAGCAAGCCTTTGTACTGAGCATTCATGGCATCAATTTCAGCCTTCCACCCATCTTGCTCTTTTTCTATAGAAAAATACACAAACGTGGTAAATAGCAAACAAAATACTGGAGGACATTAAAAAAATAACCTCGAATAAAGCTCGTCTTCTCTTACCATTAAAAAACAAGCCATCTTTGAATCCAACATCATAGACAATACAAAAATCATCAGTTGTATATCCGCTAAGACTTCTATAGCCCTCGCTCATCAAAACGGACGTTGTCGACCACTTTGAATGTTCATCCTCTTCGTTATGACTGTAAGTAGACTTATAATCTATTTGTGATGCACACACATTGTTTTCTATCGTGTCAAATTTTATAGTAGACAGGAAACATTCATATTGCGCCTAAATTCTTGTTTGCAGTTCAGTATTCAAATATGATGACATTGCTAAAGTTATTGAATCCAACGCATACTCTTACTACGTAAAATTATTGATGATTAACGAATTGTGACCTGGCTATGATTTCTAGAAATTTAACACTTCAACTATCCAAATATGGATTAGACTCCGTAATGTGGACATGAATGAAGCTTTATACTTGACTACACGCTTTATTGCTGAGCCTCTTCAAGTCGATAAAACACAACTACAAAAAATTCAAAAGATTTTCCAAGTTTTAGATTAAAGTAAATATTGATATTGATGTGATCAATAAGATTCCTATGATACTGCACAGTACACACTGAAGCGAAAAAGGAAATGGATAGAGTACGATTATATATTCCAGCAAAATGTGATAATTGCAAACTATTTGGTTATGAAATCCTGATTCATGAAACAACTACAACACCTAAATGGAATCCCAAGCAATTAGTAGAAATACCCACTACATCAGAGACTTCAACCCATAAAAATGCACCTGATAAAACTTCCAGCATTCCAGATGCTAATGAACAGAGCCACGACCAGGTCTTTTAACCAGAATCACCCAGGACATTTTAGGTAATGAACTTCAGCATGTTGCAAATGCTTTAAATGAGGAACCACCACTGGATCAGTCTATCAATATGTCAAGTTATGTTACCAAAAATGATAATCATTTAAACCAAGACAAAAGTGAAAGGATAGCTACTAATTTTACTCTTACTAAAGGAAAGTTAAGGAGTAACTCCTCAAATAAATGAAGGTTCTAACCTAAAACGTTAGGGTATGAAGTATGAAGTCACCACAGTGCACAAGCGATGTTTTCACACTGCTAAATAAATTCAAGCCAATTTTGGTTGGCTTGGTGGTTGAACACAAATTAAATCCTACGAATTTATCTCTATATTCAAAAAGAATCACCGGAAATTGGGACATAATCACAAACAATTCTTCTTAGTCCCTAGGAAGAATCTTAGTGCTTTGGGAAGCTACTATTTGGTTCATGCACATTATATTCCAATCACCACAACACATGTCCTTATCAGCTTCAAATTATGGTGACATACTGCTTACCGTCACTTTGGTGTATGATAGTAATTTGTTAACTTATAGATAGTCACCATCGGATATTCTAACACATGAGCTAGTTTCGTAACCATACGATGGGTATTATGCTGGTTTTAACAATGCATTATCTCAACTTGATAAGAAAGGTGGTTTGGCCGTCCCCTTTCAATAGCTACGAGTGTTTAGTAATTTCTTGATTCATTGCGGACTCATGAAATAAAACCTATGAGTTATGATTTTACTTGGAGGAAAATTGGTTTGGCTACTAACACAGATAAGATTTTGGTGAATATGACTTTCTTACACAAATTTCTAAATACAAAATCACGCTTTTTGAGTCAGATGACCAGTGACCACAATCTTTTTGTTGTACTTAATCCCTTCTTCTCGACCAAAAGGGTACCGTGTTGAAATCAACATAAAGCACTGAATTGAAACCATATGGAAGTCAAAGACAATCACTTTTCATCCTTATTAACGTTCACTAACCCTAACTAACATTCACTAACTTCCGAAATCAACATGAAGCACAAAATCTACATAGTTCAGTAACCCTAATTAACATTTACTAACTTCCGAAGTCGCAACTACTTGAAAATATATTGAAATCAATTGAAATCAACATTCACTAATCCTAGTCTACTGTTTCCAAAATTGAGTTGACACGGCTGCTACCTTGCGGGATAGGAGGCTGAGACGGATAGTCGATTTAGACTGGCGGAAGACAGAAATTCAGTGAGCATAACTGCATCAACACTCTCTGTTTTTTGTACTTTTTCTCTAAGTGAAAAATAACCCGAAGGCAATTAGCGTTGGTTCAACGTGAAACTAAAATTTTGGAGGGTAAAGGAGGTTAGGCGACGAAGCAAAATAAGATGACACGGATTGGTAACGTAGACCGTTGGATCCTGTACACGCGGATTGCTAATTTTTAATATTTTTTAATTAGAATATATTTGGAGCTACTGCAACACAATTTGATATATATGCTAACATCTCAAAACATGTGTTGCAACAGAAAAAAATCAGCATAGTTATGGTTACATTGTAGCAAGCAAAACCTTGGATTTTCATTGTAATAGGCCATCTATGGTGTAGTGTTATATATATATACACATACATACATACATACATACATATATATATATATATATATATATATATATATATATATATATTGTAACATCCCATAAATTTTACCAAGTTGATTTGGATTTTTATATATGAATTTGGGTTTTATTATTATAATGTTGGATTTTCCGAATATATATTTGTTTTATAAGGTTTGAATATATGAATTTTTAATTTTTAATAAAGTATCTTGTTTTATTTTATAAACTATGACTTGGTATAAGGAAATTTATTTTTAAAAGTTATGTTGAATTTATAAGGTTTTTTTTATGTTAAGTAATGATAAAATTTTGTTTTGATAATATTGATTTGAAAAAAAATATGAATTTAGCAAAGGATGATGTATTTATGATTTTTACAAGAATATTATTTTATTTATTTTATAAATTATAATGGTATTTATAAATTGTATAAAGATTTTTATGTAATTATTTGAGACCATTTGTTAATATAGAATTTTATAAATTATATGTGTAATATATTGGATAAATAATATAGACAAATATTTTAAGTTATAAATATTTTTATAAACCTTAAAGTAATATATATTAGCGACACTTGGGTAATGGCTACATTAATGAGTGTTATTAAGGTGTAGCTAAAATTTAAAATTTAACAAATAAATAAATAAGGCAATATTGGCAAGCATGCATTGGGTGGAATTAAATAAAAATAAAAATAAACATAGGTGTCTTAATGCATGAGATTTAAATGCCAAGTGGATTGAATGTAAGAAATAAGAAAATATAATAAATACAAAGAAAACATAAGCTCTTTTCATTTCATGTTCATCATTTCCATCCCACGTTCACTCTTCCTCTTCAATTTTTTTTTTTCAGTTCCTGTAAGTGAAATAATGCCTCTTCTTCTACTCAAAAATCAAAAGCTCCTAATTTAATTACTTTCAGCTCATATGATTCTTGTGAGAATTGTTCAGAACATCGTTTGTGATTTTTAAAAACTGTCGGATCCAGATTCCATCCACTATCCGAAGAGAAATTCAGGTTTTACAGTAAAAGGAAAAATTACAAAGGAAAACTTCGAAAAATCATATCTCAAATTCCGTGAAGAATTGAGTCGCGCCGTCAGCGCCGTTGCGATCAGCGACTGATGTAGTATTTTTGGTGTGAGTATGGTTTGATTTCGTGTCGATGATTGGAAATGTTGAAATTTAGGTTTTGGGTTTTTTGGAGAATCGAGCAATGATAAAGGAAATGGAACATAGAGTTGAGATGAGAATGGAATGAGCTTCGATTGGACAAAAATTGGCGGATTCCGGTGTGCTTTTGGAGGGTGCGACGAGAGGGCTTCATGCGTTCTGATGGTTTCTAGGACACGACATTTGAGGTTCGGATTTTGATGTAGGACGGTTGGAGCTCGGCATGTGGGTGCATTCGAACGAGGGGATGAAGAGAGGTTTGTCGGCGGTTTCATACTGAAGTTCGGTGGAGTATTGGAGTGGTGCATGTGCACGGTCTTGCGTGGGAGATGGGTTTGAGCGTGAGCGCTACAGGAGACCGCAAGGAAGAAGAAAGAAGGAGAAGGGGAGTTGGGCTTGGTCAAGTGGAGGAAGTTGGGCTTGCTTTGGGCTTCTTTGTTTTGGGTATAATCTCCTTTTATTTCAAAGTTAAATTTGTTAAACTTTGTAATCTCATATCTCATTCGATTTAACTCGGTTTTTCACACCGTTGGGTCCGTCAGATTTGTATCGGAAAATGGGATCTGATTATATATATGTTGGTAATCTTTGTTATAGAATAAATTATAGAAAAATAAATAAAAAGGACCTTATATTTGAATAAAAAAAATATATAATATAACGAACAATGTTATTAATTTAAATTCGATGTGTAAAATTAGCAGAAATCACCTATTGCTAATGGAAGTGAATACAAGTGATGATGGAAGTGAACTGAGAACAATACGAGTAGCAGGGACGATATCCGTAGGCCTGTTCGTCCTGTTAGCAAAGATGTTGAAGCTAGTATGGTGAGAACTCCTAATTTAAATTATTTATTTAAATTAGTTAATTGTAATTTGCTGTGATTAATTATAATTTGTTGATGATGATTGTGTGATGGATGTTGATGGTTGAATGGTTGTTCATGAATTAGATAATACACTGAACACTAGTAAGCGTGATTGTCTGTAACGCTTGTGCACAGTTAAATGTTTTTTTTGTGATGAATGAATTCATATCCATCTGATCGTATGGTTCACTTGGATAAATATGATTGCATTGCATGATATTACACACACTGTGGTTGTGGAATGTATGGGTAATCGATTTAGAATCTCCTTCCTACATACGATATTATTTATTAAGTAATATTTAAATTATTAGTTTTGAATAAAATATCAACCTTTTAAATATTGAATTAGAGTTGGAAATAATTTTAATTAGGTATAACCATTTATATGTCCATTTGAAATTAGCTTTGGAAAAAATTTATTTGAAATGAGATCTTTGAAATTTGAAACATGGTTTATATATATCGATTTTAATATTTAATTAATTAATAATATTTAAGTTTTGAAATTCGATATCAAAACTGTTTGGAAATTTAGATAATTACAAATTGATATTCGTAAAAATGAAGCTTATATTTTCAACTATTTATGAGTTATTAATCTTTAAATTGGAATTTGATTCGAAATTTGATTCGAGTTATATATTCAAACATTTATTTTATATATGCGGTCGATCCTTTTTTTTATAACGAGTATCCATTAAGTATTGAAATGATTTAACAAATTTGGGAGAAGAATATTAAATCATAATTGGAAATGTAAACTGAACTGTTAAATTTAATAAACGATATGCGTATAACATGAGACAATTTTGGGAATAAGATTTGGATCATGTATTTAACATGTTTTTTCACTGTTATATATATTGAGTTTGGAATGAATAGTATATACCACAAGATGACAATATGTGAATATCGTTTGGATTTTTAATGGATATTTTACAGCAGTGCTTTTGGTAACACTCCCAAAAGTTGTTATTGGTTTTGAAATTTATAAGTGTGAACCCTTAGTTGATTTATAAGAATGATTTCGAAGATTATTTAAGTATTGGAAATATTTATATGGGATTGAAATCGGTTTTCCAATTTAAAAAAAATAAATTGGATATGGTTGGAGATAAATCTTCGGATGTTCTATATTAATTCAGTAGGTGATGACTCTTATTATTTGAGGAATTTAAAAGGTAACTCACCGTTATTCCGCTTATAATATGAGTTGGATACGGTAATTAATATGGAAGATAAGTTGATGGTATCTCTATCCAGATCAAATATCAAAGAGTTGAATAAATCTTTTAATTAAGATATGGGGTTTCTCCACCTGATTGAAATAAGTTAGATAGAAATAATCTTCGATATTTGATATGGTACCTCATGATGTAAACGTATACTATCTGGGGAATTTGGAAGATATTATTATATCGTTATTCCACTTATAGTATTCGTTGATTATGAGAATTCATATCGAATATAAGTGGATACAATTTCTGTGCAATTTATGATTCAATATCGATTGATTTGGGTTTTGTCGTGAACCGTATCTTCAATTATATCGTTCTTGAAACTCGATGAGATTGAATGGAGGAAATTCACATCGTAATTGGGGATTTAATTAAATCTTTGATTCAAGGGAATTTATGGTAAGAAATTAAATCGAAGGTATAATCTTTGGTTTCAAAGAAGAGTTTAAGATGATAACGAGATGTATGAAATTAAAATAATTCAAATCTTGAGTTATATATGAATTAAAAATCATTTGGGAAGAGATTTGAATTGAAAAGCCTGTGTAAACCATAGCTACTGTTTTAAAGTACGCTTGTTACTTGGGAAGACCGGGATCGAATATATGTTCGAAAACCATTCCAAGTGATAATACGACGTGATGAAGCAATTCAAGACTTGGTAAACGATGAATGAAGACCGGGAATATTTGAATTGTTTAGATTAATTGTTGATTGATGTCTCGGTTGGGTAGGCCACCCGATACGAGGTATGAGTTGCATGAGACCTGAACATATTCAAGTATTTTCGGGTTGTTGTTCCGTTCAGACCCAGAACGGATTTGTATGGATGGAGTGTCTGACATTGAAATTGACCGCATAACATTGATTTCCTTAATGTATATCGGATTTGTGGCAATATATTATCCTCGTCTCTAAGTCATATCAACTTAGAGGGTATGCATTGATTGGAATCAGTGATATGTCGTGAATTGTCAATGTGGCATACCCGAGTTATGAGACGATGTAACGGCGGGATTTTTCGACCCAGAAAATCAACATACAAACACACTGTTGACTATTCAAGCATTGAAAAATACCGGGACATTAATAGAAGAATTTAGAGGGTGAGAAAGAAAAGATAGAACTAATAGAATAGAAGAAGAAGAACATCACAACTGAATAGAATCAGAGTAACACGAAGCTCGCAGCGGAACAAAATAAGATGTATTATATAACATAACTTTGAATACAAAACTGTATTGTATATACATACCATTATCAGAGTACAATACATCATATCACAGCGGAAATAACTCTACATAACTAATGGTGAAGCTTCCTGCTTTTGAGCTCCTCCAAGTGAATCTGCAAAGCCTGAAACACTTGACTGCCCGTACAAATTTGGGCACCCAAGAGTTTAGGGAAAACAAACAAAATAAACTCTGGGTCAGTCATGGGACTGGTGTGAGTAAATTCCAACCATACCGTTTTACTTTGAAAATCCTTTTCAAAACAAGAAGATAATAGTAAGACCAGCCCACACATAAACATGGACGGTTTTTACCTTACTATAACCCGAAATATTCTCGATATCAAAACCCAGTGATATTAAGATAATGTCTAACCAAATAATTATACAAGTAGTAGAACGCTTGCATCTCACGTTCCAAATATATATAGTATAAAATCATAAACCGCAGGGCGCTTATTGGAGATTGGATTTCAACAGACAAGGTATGGGAGCACCTTCTGAATAATGTACTCTAGAGGGGATACACTCAGGGTTCAACAAGAACGTGTTGCAACCCGGCCACACATGACCGCTCACTCATTTAGCTTGAGTGTCGTGAATATATTGCCACCACGGTTGTAGGTCATCCAATCGTTATCTGAAGATACAGAATCGAAAAGGAGTATAAATATGAATTTTCTCTAGATCGGTGACAATACACCCTGCTTGGGGATGACCCAACTAGCCATGCTGCCTAGCCCAACTTTGTTCCTTCATGGTTGTGAGGCTAGAGGCTACGTCTATCTTCAGAACATCTGATCACCATTCACTTTGAATGTCACATCGTCAAATCCGTAATCACACATTGATTACACAAATGCACACTGGGTGTAGAATAAAGAGAAGTAATCTTCTCCCCACCAACTTGGTATATTCGTAAAATCAATGGCGCGGCCGTTGGAAATACTCTGTCAGACACTCATCCATACAAGTTGTCCTGGGACTGGACAAACACAAAACACCATTCTAGAACTGGACGACCCTTGCATTTAACTCCGTCTTCAATTATCTTCAGCATATCAAATTCGCGGCGCTTATGCCTATACGGAGTGGTTTTCGGATAATAAATCCAACCGGTCTCTCCATATTGACAACGATGGTCAAAACACTTCAATAGTCGGTTATTTAACCATCGAAGTAAAAACAAACATCCATTCTAATGTATAACTAAACATCACACAACCACAGGCACTTTTATTTAACATCCGTTTTATTGTTCGAATTCCCATATCTTACCAGATATTTCTCAAATCCCGTTTTAGACTTTTTACATTTCTTGGAAAACATATCCAGTTATTATAAACTCTCTTTCATGTTCTAGAAAAAAATATACGTTATCAACGTTCGAAACATTTTCATTCTCTTCACGTTCCTATTTTTCTACACTTGGATAATATACCCTATCTCCATTTGAAAATATTTCTAATATCATCATAAACATTTTAATCTGCCAACGTTCCCTTTTAAAACACTATTCACTTTAAAATGTGAATAACATACCTATGATATAAATCTAAACACCTTATCAAATAACTCATCATTCGAGTAATAAATACCCTTATCTCGTTTATTGAAACCTCTTTCACTTTATAACTCTGTTTCTAACTTAACTTCTTGTTAGATCAATATCAAGATTATAACTACATACTGATTTCTTATCCTATCATAATTCATTTGTTTACTAAATGTTAATTATTCTATCGGATTATAATCCCTAAAAATGTTTTACTTTTTATACATTCGACATCGTCGAATTCTAGTCCCAAATCCTAATGGTTTAATTCAAATCACATTTCGAACATCGAAATGTTGTCATCGTTTTCTAACACGATTCTCCAATTTCTCTTTCTAAAACTGATTCTTATATTTTCTTACGACATCGTTATTTATCACTTTCGAATAAGTGGATTTCAACTAAACTGTAGCATTTCCTAGGAGGTGCTGCCATATATAAAAATCACGGCTATGTTTGGTTAACAGCGTTAATTTATCGCTATAGTTCTAAACTAGCCATACGCCGTAGTATCTTCCTTTATAACAAATCTTGACATACAATCACGCTTGTGCCTAATCAACAGCGTTTATTTTATCGCTATAGTTCTAAGACTTGCATACGCTGCCATATTCCTTTTATACTAGTCTTGACATCTATTACCGTCACAAAAATCTTGACATCTCTTTCCGTTACAAACTGATATCGTTCCTCGGTAATAGCGAAGCCGTTCAAGTTGGGGTATTCAATTTACCTCTCAGACCTTGATCGACACCGTTCTTACCTTAGAACCGACACAAGTCTGTACTCTAATCCTTTATTATTTATAATATCTATCAGCCTGTATTTTCTTATTTAATTTTAACTACGGTTTTATAACGCCATATCCTTATATTGAAATCTCTGGTGTTTATGATTATTTATATTTCGCTTTCTCCATCCCACAGTTCTATTTATAACTTCTTAACGAAAAGGTAATTAAATCTTATTAATTTGGATTAATCTATTTCTAAACTGTTTTCATTAGATTAACTAAAGTCAAATTAATCTAATAATCATTTTGCCAAATAACAGTTGATTTAATCAACTTCATTTCATCAGTAATTTCGTTAACTGATCTTAATTACTTCTCATTAGATTAATATAATTAATCTAATAATATTTCTAAAATTGTTTATCTTAAATATAATTATCCAAATACTTAATCATCGGATACTTTCTGCTTATTAAACTTATTTTAAATATCAACAATCGTTTTTATCTATTTTATAAAAACGAACTCTAAAATACTGGTTTATAATAGAATTCTATTATAATTAACTTCATTGATTTGCTTGACGGCTAATCAATTTCTTAACAAGACGACGGGTTTTACGGTCGACTGTTACCACTTTCTTAGTCGATATATGTTTATTTATTTATCGAAACAGATGTTGAATTTCCGTTCAACATCAATCACTCACACGGGGTTTTAAATGTGATTCGGGTTCAAACAGTGCATACAAACAAACAGCACATATAAATATCGAGGAATCCGGTCGGATTCCTCCAACCGGTTTCCGCATCTAAAGATGTCAGTCAACACAATTTACACTAACTCTATACTAGGGTATATTTTAAACGATGGAATCAGTGTCCAACCGATGGTGTGTACATATGTGATGGTATATAATATTCAAACAAATTACTGGTAATCTACCTAATCGACCATCACACAGCATTCAAACAACATTAAAATATAATTAAAATATTTTAAATAGATCAGAGTGAGTGAATTTACTCACATTGGCGCGTTAACCGTTAAATAACGATTTGCGTTCGATGATCTGATCCACTGTTTTACTTAATTCAAACGAGCTCCACATCGCTGTAGACCAGCCCCAGAACGTAGACATCTTCGTTACGATCCTAGACCGATATTTGTCAAATTTGTTACTCATATTTTTCATCCTCCTTCTTTCAGTATCAACCCGTACTTCTCCTTTTCACATCTGTTACTTGCCACTCCTCAAACCAACGCCTTGCACTTGCACAGTGTGTCACCTTCCTCCGATATCACCACGTTCTCCATCAATTTTAAATGTACAGGCTAACTCAAACTCGACGGTGCCATCTTGAATGCAACCAACCTCCCTTTAGTGCTATGAACGTCGAGCTCCTCACAATACAAAGAACCCCACTTCCGGTAGCTTTTAAATCCCATTGCTCCATCAAAATCTACACGCTACCCTTTCTCATCAACGAACACCCTAGTATAATATTCACCACACCTTCATTTGTACGTTCAACTTCATCCTTGGTACTGCATTTTTTTCCTTTTCTAATGAACTTGGGATTCACATTAATATCATCGGCCCAACACCCAACAAAAGAAACAACCCACGCTGCACCATAAATTTCTTCATCTTCTCCCATTCATTTGCAAACTGCTGCAGTCCCTCCATTTTCTCAACTGTCCACGCAAGAACCAAAAGCACACGAGCAACATTTCACCTCCTTCAATAAATATAAACCCCCTGCCGTGAATTCCAACAAACGCCATACTGTTTTTTTTTTTCTTCCTTCCAACAAACGTGAATGTGCACACCCCAAACCACTTCAAGTCCTACATGATTTGCTGCGAAATCATCTTCACCAAATCCGGAGCCTGGCTTCTCCCCATGTGTCACTTATTAGCTCCATCTTTCACGTCCAGTCTTCTTCTTTTTCAAAAATGCTTCCCTGAGGCTATACCATTTTCACGTGAGTCCATGCCTTCTTCAAAGAAAGCTTTCCTTTCATTTACTGAAACAAATCCCACCGTGCTTCACTAATAAATGATCAATATAAAAATCCGTATAACACCTTTCTTTCTGTTGACCCACTCTTTGTCCCTGAAAGCCGCAGCCTTCTTGCTTGTTTCGTTCCCCCTCTCCTGCTAATTTCCTGCGCAAGCCACACAACCGTCCCCCCTCCTTTCATGACTCTTCTCTTCACAAAACATTTGCGCCCATGCAGTTGTATACCCGTCACCATCTTTGTATGGACCCAGATCCACTACTCCTTGCATGCAAAACAACATGCTCCAGGCCCTTGCCGTTTACGTGACCATCCCTTCATTTGCCGACAACACCCCACTTCCTTCCCATATATTTAGTTTCATCTTCTATCCCATGAACCCTCAACCAAAACTCCATGCATCCAACTACCCCGCGCCTCACTTCGAGCTAGGAGCTCCGTTTTGCATAGCCTGCATCGATCGAAAACTCGCTGGCTTTGTATTTGAATAAGAGGGCGAGTGTGGGTTTTCATGAATTTAAGATTTAGTGGAGGATTTACAACAAAAGATTCGAAAGAGGATGAGAAATTAAAGAGGAGCTTCTCGCTTGTTTGCCTCCGAAAAAGAAGATGGCAGTAATGTATTTATAAGGTGTGAACGCTTACTCCTTAAGCGATAGGGGTATGGTATAACCAGTAGAGTAGCCATGTTTCATTCCCTGATATAGTTCGATGTGAAAACATAGAGATTAGGGTAGTCTTCATTCCCAACGTATAGGCTGTATATTTATATATTTCTTTGAATTCCTTAATATCGAAGTAAGAGGTACAGCTTGATTTAATAACACAAGGATCTATGGTAGTTGAGGTTATAGGGGATGGTTTTAAGTATGGTGCGTTTCCTTTGTAATGAAGTAAAGCTATTACTTTACTATTGAGAAAAATGTGGACATATATTTTCTTGTCCATCTGTATGAAGCTTCTGCGTAGGCAGCGAATAGTAAGGTAGGCAATTGTTATATATATATTATTTGTTAAAATATATGTGGTGATGACGGTATAAAATTTCGTTCATTTACTGACTGTTACAGACAGATGTAAGAGTACCATCGTGCTCAACGAGGTGTCACGGTCCCAAAAATATAATAATACCGGTAGTTTGACTTATATTTTGAAATCCCGAAATACCGATACGGGGTACACAATACTCCAAATAAAAAGTTGCGTATTTAATTAATTAAAAATTATAGTAAAATTCTAAAAATTAAATTATCGCTGCGCCTCAAAAGAACATTGTCTCGATTAGCAACCGATATCAAGTTATATCCAAATAACCGTTACGGTCGATATACGCTTATACAGCTACTTTTCAAATATTTGATTTGGACATATCTTGCAGTATATACGACGAAATCTTGGTTTTTCACTTCTGTTAGAAAGATACAGTTCAACAGATTCCAACGCTTCTCGTTTCGAAGAAATCCGATTCAAAACGAGTCCGGTACACTCAGTTGAAGTTCAGAACGTTTAATTACGAACTGCAGGGTCGTTCTGAGCTCGATTATAATTAATATATATTTATATACGTTCAACTTCGTTTTAATTAATATATGAATCCATTTATATTCTGAATTCAATATTTAAACTGATTTAAATATTAAAATACCAACCGACAAAAATGCGGGACGTTACAGACTAGCTAGTGATGATCAAAGAATGGCTTATCGAAGCATCGCTTTGCGTATGACGTGACATCAACAAACCTCACACCCAGGATTGATGAGAAACTGGCGGTTAGGTTTTATACTTATATATGAATTGATGATGAAGCTGTGCAGCAGTGGGAAACCACTTGTGAACCTGGGGAAGTTGGGTATGTTCGGGGGGCCGTGTCTGGTCGAAAACCGTTGATCTGCCCTGACGATGTGTATTCGGTGTCCGCGTATGGTCGAAAAAGCCGTTGAGGCACTTCGTTTTGTATTCCTGATTGATCTTTCGTGTCAGGAATCATCAAGTTGGAAACCCAAATTTTCTTATGCGAGCCATACGATTTTGATGGTATATATATATGGCAACATATATTATGGGGTATATGCTGTCTAGGATTAATACATTTACTTGCGAAATGTTTTCCACTATATATATATTATGGTAATGAAGAGGATTTTACGTATGAAAGCATATTTGGTTGTCATAAGATAAAACTCGCCCATCTGGTGTGCGCTTGCATTGTGTGATGTGGGACGAGCTTATGATAGCTTCATTTTCAAAAGACATTGCGCATTTATATGCACGGATATTCACATGGAGTAAATCCGTTCCGCGTTAGCAGCGTGATCCGGTGAAGTTCCCAACTTTAAAACGAATCAAACTGTTTTGAGTTCTCACACCAGTCCCATGACTGACCCGGAGTTTATTGTTCCTTCCTAAACTCTGGGTGCCCATAAATTTCCACGGGCAACCAGTAGTTTAGTTTTGCAGTTATAGATCGTTGGAGCAGGATCCAGAGCGCTTTCAGAGTTGGAGTCCATGATAGAGTTGAAACTTCCGCTGTGTTTTGATCTTCCGCTGAGAGTAAAGTTAATTTTCTTTTCTTCCGCTGTGTATATTTGTAACTCTGATATTCTATGTAACTCGGATGTAACATTGTAATTTGCAATGAAAAGTTCTGTTATTTTTGTTGAATATATGTATGTACCCATAGCAATTCGTCTTTATGAACGGTTTAAGTCGGTTTAATTACCGCCGAAAATCAGGCAAAAAGGCGGGTTGTTACAGTTGGTATCAGAGCTTTGGTTATACAAAGCTATGGGGTACGTACATATTTGGACAAAAGAATAGGACTCCTTAGAGTTGTATTATCTCATTAGAGATAGGGTTAGAAATACCCTAGAATGAGATTTTGGAATATTATGACGAGAGAGCGTATTTTTGAAACCTATATAAGGTATTTTTGAACAAGTAAATCATTTTGAAACGATGATTATTTGAAATATATTTTGAAATATAATTGGAAATAAGGATTTCGAGTGTTTTATTCGACGTCACGATTGGACTATCGAGTATGTAAGAGTTTTAAATATACGTCTGATCAACGTATATGCGAAGCCAACATATACTAGATAGATATAGAGTCAACTCTAGTCGCCCGGGGATGATCTGATGACGATTGCAACATCATCAGTACTCATTTTCGAGTTTTGAAAGTGGGATGACTATATGACTCCAGTTAAGACGTCAAGGGATACTTGAAAATTTTCGATAGGTTGGAACTATTAAGAGGGAATTTTATAGGTTATGAATACGAATCAAACTAATTTAATAACCAGAAGGATTTTGAGGTAAATCCACTTAAAGATTTGAAAGCGAATCTGGGAAATAAGATAATACATTAGAAATTATATCAAAAATAGCACCCATACTTCAAGTCATAACAAATGTTTGAATGTGGTCTAATAAGTTGTAATCGGAAAAGATATTATACTTCTCAAAGGATGTTAATATGTTAATATAATCAATAGATTTGGATAAATCCTTAACATGAATTGTAAATGGGAATATCCAAGAATAATTTAGCTATCAGAACCCCTTAAGGAATTTGAAGATGCTTTAGACTTAAGTTAAGAATTTGTTTAAAGTGATGAGTTTGACTTAAGTTAGAAATGAGTTTAAAAAGTTATTCTAAATCGTAACAAACATCGAAGTAGACAAATTTGGATCTTTGAAGTATTAAGTTGAAAGTTGTGAGTTCTGAAAATGTTAAGATTAATAGTTGAAACAACCTTAGCTTGAACCTGTGTACGCATGATCAGAGTGCGCAGAGGAAGCGTGATGGTATTTTAAATAAAACTGTTTTAAGAGATTTTCCGGCTAGTTGAGTAAGAAAAATTTCTAGACAAGATTGATATGTAAACAAGAATGAAAAGAGATGTATAATATGAATTTTAAAGTGGATTTAGAAAAAGTGTTATTCGATTAGGTGAATATGACAACTAAAATATGAATATTAAATGAGTATAACTTATAAATGGGTTAATGAGAAATTTGAAACAATTGGAATATTTGAAATAGAATGAGTGTTTCGGAAATACAATCCTATCTCTTCCCTTATCGCTGGATTTTGCTCGACCTATTGTCATCTTTTGAATATCACCCCAAATTGCCGTGTTTGGAATTTAACTGTCCAACTTTATCTCTGAATTCTTTATGTTTGCCCTGCTCTGATAAAGCCTTAGGCAAGTAAATCAATTTGGATTCGAAACCAGTAGTTCGAATTATCTCTTAAGTTGAAATTGAATATGTATTAAGAGCAATAGAATTTCTAATACTGTATATAGCCAAGATATTATTTGAACGATTAGGGAAAGGATTATTTGAGAAGTTAGATTTCAAATTTCTAATTTAAGCACTTGGTCTTAGAATTGATAAGGAAATCATGGGTTCCGTAAGAGTAAGTTAGGATGATAATTTCCAAACTTTAAGATTTTCCTAGAGTCACAGACCTCTAAGTAGTAGACATTATCTATTCTAGTATCTTCTTAGTGGTAGTGGTAGTAGCCCTGAGTCTAACTTAGAAATTTTGATTCAAACAAGACCGGTGACGACCCTATAAATCACTAGATCATAGGAGTTTTCTTAGACTCTACCTTTAGTAAGAATTAGATAGAGTATCCTGAGATAATGTGAACCTTGGTTTTAACCGTTACATCCCCGATAAGTCAAGAGAGAAATGAGAATTCAAAATTTGTTAAGGAGTTTTAATTTACTCGACTTCCTTTTCGAGGACGAAAAGTTTCCAAGGGCGGGGAGGGGGGGGGGGTGAATGTAACATCCCATAAATTTTACCAAGTTGATTTGGATTTTTATATATGAATTTGGGTTTTATTATTATAATGTTGGATTTTCCGAATATATATTTGTTTTATAAGGTTTGAATAATATTGATTTGAAAAAAATTTTGTTTTGATAATATTGATTTGAAAAAAAATATGAATTTAGCAAAGGATGATGTATTTATGATTTTTACAAGAATATTATTTTATTTATTTTATAAATTATAATGGTATTTATAAATTGTATAAAGATTTTTATGTAATTATTTGAGACCATTTGTTAATATAGAATTTTATAAATTATATGTGTAATATATTGGATAAATAATATAGACAAATATTTTAAGTTATAAATATTTTTATAAACCTTAAAGTAATATATATTAGCGACACTTGGGTAATGGCTACATTAATGAGTGTTATTAAGGTGTAGCTAAAATTTAAAATTTAATAAATAAATAAATAAGGCAATATTGGCAAGCATGCATTGGGTGGAATTAAATAAAAATAAAAATAAACATAGGTGTCTTAATGCATGAGATTTAAATGCCAAGTGGCTTGAATGTAATAAATAAGAAAATATAATAAATACAAAGAAAACATAAGCTCTTTTCATTTCATGTTCAGCATTTCCATCTCACGTTCACTCTTCCTCTTCAAATTTATTTTTTTCAGTTCCTGTAAGTGAAATAATGCCTCTTCCTCTACTCAAAAATCAAAAGCTCCTAATTTAATTACTTTCAGTTCATATGATTCTTGTGAGAATTGTTCAGAACATCGTTTGTGATTTTTAAAAACTGTCGGATCCAAATTCCATCCACTATCCGAAGAGAAATTCAGATTTTACAGTAAAAGGAAAAATTACAAAGGAAAACTTCGAAAAATCATATCTCAAATTCCGTGAAGAATTGAGTCGCGCCGTCAGCGCCGTTGCGATCAGCGACTGATGTAGTATTTTTGGTGTGAGTATGGTTTGATTTCGTGTCGATGATTGGAAATGTTGAAATTTAGGTTTTGGGTTTTTTGGAGAATCGAGCAATGATAAAGGAAATGGAACATAGAGTTGAGATGAGAATGGAATGAGCTTCGATTGGACAAAAATTGGCGGATTCCGGTGTGCTTTTGGAGGGTGCGACGAGAGGGCTTCATGCGTTCTGATGGTTTCCAGGACACGGCATTTGAGGTTCGGATTTTGATGTAGGACGGTTGGAGCTCGGCGTGTGGGTGCATTCGAACGAGGGGATGAAGAGAGGTTTGTCGGCGGTTTCAGACTGAAGTTCGGTGGAGTATTGGAGTGGTGCATGTGCACGGTCTTGCGTGGGAGATGGGTTTGAGCGTGAGCGCTACAGGAGACCGCAAGGAAGAAGAAAGAAGGAGAAGGGGAGTTGGGCTTGGTCAAGTGGAGGAAGTTGGGCTTGCTTTGGGCCTCTTTGTTTTGGGTATATTCTCCTTTTATTTCAAAGTTAAATTTGTTAAACTTTGTAATCTCATATCTCATTCGATTTAACTCGGTTTTTCACACCGTTGGGTCCGTCAGATTTGTATCGGAAAATGGGATCTGATTATATATATGTTGGTAATCTTTGTTATAGAATAAATTATAGAAAAATAAATAAAAAGGACCTTATATTTGAATGAAAAATATATATAATATAACGAACAATGTTATTAATTTAAATTCGATGTGTAAAATTAGCAGAAATCACCTACTGCTAATGGAAGTGAATACAAGTGATAATGGAAGTGAACTGAGAACAATACGAGTAGCAGGGACGATATCCGTAGGCCTGTTCGTCCTGTTAGCAAAGATGTTGAATCTAGTATGGTGAGAACTCCTAATTTAAATTATTTATTTAAATTAGTTAATTGTAATTAGCTATGATTAAATATAATTTGTTGATGATGATTGTGTGATGGATGTTGATGGTTGAATGGTTGTTCATGAATTAGATAATACACTGAACACTAGTAAGCGTGATTGTCTGTAACGCTTGTGCACAGTTAAATGTTTTTTTTTTTGTGATGAATGAATTCATATCTATCTGATCGTATGGTTCACTTGGATAAATATGATTGCATTGCATGATATTACACACACTGTGGTTGTGGAATGTATGGGTTATCGATTTAGAATCTCCTTCCTACATACGATATTATTTATTAAGTAATATTTAAATTATTAGTTTTGAATAAAATATCAACCTTTTAAATATTGAATTAGAGTTGGAAATAATTTTAATTAGGTATTAATTTGGTATAACCATTTATATGTCCATTTGAAATTAGCTTTGGAAATTTTTTATTTGAAATGAGATCTTTGAAATTTGAAACATGGTTTATATATATCGATTTTATTATTTAATTAATTAATAATATTTAAGTTTTGAAATTCGATATCAAAACTGTTTGGAAATTTAGATAATTACAAATTGATATTCGTAAAAATGAAGCTTATATTTTCAACTATTTATGAGTTATTAATCTTTAAATTGGAATTTGTTTCGAAATTTGATTCGAGTTATATATTCAAACGTTTATTTTATATATGTGGTCGATCCTTTTTTTTATAACGAGTATCCATTAAGTATTGAAATGATTTAACAAATTTGGGAGAAGAATATTAAATCATAATTGGAAATGTAAACTGAACTGTTAAATTTAATAAACGATATGCGTATAACATGAGACAGTTTTGGGAATAAGATTTGAATCATGTATTTAACATGATCTTTCACTGTTATATATATTGAGTTTGGAATGAATAGTATATACCACAAGATGACAATATGTGAATATCGTTTGGATTTTTAATGGATATTTTACAGCAGTGCTTTTGGTAACACTCCCAAAAGTTGTTATTGGTTTTGAAATTTATAAGTGTGAACCCTTAGTTGATTTATAAGAATGATTTCGAAGATTATTTAAGTATTGGAAATATTTATATGGGATTGAAATCGGTTTTCCAATTTTTTTTTTTAAAAAAAATTGGATATGTTTGGAGATAAATCTTCGGATGTTCGATATTAATTCAGTAGGTGATGACTCTTATTATTTGAGGAATTTAAAAGGTAACTCACCGTTATTCCGCTTATAATATGAGTTGGATACGGTAATTAATATGGAAGATAAGTTGATGGTATCTCTATCCAGATCAAATATCAAAGAGTTGAATAAATCTTTTAATTAAGATATGGGGTTTCTCCACCTGATTGAAATAAGTTAGATAGAAATAATCTTCGTTATGATGTAAACGTATACTATCTGGGGAATTTGGAAGATATTATTATATCGTTATTCCACTTATAGTATTCGTTGATTATGAGAATTCATATCGAATATAAGTGGATACAATTTCTGTGTAATTTATGATTCAATATCGATTGATTTGGGTTTTGTCGTGAACCGTATCTTCAATTATATCGTTCTTGAAACTCGATGAGATTGAATGGAGGAAATTCACATCGTAATTGGGGATTTAATCAAATCTTTGATTCGAGGGAATTTATGGTAAGAAATTAAATCGAAGGTATAATCTTTGGTTTCAAAGAAGAGTTTAAGATGATAACGAGATGTATGAAATTAAAATAATTCAAATCTTGAGTTATATATGAATTAAAAATCATTTGGGAAGAGATTTGAATTGAAAAGCCTGTGTAAACCATAGCTACTGTTTTAAAGTACGCTTGTTACTTGGGAAGACCAGGATCGAATATATGTTCGAAAACCATTCCAAGTGATAATACGACGTGATGAAGCAATTCAAGACTTGGTAAACGATGAATGAAGACCGGGAATATTTGAATTGTTTAGATTAATTGTTGATTGATGTCTCGGTTGGGTAGGCCACCCGATACGAGGTATGAGTTGCATGAGACCTGAACATATTCAAGTATTTTCGGGTTGTTGTTCCGTTCAGACCCAGAACGGATTTGTATGGATGGAGTGTCTGACATTGAAATTGACCGCATAACATTGATTTCCTTAATGTATATCGGATTTGTGGCAATATATTATCCTCGTCTCTAAGTCATATCAACTTAGAGGGTATGCATTGATTGGAATCAGTGATATGTCGTGAATTGTCAATGTGGCATACCCGAGTTATGAGACGAGCTAGTGATGATCAAAGAATGGCTTATCGAAGCATCGCTTTGCTTATGACGTGACATCAACAAACCCCACACCCCGGATTGATGAGAAACTGGCGGTTAGGTTTTATACTTATATATGAATTGATGATGAAGTTGTGCAGCAGTGGGAAACCACTTGTGAACCTGGGGAAGTTGGGTATATTCGGAGGGCCGTGTCTGGTCGAAAACCATTGATCTGCCCTGACGATGTGTATTCGGTGTCCGCGTATGGTCGAAAAAGCCGTTGAGGCACTTTGTTTTGTATCCCTGATTGATCTTTCGTGTCAGGAATCATCAAGTTGGAAACCCAAATTTTCTTATGCGAGCCATACGATTTTTATTGTATATATATATGGCAACATATATTATGGGGTATATGCTGTCTAGGATTAATACATTTACTTGCGAAATGTTTTCCACTATATATATATTATGGTGATGAAGAGGATTTTACGTATGAAAGCATATTTGGTTGTCATAAGATAAAACTCGCCCATCTGGTGCGCGCTTGCATTGTGTGATGTGGGACGAGCTTATGATAGCTTCATTTTCAAAAGACATTGCGCATTTATATGCACGGATATTCACATGGAGTAAATCCGTTCCGCGTTAGCGGCGTGATCCGGTGAAGTTCCCAACTTTAAAATGAATCAAACTGTTTTGAGTTCTCACACCAGTCCCATGACTGACCCGGAGTTTATTGTTCCTTCCTAAACTCTGGGTGCCCATAAATTTCCACGGGCAGCCAGTAGTTTAGTTTGCAGTTATAGATCGTTGGAGCAGGATCCAGAGCGCTTTCAGAGTTGGAGTCCATGATAGAGTTGAAGCTTCCGCTATGTTTTGATCTTCCGCTGAGAGTAAAGTTATTTTTCTTTTCTTCCGCTGTGTATATTTGTAACTCTGATATTCTATGTAACTCGGATGTAACATTGTAATTTGCAATGAAAAGTTCTGTTATTTTTGTTGAATATATGTATGTACCCATAACAATTCGTCTTTATGAACGGTTTAAGTCGGTTTAATTACCGCCGAAAATCGGACAAAAAGGCGGGTTGTTACATATATATGTATATATATATATATATATATATATATATATATATATATATAAAATCCAGACAAACTTAACCTGTTTTACTTGTAGGGTTATGCAATCTTTTTAAACTATTAGGCATAACCTATCAAAATCCTATTAATGGTGATGCAAGTCTAGGGGAAGCTTATATCATCTGTTGTGTGGGACCCGTATCAGTCAGTAACCCATCTTGGTATCAAACGGGAAACCCCGAACTAGGTCAGGGTCTAGGCACGCTTTCTTAGTTTATTGTCAGAGGTTCATTTAAGTAGGGATGCTGATGGAGCACTCCGTCGGATTCATGTGTGTGCATGAATCTGCTTGCATTAGGGTAATAAGACGCTATGACATCAATAGATAGTTGTGCATCTCGATAATAAAGGGGTTGCCACCTTAGGAAGTGATAAATCCTACTATGGAGCTAGCACAGGGTGTCTACGGGATAGGGAGATGATCGCTTGGGTAGTAATGAAGGTACATCTAGACTTGCTTTTTTAGGAGCCTGTTATTACCGTTGGGGGTAACACCTGTCATTTCTGTTGGGCTGTCTATTATTATTGTATGGGGAAAATCACCTCACTAGACATACACCTAAGTCTACCATCATGTTCTTGTTGGGATCATCGTGTTTCTGTTATACTAGTATTTGTTCGGGGGAAAGTACTTAAGAAGCACAATACATTCTGTTCTGATAATTTAGTTTATCATGCTCATTCTGTTATACATGTCTTATGATACTATTATATCTCTCATACAGTTATACGCATGTCATGATACTTTTACTTAAAAGTAACTAGACTTGCTAAACTTTATGTCTGGCCAATTTTGTTCCTCTTCTCTCTCTTACATCCCCCATTGGTTCTTAAGGTGGGAATACCCAGGCTTGATTTGGATTCTCTCTTTCACTCTGCTTGGGGCTGTTAGATGTACCGCTTTGATTTCTTGTCTTCTCTAATATGGCTATATTTTGGGGGCTATGCTTTTTATATATTACTATACTCTAATAATTTTTGTACAAGACAGAAGTTTTAAATTGATGTAATGGGTTTCCAGTATTTCATACTTATGATGCAACTGGGTTTTGGATCACGATGTTTTCTTTTTTAATAATGTTTTAAATTTCGCTGTTATTTTATATTTATCTTATGATGTTTCTATTTCTGTTTACCCATAACGCTTCACGAAACTAAATGCATTCTGATAAAAAGTGACACTAACGGACATGGGGTGTCACATTTGTTACAGGGCTGAAGGTTACCAGATCGATAAAAGATTTTGGAAATTGTTGTCAAAAAGGTTTTAAAAGAAAGCATTTTCAAAAGAAAACTCTGTTTTGAAAACCATATTCCCCAAAGCCATATGAAATATCTTTCGATTCTCTGTTTGAATCCCGTTACTTTCCTTTTTTCAGCATGTCTAGGGAACCTATTCTTCCCGAGGGCATTACGATACCAGCTTGGTTCCGTAGGTATCTTGAGGCTACGACGCCTGCTGTAGGACAAGCAGACGCCCCTCCCCCAGCTGCGAGCGCACAAAATTGGGAATGGTTAGGAATGACAAATTTGGGGCATAAATTCCTTATGGGTTTCAAGTTCGAAGTCGTTGCTGGCTAAGGATAGAGATGACATCAGAGACTAGATATGCTTCAGTGGCGGTGGACCGACGCTGCGGTGGCCAGTCTTGGTTACGGAATCCGGTCTTGCGCGTACTGTTCGATGGCGGACGGAGATGGAGTAACGTGATGGAATCGTGGTGAGTGGTTGTGGAAGGAGGAAGAGACAGTGGTGAGGTGACGGTGGAGAGCGACGGATGCCATAGCGATGGATGCGATGGTGAAGAAAAAGATCGAATTTTTGATTTGGGGATTTTAATTTGGCTGTGGAAATGAAAGTAACGGTTGTTAAAATAAAAGGAGATGGGAGAAGTTTATAGTGAACATAGCAGAAAGGAATACACTATTTGATAGTCTAACGAAAGAAACCACATGCAGATTGAAACAACAATGTGTCAAACTAAACAGAACAGCAAAGACAAGTGGTAAATAGTTTCCACCACCCAAATCTCAAGCAAATATTTAACAGATATTGTGTTGGATCTGATGTTGGGCTGAACGAGTAAATGGTTTGAACGGTTGGTTAGGCCAGAACACGATTGAAACAAAAGGAAAGTAAACGCTATTTTCTGAATGGAGTACAACGATGTTATAAATAAAGTTTCAAATTACAGCAATAAATTAAGTTTGATGTTATCGCCATAACACGTGAAATTTATTCCACAATTCATTCCTTGCTTGTTTATTCATTGACCGTATATCCAACTATTGTCATTTTTAAATGGATTGCAATTAAATAAATAAATTAATGGTTGAATTTAGAATTTCAAATTATATGTACATATATATTCGAAACCATGCTCTACAATAATTTTGATCTCAAGTTATACAATCATAAAACTAAATTTTACACTTAACAATTCGTTGTCAAAATACTTTAAATTTCGTAAAATAATATAGTAAGTTAGAGAGCCCAGTACAAATATAAAATATAAAATAGCTAAATACAAATAAAACCGTAACCAGTTTAACTTAAAGATCCAGCTTAAGTTCCATCAAATGTCCATATTAAAATTAAATGGAAAGAAATCAAGGCTATTAGTACAAATTAGTTGAAAAATGTCAAACCATCTATTAGACCGAAATTTGGTACTAACACTCAAATGCAAATCACAGATGGTAGAATGCAGAAAACAGTAAAATAAGTGGACATACACGCGGTTTTTATAGTGGTTTGGCTCTAGATGTAGCCTACGTCCACTTTATAATTTTGTTGTTATACTGACAAGTCATAAGAATCAGTTACATGCAAACGCACAATCTGTGTGTTCAATGAAATTACAAAAGTTTATACATGTAATCCATGTGTTAATTGGATTTGAATGATGCACAATGCCTTTGCACTACATCATATTTCCAGTTTTGCCACACCCAAATGTGGAAGAATTGCCACGGCCGTAGGCCGTGGCAATTTTGGAACGGTTTTGGGCTGTGGTAGAATGCATTATCAGGGTTTTTGACCGTTGCTAGATTTGGAATGGGTTTGTACCATTCTAACGTTAAGGCAAAAGATTCACGGTACTTGTGCCCTACGTCCCAACACTACAACAAAAACACCATTACACAACTGTCAAAAAATGTTGTAATAGTTCTATTACAACTATCGCCCGTCAGTCTTTATATCCAGAGTTGTAATAACGCTAGAATTTTTTACAATTGTTTTTAACAGTGGTAAAAGTTATGTTTACAACTGTTTTTGGCAGTTATAAAGTGTTTTTTAACAACTGCTTCTGGCAGTTGTAAAAATCATCTTTATAATTGTTATATGCAAAAAAAAAAAAAAAAATCCAAATACATATTTTGTAAAATAAATAAACATAGACAATGTAATAAGATTAATAATACAGTATAAACAAATCAAGTATTACACTATAAGAAAATTACGTCATAGATGATTGCACTATATAAATTACTTGTTTCATTTACAAAAAAAAAAAAAAAAAAAAAAAAATTCTAAACAACATTCCTTACTACAAAAGTACAACTCAAAGACATAGAATATGAAAATTAAAATCCAATCTAAGCTCCTTTCTATCAAGGTTACGGTCAACATCTCAAATCCATTTTCCTTTTGTCCATCACGATTGGTTAGTAGCAAAAAATGCATCGTCATCACATAGCATTCGCACCAATCATCTCATAACAGAAACAAGATTACAAGCGAGCACACTTGCACCATCACAAACCATCCAAATTTCATCTTCCAACTGAAGCAACATCAACTCCAGAACAACTCCTCAAACAGTCCTCCACAACTGCTCCTTTGCAAACATCTACTGCTCTACATCAACTTACTTAACAAGGCGACAACACCACAAACCAAATAACATACTCCTCCACTAACATACTAAAATGGTCATTAATCAACCACAATCCTCTTCTGCCAACCCCAGCCTCGCTACTGCAACCCAGCATAAATATCTCTTCATATCAATAAACTAGAATCCAACAAACATAGTTATCACCTCCGTTTACACATTGCTGTCATCGTAAACTCCTCTGCATCGCCCCCTCCTTGAGATAAAACCACACCAGGATATAACTGTCCAATAAACAATCAAAAATATCAATCTTCCTACCACAAACCAGTACGAAAATCGCAACCAGTCTTGACATCTTCTCCAATACATACCACCATACTTATCAACTTCTCTAATACAACAAAACATCCATCTTCTTCTATCAGCAGGCAGCTTGTACAACCAAACACATTTCACCAAAACCTCAAATTCAGTTCAACAAAATATAGACAGAACTGGGGAGATAACTGAGGTCAAAACTGGTGCATTAACATAAGGCACATCATTATCTAGGGTATGCGAGTCGGAGCCCAAAGCCGGAGCATCAACGGAGAAAAGCGCGCTGGATCTAATGGCAGAACCCAAATTTTCGAACCCAAATTAAGCTCCAGTCGACACAGGCATTATGCTCCAGCACAATACGAGACCTTAGTAAACTCGTCATATAATCTACAACCATCGCAAGACTCAAATTATCATCTAAAGACCAATTGATTACACCAAAATCTCATAATTAATATGACCAGGAGCTGGCGCAACTTGTGCGTCCACAATAGTACCTCGAAAATTGGAATAGAGAAGGGTAGGCACTCTGGTGGCGCGGATGCAAGAATAAAGGAGATTCGGACGTTCCTAAATCAAAATAAATCGCTGCAGTTTTTGGATCTAGAGCAGCAGATAGGTCAGGCATTAAAGCCTTGGACTTTAAGGCTTCAAAGTTTTCAATTTGAAGAAGATTTATTTTGCGGTAAAAATTGTATTGTTGTGGAGGCGATCTGCTGTTCAGATCTGAACACGATTAAGAAGAAAGGAAGGCGTAATAAAAAATAACGAAGCGGAAGGATAAAGATGAATTAAAAATAACGTGGGGTCGGACTTTGTAGAAAAACGAGGCATCATAATTTTGGCTTTGGTGGGAAATTTTCGCTTAGCGCCAAAATTTGTAGAAAACGAAGCAGCGAAATTTTGGGTTTGGAGGAAATTTTCACATGGAGCCAAAATTTGAATGAAACGAAGCAGCAAAATTTCGGCTTTGGAGGGAAATTTTTGCTTGGAGCCAGAACTTGTAGAAAATGAAGCAGTAGATAGAAAAAAGTCAAATTCGGAGGCAAAAGGATAAACTAAAAACAATGTTTCTGCTACGAAAAGCAAAAGAATAGTTGTGTATACTAAATAAAAAATATTGCTAAAAAACCCTCAAGATGCAAATAGATAATAAAATAAATAATTCACAATATTTTTTTATAATTTTAACTTTTTTTCTTTTATGAGTTTTTGAAATTTTAACAAAAAATATTAAATTCTAGTTAGTATGCAAAAATTTAATCATTATTGTAACATATTTACATTTAATTATCACTTACTAATTTTTATTTATTAATTATCACTAATTACATCCTAATTATAATTTAATATTCGTAACTGAAAGTTAATTATTATTTATATGTTATAAATTATTTAATAGCAATAATTAGGGGCTAATTACTATTTATTAATTATTAATAGTAATTATTGATTTATAAGATTACTATTAAATAACAATCATTCTTAAATATTAATGTTGTTGATAATTATTTATTAAATATTAAGTATTTGATATTTATTATTAATTATTAGTTATATAATATCAAATATCTTTTACAATTGATGGGAAGAGTTGTAATGGATATTTATTACAACTGACAAAAACGAAGAGTTGTTAAAAATAGACATCTTTTACAAGTGACAAAAGGAGTTGTAGTAGATATCTATTATAACTGGCAAAAATAAAGAATTGTAAAAAATAAGTATATGTTACAACTGACCAAAAATAACAGTTGTAACAGGCGTCTATTGCAGCTGGCGAAATGAAATAGTTGTTGAAAGTTAATCTATTACAACTAACTGAATAAAACAGTTGTAAAAAACCTCTATTGCAAGCGGTATTTTATGACAGTTGTAAAATTACAGTTGCAGTAGGGTCATTTTGTTGTAGTGCAATTACTTCACGCTTAATGAAAAAAAAAAAAAAAAAGAAGAAACCATTCAAAATATACGCTGCTCATCAGATCTCGTCTTCCACGATTTAAAAAGAATTCACCACCACTTCAATTTTCATGTTTTTCTCTCATTCCATGATACTCACTCAAGTGATTTTTCAGGTATTATTCTGTTGTTGTAATTAAAATCAAAACCCTAGCTTTTATGATTTTGTTCAAATCGATAATGTTTGGGTGTTATTCTATTCCTGTAATATTGTTGAAATCGAAACCATAACTTATACGAGTTTGTTCAAATCCGATTATGTTTCAGTAGGTAAATGTTGGGTTTGCTGTTGTGATAATTTGGTTGAGTACTTGAGTTTAACATCTCTCTTTGTTTTTGTTTTTGTTTTTGTTTTTGTTTTTCTTCTTCTTATTTGCATGTTAGAAATTTTAAAGTTCCTAGCATTGTTTGGATCTACCTGTTTCTTGTTCTGATCTGATTTTAAATATAAATAGAACCAATCTGATTTAATATGTAAATAAAACTGATCTGACTTATAACGTAATTGTATTAAAATTTGCTCAAAATAAAAAAAGTTAAACAAAACATAATAATTTGAAGTTTACATAGCATTATTATTATTATTATTATTATTATTATTATTATTTTTATTATGAAGTAAATTTAAATTGTTTGATTTCAACAGTATTTTATAGTAACGGAGGTTTGATTGTATGGCTGACCAAGTTGAAAATGGTAAGAGGTTAATTCCACTCAGTTATGACACATATGTCCCTTGACTACTTGGCTATCATATACCCATCAAGGTTTAGGAGTGGAACATGGCTTTCCAGGTATTAGGAGAATGCATGGAGACATGATTTAAATTTAACACAATTGGCATCTCATGGGCTCATCCTTTTATATGAAATGCAAACCGCACATTTAAACTATTCTAAAGTTTATTGTTGGATTTTTTTTCATAAAAATGGTTGTTGTTAGTATTTGTATTTTTTCAGTGAAGTTCATTTTTGTTAAAAGCTAACACATTTTTTTAACCGCTAAATACATTGCCATTCCAATTTATTCATTGGTGTCCAAATTGTATACATGAGAAGAAAAAAATGAATATGTCATGTGCATATGTTCACTGGTACCTCTCGAAGGGAGGCTTATAAGCCTAAGTGTTGACAGAAATGTATTTGGTTTCTTGTGATTAATCGGGCTTAATACATGAGAGTCCTATGAGTTGGTAGTAGCCTAGCTAATAGGGGTGTGTTTCTATTTTTTTCTTTTTTCTTTTTTTGGGTGAATATTGATCATTTATTAATAACAAGAGTAAATGAAATATTTCTTTATTCGTAACATAAGCATGTTATGTAATCTTTGATTAGTTTAAAAAAATACAAATGCCTAATGCATTTTTCTTTGAAAGCCACACCTTTAATTGCCTTTATTACCACTATTAACCTTTATTGCCTTTATTACCACCATTGACCTTTATTGCCTTTAACTGTTGAATTTAAATTTAGTGTAGGTAAACTTGATAAACCTACTACATAGAAAGGAGGGCTTATATCATCTGTTTATTCACGAAAAGAACGTTGGTCATTTGACAGTTAGAGAAATACAGAAGCTTCAAATCCGGTCCTGGAGAATGCCTTATAGGGATTCATTTGCTTAGGCTATTGTTCCTTTTTTAAGAATGATAATCGGGTCCTGTTTCTCTTCAAATGTACAGGATATTTCTTTGCTTTTCTGTTCAAGCTACTCCTCCTGACCTCTTACAGTAAGCATCAAACAAAATTTGCATCCTGTATCTTTTTCATTTCCTATGTAATATTAATATCCATGTTTTTCTCATCATACATATATTTGTTCCTTTCTTCTATCATGTATTCAGAATTTTCAGTTTGTGAGTGCAGTACTATATAATACTTATTTTATACTGATAGCTCACCCAGTTTGATCACTGTGTAATACTTATTTTATAGTGTATATGACCATTAAATATTTAAAACCTTTTAAGGAATTAATAAATGGTGAATAGTTCTTCTTCCCACATTCAAATGTACAGAGATTAAGTGACAGTGCATAATTCGGTATGATACCACATGTCAATTATTAGGAGATTTTTTATATAAATTTTATCTATTAGGAGGCTGGCAGATCGGCTTTGGTTGTGTTTTTGGAGGTGGGTATTCAGTGTTTGTAGCCGGAGTTCAGCTCCCTTTTTCAGGTGGTGATTCTATGGGGTTTGTTGCCTGTGATTGAATTCGATTGTGCAGTGTGTTTCTTCAAATTTCTGGCAATGGATGGTCATCTAGGATAGAGAGTAAAGAAGTTTAATTATTTGTCTTCTCACTGGTAACTTACCTGCTTTTTCATGTAGCTAGGTCTTCATATATCATTACTTTTGTAACTTGCTTTTATTTGGTTGGATATGCTTAGCTATTTAGTTATTTTGTGTGCTAGGTCACCCTGGGTCGTGTGATCAATTGGTTCGTTTCTCTATAGGAGTATGTTTTTGCCTCTTTTAGGAATGTTTTCTTAGAGTTTCCTTTAGTTTTTGGAGTTCCTACTCTGTTGTATGTATTTTTCCTTAAGCGGTGGTAAAAAATAAAGTACATTCAAACCAAAATGTAGTGCGAAGTGCAGTCGGAAACTCGCAAAATGTTTACTTATGTATTATGCTGACATATTAATAATATGAATGTGTGACGATAGTTTATAATGAAGAATAGGCGTGTAAGAGAGTTATGTATGATGCATCATCACATTAATTTATCAGCTTTAGTCCTGTGAGTAGTATTAAGCATAGAAGCAAACAAAAGATATTTCATGTATACAAATTCTCATTCTGGTCCTGCGAACACCTTTACTATTCATGTTCCATACACTGTATAAACAAACAAATTATAATTTATTCCTAAGACCTTTTATAATTATAGTTTTCTCATACATACATATCTTTGTTTAAAATAATTTTTATATGCATATGATACTATTTGTTACAAGCACATTAGTACTTAGACAAATCGGAAATTTGTTCAAGCACATTAGTACATGGACGAATCGAAAATTTGTTCAAGCACATTAGTACTTAGATGAATCGGAAATAGAGTGGGAAGATGATACTCTACTTAACTTTATGCATACAGTGTATTAATGGCCCACGAAAAGATGATACACTTTATGAATTTAAATTAAACTTAAAATTGTAAATTAAATATCTTGTTCGATACCATGCTCAATACCCCGTCATAACCGCAAACGAGTATCTTGTTATCAATGTACCACAATTAATGTCCACAATTAATGTGCCATTAAGTACCCCTCAGTATCCGTTTAATGCACCATTAACAAAAATGGTCTGTTTTCTGTCTACGTTTGCAGTTCAAAATTGTTGTTTTGGTTTGAAAAGTAAGTGCTAGAATGAATGATCTAATTTTGTTTTTTACTATTATGAGCTGTGCTATACATTTGTGCTAAACAGACAACATCATTTGCTGAACTTCACAACATTTGAAAATGTAGCATTTAATATCTGGCTGGTAATGGTACGATTTTTAAGAATTAAGGTTGGATCAAATAATAAATCATTTTGTGATGTGGTAAAAGGCTACAAGCATGATCTAGGATAACGTAAGCTGCACTATTAAATTGCACTATCATAAATTGTAGCTGGTCATTGATTGCTCAGTAGTAGTACTAGAAACCTATGGACTAATATTGTCATATGTACATGTATATATATTGGCAAGTGAATCAAAGGATAGATAGTCTTCGCATGTTCAAAACAACTTCTAATGTGTATTTTGCAATGTTTTAAAACGCAAAAGGCGTACGCGAGGCGTTTTCGGGTCCGTGAGGCGAGGCGTAAGCCTCGACGCGTAAGCCTTTCGGGGAAAGATGAGGCGCAACACATACACTACAAAAGGCAGCTAAAATAGCGACGGGGTAGGGCAACGGTTAGCGACGGCTAAAAAAGCGGCCGTCGCTAGCCGTCGCAAACCGTTGCTCGATTTGCAGAATAATAACTGCCGAACCATCTTCTTCCTCATTATATTTTTTCCCCAAAATCAATCCCAAACCCTACCCGTCGCCATTTCTTGCTGCTCCGATTCCAAGCCTCCAATTTCACTTCCAAGGTATTGATTTCGTTCTTCTATGTCTTCTAACTCTAGTTTATGCTTAATTAGGGTTAATTAGAGGCTTTGGTTGCTAATTTATATGAGTTTGCAAAATTGAATGTTTATGGATATGAAATTGGTTGTCTCGAGGGATGTTTATGATAACGGTTGTGTTGTGAGTTGATTTGGGAATAAGTGTAATTGATTAGGAGGGTAAAATCGATGAATATTACATATGTAATTGATTTAGGAAGTTGAAAACAATGATTATCACGTGTTTAATTAGACATACGATGATTGTGTTGCATGTAGAATGTGTGGTATGATGATTTGAAAATGAATGGAATTAATGTAATTGTTTAATGGTAGTAAATTGATTATTATTCAAATGGTGCAACGATGTCCCTAATGCATGCACTGTTATGTCTCCATCGGATGCAAGAATGGTCGGTCCAAAAGAATGCACTTGCAATTGAAAAAAAATTGTTTTGTTACTATAATATTTAGTAATCAAATGTTGATTAAAAATGTTAATTCAAAATAGTTCTTCATTTAGGTTTAGATCGGTAAGAATCTTGTTAAATGTGATGAAAATCATATTACTCAACTCTTTGAATTTTTTATGAATTGAAATAATTAACTTGAAAGCTTAGTTTATCTTTCAAAAATTTAAAGTAACTAAAATTAATTTTATAATTTATACATTAAACTAAAATGAATCAAAACTTACTAAAACTAATTGTCATGTTACTTTACAAATTGAAATTTTGAAGTTTAAGGCGCATCTTTTACTGAAGCGCAAAAAAAGCGCAAAAAGGTCCAAAGCGCAAAAGGCGTGCTTTTTCATTTGATGTGTGTGTTTCTTGTTTTAAACTTAGGTTGAATGTGTTTTGACTAATTATGTGAACCCCTTAGATAAATTTGGCCCCGTCCGACAGGTGTTGTATATGATCGTTATATGGATATTCGTTTTTCCATAAAACGGAAATCTATATTCATCTGATACAATATTCGTTGGATTTGTCCTTGTATTGGACAAGTTACAAATATAATAACGTAACCATATTTTATAAATCATTTCAGTTTAAACGGTTAACAAAATTTCGATGGCACTTCCTTTTTGTTCCCTGTGTACACGCATTTGTGTATGATACAGGGACAAAAGGGAAGTGCTGCCGAAATTTTGTTGAACCGTTTAACCTGAAAGAATTTATAAAATATGCTTACGTTATTATATTTGTAATGGGAAGTAGGTAGACCTGCCGTCAAAGTTGAAAGAAATAAACAAAAAAAAAACTGAAAACATGAAGTAGTTGTAAATGAAATTGTACAAGATTTCAATTAATACAAAGTGTTTGATCGAATTTTATAACATTTTTGTTGCAAATCAGGAAAATGTTCGATTATTTTCGTGATCGTAGTTGGATGTATCAACCGCGTACTGGTAAGAAAGGGTCGATAAAGGAACATTTTTGTAACGGTGTCCAAGAATTTATTAGATTCGCTAAATCTAATAATCGGAGTAACCTAGACATTCGATGTCCGTGTAGTAAGTGCAAACATTTGAGGCATTGGAAGCCAGATGTAGTAGAAGTACATCTGTATAAATTTGGTTTTGTGTCGAATTATTACTTATGGGATCGTCATGGAGAGCTTGTTCAACCTACGTCTAACCCTGTAGTGGTAGAGGGCGATAGTACAATGATGAACGATAATACAACGACCAATCTGATAGAAAATATGGTGCAAGATGCAGCACGATCAATGTTTCCCACCATTGATCAAGGCGGCGATGAGAATGAAAATGCTGAAGAACCAACGGAGGAAGCAAAAAAAATTTATGATTTATTGAATTCTGCGAAGAGGCCGTTGTGGGAAGGGTGTACAAGCGGAACCGAATTATCTGTAACCGCTGAATTCATCACTATGAAATCAAAATTCAATCTTACAGAAGCTGCATTTACAGCAGTTGTACAAACTGCAAAACGTCATATGCCACCTAATAATTTGATGTGCGATAGTCATTATAAAGTGAAAAAACTTATGTCTGCTTTTGGACTACCGTAATAGAAGATAGATACATGTGTTAAAGGTTGCATGTTGTATTGGAAAGAAGACGCTTATCTTAGAAAATGCAAATTTTGCAACGAAGATAAATATAAACCAAGGAAAAAGAAAGGAAAAGAAGTTCCATATAAAAGAATGCATTATCTACCGATAACTCCCAGACTTCAACGATTGTATGCATCTTCTGCTACAGCGTGTCATATGCGATGGCATAGCGTGAGAACAGCAGAAGAAGGAACTTTGATACATCCGTCTGATGGTGAAGCATGGAAACACTTTGATAGGACTTATCCTGAATTTGCTGCAGAGAGCCGTAATGTTAGGCTCGGTTTATGTACGGATGGATTTTCGCCGTTTTCTCAATTTGGTAGTAAATATTCATCATGGCCTATCATTGTTACTCCATATAACTTACCTCCATGGATGTGTATGAAAAATCCATATATGTTTCTAACGGTTGTCGTCCCTGGTCCCGATGATCCGACACAAGGAATTGATGTTTATCTGCAACCGTTGATTGAAGAGTTGAAAACACTGTGGAATGAAGGGGTCGAAACATACGATATTTCGAGAAAAAGGAATTTTCGTATGTTTGCTTCTGTATTATGGACTATTAGTGATTTTCCTGCGTATGGAATGCTTTCAGGTTGGAGCACATCCGGGCGTCTGGCTTGTCCTCATTGTATGGATGAGTCACGAGCATTTTCATTAAAGTATGGGAAAAAAATATCTTGGTTTGATTGTCATCGATGCTTTCTACATCCTAATCATAAATTTAGAACGGATAAAAAGAACTTCAAAGCTAACAGAGTAGAGAATATGCTACCGCCTAAAGTTTGGACAAGTGAAGAGATATATGAAATTGTAAGTGAGTACCCAAAGATACACGAAATGGTAAGCAGGTTGAAATTCCAGGTAAATCGGACATTCATAATTGGTGCAAACAAAGTATATTTTGGGAGTTACCTTACTGGAAAAATCTAAAACTTCGGCATAATATTGACGTCATGCATAACGAAAAAAACGTTTTTGATAACGTTTTTAATACAGTTTTGAATATAAAGGGGAAAACTAAGGACGACGTGAATTCACGACGTGATATATTACACTTCTGTAAACGGCCGGAACTTCACTTGTATGCCGAGAATAAAAAACCCAAAGCATGCTATGAGCTAGACAACAAGCAAGTAAAACTTGTGCTAAAGTGGGTGGAAGGATTACGATGTCCTGATGGTATTTCTTCTAACCTCCGTAGATGTGTAGACTATAAAAACAGTAAATTGAGTGGGATGAAAAGCCATGATTGTCATATAATGATGGAATACTTTTTACCTGTGATTTGCAAGGAACTGTTGCCCACAAAAATATGGAGTGTTATAACAGAATTAAGTATGTTTTATAAACAACTCTGTTCAACGACGTTGAAGATAGATCGTTTACGTAAGCTTCAATTAGAAATTCCTGTACTGCTCTGCAAACTTGAGAAAATATTTCCACCGGGTTTTTTTAATGTAATGGAACATTTACCTATTCATCTTCCGTCCGAAGCACTCCTTCGAGGTCCAGTGCAATATGGATGGATGTATCCATTTGAGAGGTAATTTTGTGTATACTCAATACTGTTGATAGAATACAACTTAGATTTTTGTACCAACATATAAATTAAATTACTCTTATTATAGGTACTTGAATCATTTGAAGAAAAAAATTAGGCAAAAAGCTCGAGTAGAAGGTTCGATTTGCAAATCGTACCTTGAAGAAGAAGCTTCATTTTTTTCCTCTCATTACTTCAGTGAAGATGTGAACTTGTCTTTCATATCTGTTCCTCGTAATGAAGAAGCCGTTGAACAGGAGTCTTCTCAGACAATGTTATCTATTTTTAGACAACACGGAAGACCTGCTGGAAAATGTGTAGAAATATGGTTAAGTGATGAAGACTACAAAGTGGCACACACATATGTTCTGTTAAATTGTGTGGAAGTTGCACCATTTGTCAGGTTATATAAAATTCATGTTCAATTCAATTATATATACATCTATATTTATTTGTCTATATTAATAGAAAAGGAACATAACACATATTTGCAGTATATACGATTCACAACATCCATCTGGTGATCTCAGCAAAGAATTTGCTGTATGGTTTTCAGACTATGTTCATGATCACAAAAACGGTGTTGTTAACGAAGGATTACGACATCTTGCTATTGGACCAAAAAGAAATGTCAAGACTTATCCAATATACTTTGTCAATGGATTTAAATTCAACACCAATGATTACGGAGCTGAAAAATTAACGTATAATAGCGGTGTATTTGTCAAAGGTAGTGATGATCCAGAGGAACATATAAAAGATTTTTATGGCGTCTTAACGCAAGTTGTAGAGTTGACTTATTATGTTCGTCCCTTAGAGCAAATTTATCTATTCAAATGCAACTGGTTTAGCAATGTTCCTGGTTCTGGAGTTAACGTGCACAAAGATTACAAGCTAATAGAGATAAGGCATACATCACGTTACTATAAGTATGATCCTTTCGTGTTAGCCAAGCAAGCACTACAAGTGTATTTTGCTCCGTATCCATCCTTAAAAAAAGATAAAGAAGATTGGTGGGCAGTTTTTAAAACAAAGGCAAGATTTACATTCGATGGAAATAATATTCTAGACGAAGCAGCGTATCAAGCGGATCTTGAGCCGAATACTGAAATTAGAATAGTTGATGACATTGATGTCGGGTCGTTGAATGATGAAGCGAATGTGTTAGTAGATGCATTTGAAAGTAATGAAGAAAATGATATAGAGTACGAGACTGAGTCTGCATCCGAAGATGATGAAGACTGATGTTATTTATTTATGTACAATTATGAGCAATGTTATGTTATGTTATGTACAATTATGAGCTATGTATCATGCTGTGTACTTTTGTGAGCTATGTAATAACAATGTTAATGTTGTGTACTCTTCTGAGCTATGTAATGATAATGATGACTGATGTTAATAATTCAAGTTATTTTGTATGCGTTATATGATTGTAACAGATATGTCAGATAGACGCCGCTCGAGGAGTTCATCTCAGCCGACTCCTTCACCATCTCCTGCGCCAGGTGTAGGTCCTAGCAGCTCTGAGCCAGATCTGCGGCAATGTGCAGAGGTTGTTCCGAAGAGTGCTGGGTAAGTATCTAATTTATTTCAGTTTAAATTAGTTAAAAATATATGCTTTATCTATGTAAACATGTACGCAACACCGGGTTTGAAATCGAGCCAGCGGAATTCATTTTAAAAGTGTCGAAGCAGTCGTACACGAGTAGGATGTCTGGGACTTGGCCTCATTGGGATAGTATCCCACCCCACATCAAGAACGCCATTCTAGCCGATGTGCTAGTAAGTATTTATTTATTTTATTATTAGAAATTCATATATACTATAAATAATTCAAATTAAATTTAATTTGCAGGCGGCTGTCCGTGTAGAGGAGCGGGACATGCAGGTTTTTTTGACACACTGGAATATCAAAATGCGAAAGAATTACCGAGAAACAATTTCCAGGGCGAAGACATCAGGGAAGAAGCCTAAATGGATGGCTGACGATGTTTGGGCTGGATTTCTAGCATATTGGGATACTGAAGCAGCGAAAGTAAGATATAATGAAAATAATCACATTTATGTTGATTGCATTCTTTTATTTAATAATGTATCAAATTTAATAGGAAGTAGCACAAAGGAATAAAGAAAATAGAGCTAAGAATCCTGGTTTACATCGCGGTGGCTCAAAATCATTCCAGCAGCATAGGAGAGAATTGGTAAAAATTTGAAATAGTTTTTAGCATATGTTCACGTAAAAATTGAGTGCATATCATTCATTTTTATTTTTAGTAATTTTATTACTGTATATATACTCAGATGGCAAAGTATAGAAGGGAGCCTACGATGGCAGAGGTTTTCAGGCATACTCATGCGGTGGAGCATACTGATGACGAAGGGAACGTGACATATGATTGGGCGGATGACAAGGCTGCGGGCGTAATGGTAAATATACTTATTAATAATTAAAATATTTCATATTCGTTCATATCACATTATATTATTAAATTATATGACTATTGTAGGAGAGATATGATGCAGAGGCAGCTAGAGTGACGCAGTCCAGTGGACGAGATGAGCTTACAGTTGCAGAGTGCGATCGTATTTGGGATGCTATTATTAAGCCGCCTACTCGTAATAGGCGATACAGCTTCGGCAATCAGGAGGTATCTTTTTTAATTTAAGTTTACATTTAAAATGTATTCAATTAACATGCATTCTTTTACCTTCTTTTTATATTAACATGTTAAATTGACATTATAAATATAGAAGCTTCAAATTGACATGTGTATTGATCTTCAAAGTCCATGTATATATTACAAGTCCATTTATAAATGTGAAATTGAACTATTTCGCAGGCTATTGATTTTCAGCGAGGATATAGGAAGTCCGTGGAGCAGGAGACTATAGCTCAGTTGAAGGAGCAACTGGAAGAGATGAACGATTGGAGAAGAAGCCAGCTGGCTCAGGAGATAGACGAGCGCATTGCACGCTATTATGACGAGCATGGATCGATGCCAGACGAGGACGATGGCGGGGATGCTACAAGCGAAGAAGAAGAAGACGACGAGTAGTTTGTTTGTTCTTGTGCTTGGGTATGTATATACACTTACTTTTTTATTTGCTTTATGTACGTACGATGATATTTGATGACGGTAGTGTGTAGTTTGATGTATTTTGATGTTTTGTGATGATGGGACGATGATATACGGTGATGATATTGTTTTTTGGATGTATGACGATGATATGTTATGGTATTGTGATGAATTTAGTAATGTTTGGGATATATTGATGGATTTGGAATGATATTGATGGATTTGGAATGATATTGATGGATTGGTAGTGGATTGGGTTTGATGTGGAGGTTTGTTGGAAAGGTATTGCTGTGTAGTGCAGAAAAAATGCTCCAGATTTGCGACGGCTAGTAACGGGTAGCGACGGAATGTTGGTCATTACTTTGCGACGGCTTGCAACGGATAGCGACGGCTAACAACAAAGAAAAGCGACGGATAGCGACGGCGTTTTGGACAAAAATGGTCATGGCTTTTGCAACGGCTTGCAACGGCTTCGCGGCAAAAAAAACCACTTGACTTCTGATGGTGCCACGTGACAAGTATCTGTTACAAGCCGTTGCTAATCGAGCGACGGAACCGTCGCTTTTTCCGTCACTTTTTCCTCTCGCGACGACATTAAAAGCGACGGCAAATAGCGATGGCTAGTAACGGTTAGCGACGGCCGCCAACGCCTATTTGCCGTCGCTATTCACTGTTCCTTTTGTAGTGATATACTTAATTTTTAATATGAAATAACATTAAACGTCAAGTACTAAGCAAAAACCATAAAGCATTCATAGCAATTCAAACAAAATACAAGCATTCCTAGCAGTTCAAACAAAACACAATAATTGTTGCACATTCAACAGAACAAAAAGAACAGACAGAACCAGAAAAAACAAAGCACAACAGTTTATTTAAAAAAAACAGAACACAAAAAAAAAGGCTTCTTTCAAAATCGACTCCAGGAATGGAACTCGATTCCTTAACAGGAATCGAAATCGATTCCTGCTATGGAATCGATTTCGATTCCTGTTTGGAATCGAAATCGATTCGTTAACTGGAGTCGATCTCGATTCCAGTTAAGGAATCGAGTTCGATTCCAAACAGGAATCGATTTCCATTCATGTTCCAATTGAAATTCAAATTTTTTTACCTCTTCTGGAGCTCTGAAGTTTGGAGTAAAACTGAAAGAAGACCGTAAAAGTAAAACTGAAGGTAAGTTAGGGTTTTTTTTTTTCTTCATATAAACGCACGCCTCAGATAGTTGAGGCTCTGAGGCGTGCGTTTTTTTACGATTTCAACGCCTCAATCCACTGAGGCGGAAGCCTCAGAGGATAACCGCCTTTTAAAACACGCCTCCAGGCGTTTCAGGCAACGCCTCGCCTTGAGGCGCGCCTCGAGGCACGCCTCAGGCGCGTTTTTTAATACACTGGTATTTTGTCATGAGAAGTAATGATATATGTGTTGTACATGCACACGCTGCTGATTGTGAATCATTTCTTGGTTTGCAAGCTTAAATATTCAATAAATATTGATGTTTGAATTTGTAATCTAAACAGTTTTGTCATTTGTTGCATCGTTGTTAAGAACCTGAGAGCATATAACTCAAACTCCATGGAACAATGACAATATGATACCTTTCTTTTCTTGCATATTTTCAAGTTGGAAATAACTTTATTTTTGAAAAGAATAAGCAAGAGTTCATTTGAAAGATGCTCAGAGATTTCACATGATTTTGCGTTAAGATTTCTTATAGTACTACACAGATATTTGTTATGATGGTTTTTTAACCGTACAAGACATATTTGGATTGCATTAAACAAATTCCAGCTTTAGTTTACCATGTAAAATATTTATTAGACATTTGATCCATGATGGCATACCGTAATATGGGATACAAGCTCATTAACTGAGAATTTTTTTGGGGTTGTTGGTATTCACTGATAAAAGTTATTTTATCAGTTTTAGGTCATCTGCCTTTTCGGTGCTTTAGTTACTTCTATTTAATTACTGTAGCATGAACGAACAAGTTGGTATTCAATTATTCTGCACGTATCTATTATTATATTTGGTCAGTAATTAAATGTTGCTTTAAGTTATCATTTAAGAGATTCAGTAAATGATGCGTGTAGCCTTTTACCACATCACAAAGTGATTTATTATTTGATCTAACCTTAATTCTGAAAAAAAAGTTCAGTTTCTATAATAAGTTTTCTGTATTAGCAGATATCTCTTTTCTACAAAGGTTTAAACAAAAATAAGCTCATAAAAAGGAATAACTCAATCAAGGAATGCTAGCTTAACTGACTAATGGTATGGGACTCTAGATTGAATTTTAGGACTTCATTGTTTTGAATCTTCAAGGCATTAAAATGAACTAGTTGCTTAAATAAAGTACAACGTTTGTTCCCAAAAAAAGATAAAAAATCAATCTACCCAAACTGGAATTTTGCATTTAAGACAAATGTGGATCTATCAAAATGAACTTCACCAAAACCCATAGCAAAAAGTTATTTGGACATCAGATCTGGCCAAAATCCGACATGGAAAGCAGAAGAATACATGAGCACTGAGGGTGGATTCAGTTCAGTACCGGAACTTTGTATTCAAAACCTTTACCGTACCGACTTATACGATAAATAGAAAAATCATACTATTACGAGCACATATCAACACCCTCTATTATAATCTTTTTTTCTTTGATTTTCGTGTGGAACCCAAGACGCCACTCAATCAAATCGTTGTGCTTTATTGAGTACCAGTCAAATACCACTAACAGTAGTGAAAACACTACTAATTTGTTTCAAACTCATCTTCATTTTTTTTACAAAAAAATGTGAAACGTCAAAAGTTATCATCTTCACCACTGCCATGTATTTTATAACATGGCAAATACGATATCCAACCAATTGTACTGTTTATTAAAAAGACTTGTTAGTAGTTGTAGTAGAGGAAATAGTTGAATATTTGTTGTGGATAAATGATTGAAATAGTTGAATAGTTGAAAGAAAGTTTGATGGAGAAATTACTCAATGGTTTTTGTAATACAACAATTTTATTGCTTATAGTTTTTGCTACAACCTTACAATGTGCCCATGCTCATATTTATAGGCATCTCATTACAATTATGTAGAATTCTCTAGAGAGAACATTCCACATTCATCAAGTAATTTATTTAATAATAATACATAAGAATATTCTAGATACAATACTCTAGATAAAGCAAGAAATACTTATTCAATAATACAAAGCAATTTATTAATCTCTTGAGAATTCTAGAAATTTGTATTATCTTCAATACTTTGGAATTCTCTAGAAATTTGCAGCATTCTCAATACTCCTCCTTGATGCAAATTTCGGATACTCCAAGCATAGTTCGTAGTTGCTCAAATCTTGTTCTTGGCAGTGCCTTTGTGAAGATGTCTGCAACTTGATCTTCTGTTCTGCAGTACTTGAGCTGAATTTCTTTTGCCGCTTCTGCATCTCTGATGAAGTGATACTTGATAGCTATATGCTTAGTTCGATTATGATGAACCGGATTCTTTGTGATTGCTATTGCTGATTTGCTGTCACAATAGATTGTAGTAGGTTGATCTTGATGCTCACCTATTTCTTCAAATATCCTCTGAAGCCATATAGCTTGACTTGTTGCTTCCGCTGCTGCCACATGTTCTGCTTCAGCTGTTGATTGTGCAACCGTTGCTTGCTTCTTTGATGCCCATGAGAGTATTCCTGATCCAAGTGAAAAAGCATAGCCTGATGTGCTTTTCATGTCATCTACTGATCCAGCCCAATCACTATCAGTGTAGCCAACCAGTTTTGAGTTGGTCACGGTTTTGTACCATATTCCAAACTCTTTTGTTCCCTGTAAATACCTTAAAGTTCTTTTAGCTGCTCCAAGATGAATCTGGCTTGGACTCTGCATGAATCTTGATAAAAACTTGTAGCATACATGATATTCGGTCACGTAGCAGTAAGATATAATAGCCTTCCAATCAAGCTTCTATAGCAAGATGCATCAGCTTCTGGGGCTCCATCATCCTTTTGCAACTTCTCATTTGTTACGAGTGGAGTAGCTACTAGTTTGCAATCATTCATTCTAAATTTCTTTAATAGTTCTTCGGTATATTTCTTTTGAGAGATAAATATACCTTCCTTATGTTGCTTCACCTCGATGCCAATGAAATAATTCATCAAGCCAAGATCAGTCATTTCAAATGTTTTCATCATGTCGTCTTTGAATGTAGTTATCATCTTCGTATTGTTTCCCATGTAGATAAGATCATCCACATATAGAGAGACAATGAGAGTATCATACTGACCTTGTGTCTTGATGTATAATGTTGGCTCATTCATGCTCCTCCTAAATCCTTGATCTATGAAGTAATGATCAATTCTATTGTACCATGCCCGAAGTGCTTGCTTCAGGCCATATAAGGCTTTTCTTAGTCTTAGCACTTTGTCTTCATTTCCCTTACTTACAAAGCCTTGAGGTTGCTCCACATAAATCTCTTCTTCTAATACTCCATTTAGGAAGGTTGATTTGACATCTAGTTGAAAAATATTCCATCCTTTCTGAGCTGCAAAAGCAACTAAAGCTCTAATTGTGTCTAGACGTGCAACTGGAGCAAATGTCTCATTATAGTCGACTCCATATTGTTGTGAGTACCCCTTTGCTACGAGCCTAGCCTTGTGTTTTTGTATTGAGCCATCTGGGTTTAGCTTTGTCGTATAAACCCATTTCACTCCAACGATTTCTTTATCTTTAAGACAATCTACAAGCTCCCAAGTATTATTCTTCTCAATCATTTTGATCTCTTCTTCCATTGCTTTGATCCATACTTCTTTCTTAGATGCTACTTCATAGCTTTCGGGTTCAAATACAGCCATGTTGCAAGTTTCATATATATCTACCGAAGATCTAACTCTTCTTGGAGTAGACTCTGGTGAAGAAGTTTGTTGTTGAGGAGGTGAAAAGGGCATACCTGGTTCTTCTGTTGGTTCTTCCATATCTTCCACATCTTCATGAGATTGATGTACTGGAACAGAAATGTTTCTTTTCTCAACTTTTTGTTCATCCCAATTCCAAGCAGCATTCTCATCAACTTCAACATCTCGACTAATAGTCAGCTTCTTTGTTTGTAGGTTATAAACTCTATATCCTTTTGATTGTGTGCTATACCCCAAAAAGATTCCTCGTATGGTCTTCTCTTCTAGTTTGTGTCTCTTCTGATCTGGAACATGTATATAGCATATAGATCCAAAAACTCTTAGATGATTGGCTGTTGGCTTTCTTCCACTCCATGCTTCTACAGGAGTCTTGTCTTCAACTGCTCTAGCTGGACATCGGTTGAGTATATAGACAGCAGTATAAACTGCTTCTGCCCAAAAAGTGTTTGGTAAGCCCTTCTCCTTCAGCATTGATCTGGCCATCTCCATGACTGTGCTATTTTTTCTTTCAGATACTCCATTTTGTTGTGGAGTATATGCAACTGTAAGTTGCCTCTCAATGCCTTCATCATCACAAAATTTATCAAACTCATGGGAGTTGTACTCTTTACCACGATCACTTCGAAGCTTCCTTATACGTTTTCCACTTTGATTTTCGACAAGAGCTTTAAACTTCTTGTATATTCCAAAGACTTCTGATTTTTCTTTAATGAAGTAGACCCATGTCATTCTAGAAAAATCATCAATAAAGAGAATGAAATACCTGTTGTTATGAAGTGAAGGTATTCTCATTGGTCCACAAACGTCGGTGTGAATTAACTCCAACAAGTCTTTTGCTCTCCAAGTGCTTCGTGATGGAAATGATGATCTGTGTTGCTTTCCGAGAAGACATCCTTCACAGGCTTCATTATTTTCTTTTATGCATGGAAAATCTCTCATCATATTCTTTTGATACAACAATTTCAAGGCTTGAATGTTGAAGTGGCCAAATCTTCGTTGCCATAACCATGAATCATCAACTTGTGCTTTCATGGCTATATTAGTAGCATATTTAAAACTTATTGGAAAATTTCTATTTCTCTTCTCCATTTTTATTTGAGCTATCTCTTGTCTTTTATTGTTGTTATCATATATTTTGCAAATGTCTCCTTCGAAGTGAAGAGCGTAGCCTTTCTCCATCATCTGACCAATGCTCAACAAATTTTCTTTTAAATTTGGAACAAGTAAAACATCTTTGATAAATTTTGTACCTTTCTTTGTTTCCACCATAACAGTGCCTCTGCCTTTTGATTCCACGACGGTGCCATTCCCCAATCGTACTTTTACTTTGACAGTATCATCAATATCCTTGAAGATGCTCCCATCTTTAGCCATGTGATTGCTTCAACCGCTATCCAAGTACCAGTTTCCTCCATTTTCATCACTGGAATCTTTGGTAGCATAAAAAAGATGTTGATCTCGATCATGTAGATGTTGTTCTCTATCATGCTCTTCGACAAAATTTGCTTGATGCTTATTTAGGCTGAAGCAATTCTTCTCCAAATGTCCATATTTCTTACAGTGTTGACATTGTGGTTTTCCACGATTCTGACAGAACTTCTCCAAGTGATTTGTCATCTTACAAATTCCACATGGAGGATATTTATCTTGTTTATTCTTTGAGAAATTTCTAGAATTTCTTTTGTTTCTAGAATTTTCTCCATCATTCTTATTTTCTCCATATCCTTTATTTTGGGTTGATAACTTGAGTTTCGATTGAAAAGCATTTTCAACCGAGTCTTCATCATGTCTGCTCATTCTTTGTTCAAATGCTTCCAGAGAGCCCATTAATTCAGTCACCGATAAGGTAAACAGATCTTTAGTTTGCTCGATCGTAGTCACGATGGGGTCATACTTACGGGGAATTGAAATTAAAATTTTCTCAACAATCCTCTTGTCAAGAATATTATCCCCATAAGCTCTTACTTGACTAACTATTTCTTTTATTTTGGAGTAATAATCCTTTACGGTCTCTGATTCCTTCATTTTTATTAATTCAAACTCACGCATTAATGTTTGAAGTTTAATGGCGCGTACCTTTGCACTTCCTTGAAAATCCTCCAGCAATGTAGTCCATGCTTCTTTGGCGTTTGAAGCTCCCATTATTTTAGGAAAGATAGCATCGGTCACTGCTTGTTGTAGAATACTTAACGCTTTTGAATCTTTTAGTTTATTTTCCTTTAGTTCTCTTTTCTGAGCTTGGTTAAGAGTTGAAGTATCTTCAGGAATAGTGAACCCTTCGTCTACTATATCCCACAGATCTTGAGAGCTAAAATATGTCTTCATTTTTATGCTCCAAAAATCATAATTTTCACCGGCAAAAATAGGGATAGAAATTGATGGAGATTGAACGATGTTTGTCATAGCTTATAATGGTTGGAATTTTGTTTCGCCCAATATGCGAACGAACGAAGCTCTAATACCACTTGTTAGTAGTTGTAGTAGAGGAAATAGTTGAATAGTTGTTGTGGATAAATGATTGAAATAGTTGAATAGTTGAAAGAAAGTTTGATGGAGAAATTACTCAATGGTTTTTGTAATACAACAATTTTATTGCTTATAGTTTTCGCTACAACCTTACAATGTGCCCATGCTCATATTTATAGGCATCTCATTACAATTATGTAGAATTCTCTAGAGAGAACATTCCACATTCATCAAGTAATTTATTTAATAATAATACATAAGAATATTCTAGATACAATACTCTAGATAAAGCAAGAAATACTTATTCAATAATACAAAGCAATTTATTAATCTCTTGAGAATTCTAGAAATTTGTATTATCTTCAATACTTTGGAATTCTCTAGAAATTTGCAGCATTCTCAATAAAAAGTATAGCAATCTTGTACTGCCATTTGCTTTTATAGTTATAAATTATAGATACAAAATATTTCATGCTTCTTCATATTATATATACTTACAATGGCCTACATTAAGATATCAAAAATTAAATATGCTGACATGCATATAGATAATGAACATTTACATGCGTGAATATGTCGCATAGCTAGGCAAGAGTAGTTCAAAACTTATAAACACAACATTCTTTTTATAATTTATTTTATTTCATATCTCCTATTTAGGATTGATGTTGCACAAATTGGTGTCCATCTTTAAAATAGACAAATAATTATTTTCAAACTATTATATAACATTATGTTATGTAACATTACTATTATATTCGAATTGTATGCATAGAGTTAAATATAGTGAAGAACTAAAGATGCACAGTTACTGGTATTATGAAAAGGATCAATGAATTCACTACTTATTTTTTTTTCTAGATCATTTGATTATAAATCATGATTACTCCAGATCGTTTGTATGAAGAAATCTACGAGTTCACTCTTCTGTGCCATAGATTGGGTTTGGCAGCATAGAATGTGATTCTCCCTCTTTCACTTAGAAAATATGGCACTGTTTTTATAATTCTTACCACAAGATCATATTAGTTTTACAAGTATCTAACAAAAAGCCTACATGCTTGTGCTTCTAGTCAAAAATCATCTTGACAGTAAGAACATTAGCAGTAATGAACTATCATCTTAAGATGTTAGTATAATAGTATTATAGAATGGTTGATTGAGGATTATTTTTGTAACAACTACTTTTCTTTTCTTTTTTTCTTTTTTTTGGGTATGGAAAAAGATGCTATAGGCGTGGACACAGTGGGTTAATGCTTTTATGAGGATTATTTTCGTAACAATTAATTTTTGATCTCTATTGGAAACTTGATTAATTAATATATACTTTATTCTAATATGTAGATGTGGATATCCAAAAGAGAATATGAAGAACCGGGTCCGTCCATTGTCTCCAGTCAATGCTTCTAATGGTGGAACTTCAGTCAGGTTTTCTGTAGTCGTCTAGAGGGTTGTATTTCTATACTGAACTTCTTTACTTTTGTGTTTGTTATCGCTTATCTTTTGTGTTGTATGTGAAACTGACTATTATTATATGCTTGGTATTGTATTTCTAGGGATGCTTTATGATGTAATGTAACACCTCACGTCCGTTAATGTCACTCACAAAGGAAATTCATTAAGTTTCGTGGAGCGTTATAAGTAAACAGAACAGAATATTACAAGACAGATATATAAAATAGTACTTGAAAAATTTATAACTTTATAGCAGCGGAAACAGACATAAATTTGGTTACATCTTCAAACCCATCGCACCAAAACCAAGTACATAATAGCAGTCTTGTACAAAAGCCATCAGAGTACATAATTTTTTAAAACTATAATCTCCAATCCAAAATGCCATATGAAAGAGAAGCAAACCTAAGCATTACTTTCAGCACTTCAAGCAGGAAAGTCCGAATCAAGCTTCAACGTGCCCACCCTGAGTACCTTAGGAGAGGGGGGGGGGGGGGAGGAGGAGGAGGGAATGAAAAAAGGCGAAACAAAAAAGGTCAGACATAAAGTCTGGCGAGTCCAGTGACTTTAACAAAATAATCAGTAAAACAACATGATAAGAACATAAACTGGATATAAAAAATGACTGTAACATAAGCAGATATGACAAGGTAACAAGATGTAACATTGACTGCGCTCACCACTATAAGATATTATCTGCATCGCACCGATACTAGTTTCATACTAAAGGATCATCTCTCTTGGCTAAATAGAACGATGATAGTTTCTTGTACTTCTAGCTGCCATCATAGGTAACCAACTTGCACCTATCACCACTAGATGTACCCACTACTCTCCCTGTTCGATTATGTACCTCTAGCTGCTATCATAGGTAAACAATATGTACCTATCATCACTAGATGTACCATCTCTCTTCGATTATGTACCTCTAGTTGCTATCATAGGTAACCAATATGCACCTATCACCACTAGATGTACCATCCCTATTCGATTATGTACCTCTAGCTACTATCATAGGTAACCAATATGCACCTATCACCACTAGATGTACCCACTACCCTTCCCATTCGATCGGCTCTCTAACCTCGTAGATACCTGTGTTGGTCCCAAAATAGGGTGTATCACTCCCTACGGTGGCAACCCCGATACTACTGAAATGCACAGCTTATATCTACACGATGCAACGTCTTACCTACCAGCCCGAACCCACGCATGCACATGACTCCGTTGGACTTGCACTGCCATCGCTAACTCTTTATTGACCTCTTACAATCAACCCCAGTAAGCGTGTCCCTGTCCTCGACCTAGTTCGAGCTCATATAGATACTGAAATGGGTTACTCGTTGAAAAGGGTCCATGCACTTGACACAAGCTTCCTTCCTAAGCTATGCCCCCGCTAGGAATTCCCACTTAACCCCTTTTTATCCCCTTGTCTTATCACATGTCTTATCTTGGTTAAGTGCTTCTTAATTATGTTTCACATGTTACCCATGTCACCTACTTAACCCTTTATTATTCTCATGTCTTACCACATGTCTTATCTTGGTTAAGTGTTTTTTATTATGTTTCACCATCTACCCATGTCACCCGCTTAACCCTTTTACCATTCTCATGTCTTACTACATGTCTTATCTTCGTTAAGTGTTTATTGATTTATTATAACCGTAATTGTGTAGGACCCCCCACATTAGATTACCGTTTGTGGTTGCGGGATATGCTGGGCGGTTCCGGGCGGACTTCTATTGCAATCCGAATCTAACCTTATGTCTCAGCATTATTACGCATCTAATTTCTGCATTTGACCTCTCACATTAGATTACCAAATTGCGTTTGCTGGATATGCCGGGCAGTCCCGGGCAGGCTTATACCGCAATCCGAATCTAACCTCGTGTCTTAGGCATTCATTATCACTTTCTTGATTCAAGTCCCAATTTCAAATATTGGATTATAATATATTCCAAATACTCATAAATTCCAACCCAGTATATGTTTATAATTCTAATCCAGTTTGTGCCTATTATACAATATTTACAAGTTATACCAAATTATGCCCAAATCAATTTGCGTTCATTATCTCTTCCTTAATTCATGCCCTATTTCAAATCAAGGATTATAGTGATTCCCAATTACCCATAAATTCCAATCCAATTTATGCTTATAATTCTAATCCAATTTATTCCTATAATCCCATGCATATAAGTTATACCAAATTATGCCAAATCAATTTTCGCAGTTATTAACAATTTATGCCAAAATTCATGTACACAAGTTATACTCAATTATGCCTAAACCAATTTATGCCAAATCTCATGTATACAAGTTATACTCAATTATGCCCAAACCAATTTCCATAGTCATCAACAATTTATGCCAAATCTCATTTTTATTACAAATTTCCCAACTTTTTGGAATCATCCCAACGTTATTCGTACGTAAATTTCAACGTAATATGCTTAGGCTCGAAGTTAGCCTAATCTCTAAAAGGAAAAAGAAGGGAAGAAAATCAAAAAAATCAAAATTGGCAAAAATATATAAATAGGCATTTGAACTGAATAACAGATCAAATAGGCATATGATAATAGCAATCGGGTATGAATCTGAAGGATAACAAAACTAGATATGATTCTTCTTATTTACAGGCATATATATTAGTTCCAATTTACAATCCTATCACATTTACTTTTTAATTTAATTATATGTGAAAGTAACATAGACTCACAGCGAGAGGATTCTTTGAAAAGAGAATTAGGTGTTGTTGTAGCAATTCTGATCTTGAATAATCCCTACTTTGATTATTTGTAGATCTGATCTTCTAATTTGACTTTATAGAGAAAAAAATGCTTGTTTTAATTTAGATTAGAGCAGCAACGGGGCGGCATGGATGAAAACAATGAGATTAAGTTAGGTTTAAGTGTTTATTTATAGGTGTAATAGGTGTATTAGGACCATTAGATTAGATTAGAAACCATCTGAACCATCCAAAACAGAAAAACACGTCATCAGCACAAATGCCCATATCTGGGTCGATGGGGTCGACACCTCTATAGGGGGATCGACTCCCCTGTCGACACCCATGTTGACACCCCTGTGGGGTCAACACCCACGAGCGGGAATTTTCCCGCTCAGCCTGCTTTGGTCATATTTTAATTTTTGAACTATTTTGAGGGTTCTGGAATTATTTTATTTATATATATTCTTCCTTATGCGTATATAAACGTCTAAGGCTTGTAACTTCTTCATACTATATCCGATTTACGCAAACCCGGACTCTATCCTAAGCAGAATTCCGAGACGAACGCAATAGCGTAGCCCGTTTCCGTTAATTCTTCTTCTAAAAGTTAAGTATCCTTTGTTAATTTTAATATTTTAAAATTATGGGGTGTTACATTCTCCCCTCCTTAAAGGATTTCGTCCCTTAAATCTTTAAGCTAAGAAGAATGTATCCTACCATCCATCATCCATCTACTCATCCATCGTCCATAAGCATCCATTGTCCTTAAAAGATTTCTAATGCTATATGAATATATGCAAATGTGTGTATATATGTCCCTTATCTAATGGAAAGATCAGGCAGTCTACTGATTCAATTGACTTCCTTAATGCTAATAATGATAGTGCCATGAGTCCAACATGTATGGAATTATTCCTCGTGCACATTATAATTTTCTGTATGGGTGCACAACCATTCATTCAAATGCAGCATCCATATGATAATACACCCAATTACCTTCATAGACCTATATGCATACATACCGATATGCAGATTGAAAGTGACTGAGCCGATCTTAGTGCCTAAAGTGTGTGTATATGCATCCAAGAGAAACCACTAGCAATCACTTGCATCCACTTGCAACCATCAATCATAACATGTCTAAAACGCATGTTTACATCCATTGGCTTCTACCTAAGGATTTAAGATATAATCGAGAGGATGTACCAAACGAAAAAATATATGAACAAAGCTAGTAGGAAAGGAGAAGTTAAGAACATATCCTCACAATGGAAAGAGTACTATGCACATATCTTGTACCCCGTTTCCCAAATCGCATCTCCTTGATCATCTCCCCGTTGAACTTTGACCTCTCGATTGCGTAGCTTTTTGACCTCCGATCCAAGAATGCATATGGGAACACGTCTAACCGTTGCCTCTCGCTCTACTTCCATATCCCTAAACATGCTCGGTTCTACTACTTCCGCGATATCATGCATACACTTCCGCAAATGTGACACATGAAAAACATCATGAACACCATTAAGTTTCTCCGACAACTTTACTCTGTAGGCCATTCGTTCAATCATTTCTGTTCTGGGAAAGGGCCCTACAAATTTTGGTGCCAATTTCCCCATAAATCCTAAGCGAACTACATTCTTCAATGGTGAAGCCTTAATGAAAACCCTGTCTCAACCTTAACTCAAGATCGATCCACCTCTTATCGGCGTACTATTTCTGTTGGTCATGTGTCGTCTTCATGCGTCTTTGAATCAATTCTTTCTTCTCCGAGGCTTCCCTAATCAGCTCGGGTCCAAGCAAAATCTTATCCGTAGACTCCTACCAACAAGTTGGTAGTCTGTACGGTCGTCCATAAAAACCCTCAAAATGTGCTATGCAAATACTACATTAATAACTGCTGTTATAAGCGAACTTCACAAATGGAAGGTGTTCTTCTTATGTCCCTCCAAAATTTAGGATACATAATCTCAAATGATCTTCAAGGATTATATTCACCCTTTCTGTCTATCCATCCGTCTGAGGGCGATAAGCGATGCTCAGACATAACTGCGTACCTACCACCTCTTGCATATCAGCCTTTCCTCTTGCATCAAAAACAGCTTAAAGCCCTGGCTCGCAAGCATCGGTATATATAGTGAACGGTTTGCTCCCATCTGGCAAAGTCAAAAATGGGGATGATATCTTTGCAAAGTCCTTAATGAACTTCCTATAATAGTCCGCCTAACCACGAAAGCTTCCGTTGTATTCTTTGGAATCCTCCAATCCTTGATTACCACTACCTTTGCTGGATTCTACTGCTATCCCATCTTTAGAGACCCTGTGTCCTAAGAACCTTACTCACTTTCCAAAATGACGTTTGGAAAACTTTGCCTTAAGCTGATGTAGTCGAAGTGTCTCTAAGACTATCTTAAGATGTAAGGTATGCCCTTCCTCGCTTATAGAGAATATCAAGGTATCATCTACAAGGACCGCCACAAACTTGTTTAGAAACTCCCTAAACACCCTACTCATCAAATCTAAAAAATATGTGGGTGCATTCATCAAACCAAAAGGAATGACGAGCCACTCAAAGAAACCGTCTAGAGTTCTAGATGCAGTCTTACCTATAAAATCCTCAGCTACCCTCAACTGATGAAAACCTGTAGCTAAGTCCAACTGCGAGAAAACCGAAGCACCAACCAATTGATCAAACAACTCACCTATTCTTGGAAATGGGTGCCTATCCTTCTTCATGAGCTTATTCAGCTCCCTATAGTCCACGCACAATCTAAGCGAACCATCAGCCTTCGTAGCAAAAACAACCAGAGCACCCCATTCCGAAATACTTCTTCTTATGAACCCTTTCTCAAGCCGCTCCCCTACTTGTTTACTGAAGTCCTTCCTCTCTCTCGAAGCCATGTGGCGTACTAGCAATGCAACCGAATTTACATTATCTACTACGTATATACGGAGGTCTATCTCGCGCCTCGGGGTAAACCCCGAACCTCATCAAAGACATCATCATACTCACGGACTACTCGAACAGATTGCAAATCATCGATGGATGCGTCAAGTGATTCTAGGTAGCTAAGCATCACCGAACACCTAGGGTCACATGAAATATCAAGGGTCTTTCCTCAACGAGTCAATAAACTAACTATCCTCCTTTCACAGTATAGGATGGCGCCATACATGGCTAGCCAATCCATCCCTAGAATCAGACCATAGCCCATGAAACCAAATACGTAGGTGTTGCATTCAAACCCTACGCCCAAGATAGACAATCTCAAATCCCGACAAATCATAGATAAATGAGCTGAGCCACCAATAGGATTTGAGACTACAACGTGATCCGTGACTAGGATTTAGGTGTAGAGTTCCAACTAAAGAAGCAGATATAAATGAATGTGAAGCTCCAGAATCAAACAAGGTAATAAAAGGATAATCAAAAAGTAAAATCAAACTTTCAACAGAAACTTTTCTACCTCTATCAGATATGCCAGTCGTGAGAGCACGCATCTGCCCTCCTGAAGGTCCTGTACTTTGTCCTTGCCCTTGCCCTTGCCTCTTTGGACAATCTGTGATAAAGTGTCATGTCTCTCTGCAATGATAACAACCAATCTTCTTCTTCTTCCTATGGTCTTTAGCTATATATGACCCACCATACCTCAGTAATGGCACTTCCTCTTTTCTCGGGGTCTACAGTTCTTTCCACCCTTCTTAGGTTCCACTTCCTTATTCTGTGATCCTTTAACCTTAACCTCCTTCTTTTCTCCTTTATCTTCTTTGTGCATCAAGGCCATATCCATGATTTTCTCATTCTTGTGAAATATGTTAACATGCCTCTATCACGCGGAAAACCCTAAAAGGCTGGAAAGAAAATTAGCTGCAGGTGAAACTACTACGGCTATAGAAGGAAGTTAGGCACTTCTTTGCCCTTCGACAGGCGTCGTAATCTCATCATGCCTACGGAACCATGCCGCGATGAGGCTACCTCCCAGAAAGCCAAGAGCCCCGGATACTTAGAAAAGAAGGGAACAAGGATTCAAAAATAAAATAAAATCAAGAGATAGTGCATATGGCTTTGGGGAATATGTCTTTTAAAACAGACTTTCTTTTGAAAATACTTCTTTTAAAACTGTTTTGAAACCAACTTTCAAAATCTTTTATTTGATCCGGTAACCTTCGGCTCTGATACCATGTGTAACACCCCACGTCCGTTAATGTCACTCACAAAGAAAATGCATTAAGTTTCGTGGAGTGTTATAAGTAAACAGAATAGAATATTACAAGACTGATATATAAAATAGTACTTGAAAATTTTATAACTTTATAGCAGCGGAAATAGAAATAAGTTTGGATACATCTTCAAACCCATCGCACCAAAACCAAGTACATAATAGTAGTCTTGTACAAAAGCCATCAAAGTACATAATTTTTAAAACCATAATCCCCAATCTGAGATGCCATATGAAAGAGAAATAAAGCTAAGCGTTACTTTTAGCACTTCACGCAGGAAAGTACGAATCAAGCTTCAACGTGCCCACCCTGAGTACCTTGGGGGGTGGGGGGAGGAAGGAAAGAAAAGAGGCGAAACAAAAAGGGTCATACATAAAGTCTGGCGAGTCCAGTGACTTTAACAATATAATCAGTAAAGCAACATGATAAGAACACAAACTGGATATATGAGATGACTGTGACATAAGCAGATATGACAAGGTAACATGATGAACAAGATGTAACAGTGACTGCGCTTTTAACCGCTATAAGATATTCTGTACACCGCACCAATACTAGTTTCATACTAAAAGATGATCCCTCTTGGCTAAATAGAACATTGATAGTTTCTTGTACTTCTAGCTGCCATCATAAGTAACCAACGTGGACCTATCACCACTAGATGTACCCACTACCCTCCCTGTTCGATTATGTACCTCTATCTACAATCATAGGTAACCAATATGCACCTATCACCACTCGATGTACCCTCCCTATTCGATTATGTACCTCTATCTACTATTATAGGCAACCAATATGCACCTATCACCACTAGATGTACCCTCCCTATTCGATTATGTACCTCTAGCTACTATCATAAGTAACCAATATGCACGTATCACCACTAGATATACCATCCTCATTCGATTATGTACCTCTAACTGCTATCATAGGTAACCAATATGCACCTATCACCACTAGATGTACCCACTACCCTTCCCATTCGATTGGCTCCCTAACCTCGTAGATACCTGTGCTAATCCCACAATAGGGTGTATCACTCCTTAAGGTGGCGACCCCGATACTACTGAAATGCACAGCTTATACCTACACGTTGCAACAACGTCTTACCTACCACCCCGGACTCACACATGCACATGACTCTGTTGGACTTGCACTGCCATCGCGAACTCATTATTGATCTCTTACAATCAACTCCTGTAAGTGTGTCCCTGTCCTCGACCTAGTTCGAGCTCGTATAGATATTGAAATGAGTTACTAGTTGAAAATGGTCCATACACTTGACACAAGCTTCCCTCCTAAGCTTGGTCCCCACTAGGAATTCCGACTTCACCCCTTTTTATCCCTATGTCTTATCACATGTTTCATCTTGGTTAATTGCTTTTTAATTATGTTTCACATGCTACCCATGTCACCCACTTAACCCCTTATTATTTCCATGTCTTACCACATGTCTTATCTTGGTTAAGTGTTTTTAATTATATTTCACATGCTACCAATGTCACCCACTTAACCCTTTTACCATTCTCATGTCTTCGACATGTCTTATCTTGGTTAAGTGTTTATTGATTTATTATACCCGTTATTGTGCAAGACCCCCTACATTAGATTACCATTTGCGGTTGCTGGATATGTTGGGTGGTTCCGGGCAGAATTCTACCGCAATTCGAATCTAACCTCGTGTCTTAGTATTATTACACATCTAATTTCAGCCTTTGACCTCTCTTATTAGATTACCAAATTGCGGTTGCTGGATATGCCGGGCGGTTCCGAGCAGACTTATACCGCAGTCCGAATCTAACCTCGTATCTTAGGCGTTCATCATCACTTTCTTGATTTAAGTCCCATTTTCAGATCTTGGATTATAACATATTCCAATTGCCCATAAATTCCAACCCAATTTATGCTTATAATTCTAATCCAATTTTTGCCTATAATCCCATATATACAAGTTATACCAAATTATGCCCAAATCAATTTGCATTCATCATCTCTTCCTTAATTCATGCCCAATTTCAAATCTTAGATTATAGTGATTCCCAATTACCCATAAATTCCAATCCAATTTATGCTTATAATTCTAATACAATTTATGCCTATAATCCCATGCATACAAGTTACACCAAATTATGCCAAATCAATTTTCATAGTTATTAATAATTTATCCCAAATCTCGTGTATACAAGTTATACTCAATTGTGCCCAAACCAATTTATGCCAAATCTCATGTATACAAGTTATACTCAATTATGCCCAAACCAATTTTCATAGTCATCAACAATTTACGCCAAATCTCATTTTTATTACAAATTTCCCAACTTTTCCCAATCATCCCAACATTATTTGTACGTAAATTTCAACGCAATATGCTCAGGCTCAAAGTTAGCCTAATCTCAATAAGGAAAAAGAAAAAGAAGAAGGGAAGAGAATCAAAACATCAAAATTGGCATAAAAATATAAATAGGCACGTGAACTGAATAATGACAAAATAGATCAGAATGGTATATGACAATAGCAATCGGGTATGAATCTGAAAGATAACAAAACTAGATATGATTCTTCTTATTTGCATGCATATATATTTGATCAAATTTACAATCCTATCACAATTACTTTTTAATTTAATTATATGTGAAAGTAACATAGATTCACATCGATAGGATTATTAGAAAAGAGAATTAGGTGTTGTTGTAGCAATTCTGATCTTGAATAATCTATATTTTGATTATTTGTAGATCAGATCTTCTAATTTGACTTGATGGAGAAGAAAGGCTTGTTTTAATTTAGATTAGACTAGCATGAATGCGCCATGGATGAATACAATGAGATTAGGGTTAGGTTTAGGTGTTTATTTATAGGTGTAATAGGTGTATTAAGACCATTAGATTAGATTAGGAACCATCCAAACCAGAAAAACACATCACCAGCACAAATGCCCAGATCTGGGCTGATGGGGTCAACACCCTTGTAAGGGGGTCGACACCCATGTCGACACCACCTGGGGGGGGGGGGGAGGGGGTCGACACGCACGAGCGGGAATTTTCCCGCTCATCCCACTTTGGTCAGATTTTGATTTTTGAACTGTTTTGAAGGTTTTTGAATTATTTTATTTATATATATTCTTCCTTATGCGTATACAAACTTCTAAGGCTTATAACTTCTTCATACTATATCTGATTTACGCAAACCCGGACTCTATCCAAAGAAGAATTCTGAGTCGAACGCAGTGGCGCAGGCTGTTTCCCTTAATTCTTCTTCTAAAAGTTAGGTATCCTTTAATTTGTTAATTTTAATATTTTGAAATTATAGTGTGTTACATGTAATATTATTAGTTTGACTATATCCATTTCAATAGTTATGTGGATAATATTTTAAGAAATTATTATTATTGTCCCCTCTTTGTTTAGTATGAGTTAGTATTATCGTATGTATTTATATTCATCGTTAGCATGCTTCAGATTAAAAAAATATTACTGAAGGTTAAGAGCTGTGGTTAAATTATATTAACAAATTTACGAAGAAAACTGCCACAGAAAAAGCCATGGTAGATTGATATTTTGCCACAGTCCAAAGCCGATCTGCCACAGCTCTGGGCCGTGGCTGACCCATGGCAAAATTTTGCCACGTCTTTTGGCCGTGGCAAAATTCATTAGCCACGGCCTAAAGCCGTAGCAAAATTGCTTTTCTGGTGTAGTATTGTGTTGTAGCACTGGAGGCCGAGAGTTAGAACGGCCAACGCCCCCCTCCCCAAAATGCCATTTAGTAGTGTATTTATAGAGGTGGCGTGGCTCCGGGTCGGATGCCATGTGTCACGCCCAGGGAAGATCTCGAAAAGTAGTGGAGAATGCTCTAAAAATCGTACTATGCCAAGTGGAAGTTGATCCATAGAAGAAGGAGGCGGTTAGGCCACGAGAATAGGTAAAGGTTGTTGTTCAGGTGCAGTCCCAGACTATTTGGTTCAGTTTGGCCACCGATCCGATCCAATTCGATACAGAAACGAGGAAGGGTGCTACGAGGCCGATCCGGTCTAGGGTCTCTTCTATGCAAAAATCCAAGTTATTCCAGTTGCGTGCGTTTACGGAAATGGGTGTAACTTCCAAACCGTAAGGCCGTTTGGGCCAAACGAAAGCTCTACCTGAAGCTAATTTAGACGGCTACAAGAATTACATAGAAAAGCCACGTAGTTGATGTTTTCATGTCCAAAAGAGGTCATCTGTTAGGAATTTCTGACCATTCTATGTTTGTAATGGCTTTGACCAAAAAGTGTGCCAACATCGTCTATAAATTTACAAAAAGGATTAAATTGAAAGTAAAATCAAGTTACATTCAAAATAGGTAAATCCCAAATTAAAAAATCAATTATTCTAATACATTACAATTAGTTAAAAATGATCATTTTGGCTAAATGTTTACCAATAAAAATTAAATTTGCAAAAGGAATTCTCCTTTATAAGTTAGTCAAATATGTTCAAAACAAAATTTAAATTCCAAAATTTAAATTGAAATCAAAATATAGATATATTCTAGTTTGTTCAAAATAAATAGAATTTCAAAATATTAATCGAAACCTAACTAAAATTATTTATTTTAACAAAATTTTTAAATTAATTTATATTTCAAATGTCAAAAAAATTTGGGTCGTTACAAATTTTCACCACTAGGGGTACGAAATTCGTACCCTAGGGATAGGTACAAAGTTTTTGGGCATGAGCGTGGTGGAGTATGAATTTCATTGGCCAGCTACAAGGGATACAAAATTCCTCGTGTGGTCCCGTACTTCTACTTACTCTTACCTACTCCCACTTAACCACTCCGCTATAAATAACCCTTGACCTCACACTTCAAAGGGGTTGGAATTTGGTGACTTGACATCTCTTGAGAGTTCCAAGTGTCCTCATTGATGGCATCTCCACTTTAATGAAGAAGAAGGGCAAAATTGTCTTTTTCTTAATATTTTAATATATGATAATTATGACATCGTATTACTTAGAAATGCATGTAAAGAGATGCCATGAGATGTTCTCCACCTTGTATCTCTTTGTTATAAATAATATTCCAACAACTCTTCCAAAGTGGACGCAGGTCTCTCACGAGGCCGAACCACTATAAATATCTAATATTATTTACTTCTTTCCGCACTTACTTTTTCGACCAAAACGATTATTCCTAAGTAATTGGAATCTTTGGTGTTTATGACATTTTTTGCCGTCGACAATATCTAAAACCAAATTTGACCGCGCTCTTGCAATACTCTACTACTTTCCTTTTTTGAAACTTCAGAATTCATTCAATTGAAAATTTTGTTACTAATTTGTCAATTTGATTTTTCTTTCGATCATTGCGGATTTAGGCAGATTTGTACTTTGAAAAAGAGCTGATGATTTTAGTTTTGTTGTAACTAAATCTGGATTTTATGAATGCACATATGAATTCATGTTTTGATTGAGTTTTTTCCATGTGAATTATGCTCTGACTTTGTCCATGCATCAGATTTTGTACGATGTTTTACCATCCTGATGTTGATTTACATTGGGATGTCTACGGTGTAGTTGAAAAAATTGTTGTTCGAATTCGATCATAGTCAGTGCATTTAGCTATTCAGATTTTTTGTAGATGAACCAGTGTTGTGCACATTTTTAATGAATGATATGTTGCTGCTATGCAAACCCACTTGATGCTGCTACACAATTTCCTCCATTATCGATTGTATGCGTTGATCTATTTGATTTTTTATACTATCAAGCACCTGGAATTTGCACTACAGTATTGTACATTTTAGTTTTGAAATCGGCAAATTATTTTAAGTTAAAATTATGCATGAAATCCTTTGAATCTTTTGGTATTGTTGTTGCTGAAATCTGTTAAGTGTCCAGCTTTTTTTGTATTCAAGTGTGAATTTCTTGTTTGATGGTCACGGCTTCTTAGTTAGTCAATTCTTTATTTTGGGCTTACCACATTTGCACATTGATTCTTAAACTTAGTCGCGTAAGCTTCTTGAGACACAATTTGGACTTGGCCAAGATTTCAATTGATAGGTTATGCCTGATCCACGATGACCGACTATGCCCAATCCACAATGAACCGATAACTACCGAACGATGGAGGATCGTCTATTTACGTTCCATTGAAAAATTGTACACCTTTTTGAAGCTATGAAAGTTTCTAAGAGCAATTTAACAAAAAATTGAATTTGTAGCTTGCCCACTGAGTGTACCTTTTCATTGGTGTCTGACTATAATAACAGAAATACTCGAATGTTTTTGGGCATATATTTTGTCATCGATTGCCTGCGTCCACAATAGATTAGTTTATAATTAAAAACTTAACTACGACGAATTTTACGACATGAACTGAATGGCGTATCTACACGGAATCATTTTTTCTGATCATTAAATACCTGTCAAACATCTCTTGCATAGATACGACATCCTAATCCGAATTCGTAGTGATGCTTAAAATCGACAATCCAACAAATGCCGACTTTAGATTCAAAGATTCGCCTTGTAATGACTTATATAATCTTAAACAATGTTTCATGCGCAGAGTGAATACCAAACATAAGACTATTTATTGTTTTGGAAATGAAATCACTTTTGCTTAAGTTGAATCTTCAGTTTGAGTTTCTGAGGATAAGGCAACTATAGCTTCTGGATTGTAAACGTATCAGTCTTTGGTTATTCCTCTCCCTCTCGACAATTTGCCGACGAGGTGCCATTCTGTGCTGACGCATTATGTTTATAACCAAGTGTGCACTCAGTTTAGTATTCCCGATTTTGACACAAAATTGCCAGGGAAAAAAGGATTTGCTGATTGGTCATCTTTGGGCTTGTTGCAGTAGCTTAGTTGGTGCCTTCTAGTATCTTATTTCGATGAATAGTTGTGCAATATTGTTCCAATTTCATTGAATAGTTTCTCTTGACATGTGTGCTCATCTAGTAAACCTATAATGAAGAGCTTTCGCGCATTTGACTTCGAATTCTTTGTCGATTGCCTAAGTTGACAACAGGTTAGCCCAATAAAAGGAAACATATCATAAGAATCATTTACAAAATCAAGTACGTATCAATGTAAAACTGTTTCGTATGAGAGTTTATGACTCACTAGATGTATTTTACATTGGAAAAACACTTATTTTCTTGTTGACGGTACTTAAGATTCGTCAGCCTACGTTTTAGACTACGACTTCTAAGTATCGCCTTTTTAAACAGTTGCTGCACCAGATTTAACATTTATGAAAGGTGTGCACATGACAATTTTTATTTGATGAGAATTTTGAGTCTATCCTGACTCGTTCAGTTATTAGTAATTCCCCATTTAGCATAACTCATGTTCTCTACCAATCCCTTTGGGTGACAATGACCGCCGGATTTTCAGGAAACTGAGTAGCTTATGTGCATCGCTTAACAAGTTGTACTAAGCCGACATTTAACATTTCACTTTTATAGCATCTACTTAGAGAACCGTGAACCTTTGGACTAGGTTTTGGAATTTAAATGTTGTGTAGGAATAAACCGCTTCTCCTTTGTGAGGCTTGCAGCGATTGAATGATAACCCATTGGATCCCCAAGGTTGATCTTCATAGATGCAACGAACCATATCGAAATATCGAGCATATCGATTTTGTATAATTTTCCAAATACCCCACTTTATAAGGAAAGGACTTTTTGCTAAGCTTTTTTAGGTGAGATCTATTATTTTCTGCACTCCATCTCAGATATTTTCAAGTGCATTCGCCTTTTTGCCGACTAGAAATTAATATTTTGCTTAATGCGATGTCGTGATAAACCCATGATATGTTTTTCGGGCATAGTTCAATCCTGATGTTGTTGTGTTACCCCTATAACATGGGTCGTCACAAGCTGCAAAAGATAGATGTGATCAGCTTGCCGAGTTTCCTTGATTGTGGTTAGCGTTATAGAAGCTTCAACCCTGTCGGTGAGAGCTCTTTGTTCTTGCCAATATTTATGTGTATTCTGAGCTGTCAATACAATAGGAATCCCTGCTTTATTAGATAGTTCAGTGCTTCTTTTAGGCGAGATCTTTGATTTAACTTCCCCCGGAGAGGACTTTAACTAATTTCAGCTTTATCGATGTATCGAGCGGATCGATGTATCGACTTCATTCGATGGCCCCAGAGAGGACTTGAACTTAGGTGCCCTAGGAGAGGACTTAGATTTATGTGTCCCCCTCGGAGAGGACTTTCACTTAGTCTGACTTCATTGAATCGTCGTGTGGATCGACGCATCGATTTCAATAGATGCCCTTAGAGAGGCCTTGAACTCAATCCAACTTCATCAAATTGTCGTGCAGATTGACGCATCAATTTCAGTGGTTGCCGACGGAGAGGTCTTGAACTCAATCCAACTTCATCGAATTGTCATGCAGATCGATGCATCAATTTAAGTGGATGCGCCAGGAGAGGTCTTAAACTCAATCCAACTTCATTGAATTATTATGCGGATCGGCACATCAATTTCAGTGGATGCCCTCGGAGAGGTCTTGAACTCAATCCAACTTCATCAAATTATCGTGTGGATCGATGCAACAATTTCAATAGATTTCGCCGAAGTGCTCTTGAACTCAATCCAACTTCGTCGAATTGTCTTGCGGATCGACGCATCAATTTTAGTGGATGCCCCCGGAGAAGTCTTGAACTCAATCCAATTTCATCCAATTATCGTGCAGATCGACGCATCGATTTCAGTGGACGCCCCCGGAGAGTTCTTGAACTCAATCCAACTTCATTGAATTGTCAAGCGGTTCGATGCGTCGATTTCAAGGGATTCCCTTGGGGTGGTCTTGAACTTAATCCAACTTCATCGAATTGTCGTGTGGATCGATGCATCGATTTCGGTGGATGCACTCGGAGAGGTATTGAACCCAATCGAACTTCATCAAATTGTTGTGCATATAGACGCATCGATTTCAGTGGATGCCCGCGGAGAGGTCTTGAACTTGATCCAACTTCATCGATTTATCATGCGAATCGACGTATCGACTTCCATTGGATGCCCCTAGAGAGGTCTTGAACTCATCGTGTCTGCTTACCGAATTTTCCGCCGCTTGACTCTTGGTGACTCCCCATTTTTATCAACAAGGCGATGCATTACATCGTTTCTTTTATGCAGAATGATGTTTATAGCACTCTACACTTGGGCTGCCTCTGTGAAGATGTGTGGTAAAGCTCGCTCGGTCTTGTGGACTATGATGAAGTAAGCGCTCCTTGGATAGCCTGCAATATTAAATCAATTTTAGAACCATGCAATTTTAAGCTAGCAATACTGTGACACCCCACGTCCGTTAATGTCACTCATTAAGATAATGCATTAAGTTTTGTGAAGTGTTATAGGTAAAAAGAAACAGAAACATTACAAGACATATATAAAATAGCAGGGGAATTTAAAACTTTATTAATCATAAAGCATCGTGGTTCAAAACATGGTTACATCATATGTCTAAAAACATAAAACCTAGTACATCATTAAAATTTCTATCCTGTGCTTTAAAACATCAGAGTATAATCATAAAATAAGCATAATCCCCGAAACATAGTCATAGTAGAGAAACGTGAAATCGAGCAGTACATTTATGCAGCTCCAAGCAAGATGAAAGCAGAATCTAAATCACGCTTGAGTATTCCCACCCTAAGAACCTGAGGGGAGTGGGGTTTCAGAAAGAAGAGGAAACATAATGGGTCAGACATAAAGTCTGGCGAGTCCAGTTACTTTTAGCATATAAATAAGTAAAAGTATCATGACAGACATATAAAGTGGACAAGGGGCATAATAACATAAAAGGCAAGTATGACAAGGTAAACAGGAACAACACATAGAGTATATTGTACTTCTCTAATGATTACTCTACACAAATGTGTCTTATTAACAAGACGATCCTCAACAAGTATAAGATGGTAGACTTAGGTGTACTTCAGTGAGACGTTTTCACACCATACAATCAACAGGCAGCCCAAAAAACTGGAGTTACCCCTAACGGTATTAACGGGCTCCCCAACCATACTGGAGTCTAGATGTACCCTAATTACTACCCTAATCGACCGCCTCCCGACTCCGTAGATACCCTGTGTTGGCCTCACAGTAGGGTGTATCACTCCCTAAAGTTGTTACCCTTCGTTTTTCAGGATGTGCATAGCCACATCTACAGGTGTCACGACATCTAAACCTCCTCTTCCAGACCCATGCACACACATGACCCCATCGGAATTCGCCGCCCACATCATCCCCCACGTTTGGTTCTCTTACAATCCGCCCAGTAAGCATGCCACGACCGCGACCTAGATCGGAGTACTCGTTTTATACCTGTATATGGGTTACTGACAGAAACATATCCCACACAGAAGATGATATAGGCTTCCCCCTACGCTTGCATCCGCACTAGGTTTTCCATATGTTATGCTATACCAGAGTAAAAGATTGCATAAACCCACAGGTTAAATTTGTGGGCCTATATATGTAAATATTACCCATCCACCCAAGATTTACTTAACCAACACACTGTTTCAAACAAGTTTACTTAACCCCTACTCAAGTTATAAGTTCATACAATCCTTATGGATTCAACTATGTTAAGTATTCTAGTTCACTACCATATTCATTTATGGTTATAATTTGCTAGACCTCCCACATTAAGCCTACCACATTTGGATGTTGGATATGTCGGTCGGTTCCAAGAAAACTTCTTCCACAAGTCGGACTTAACCTCGTGTCTTAGCACGTCTCGTGTTTATGCACTTAGACCCCTCATATTAGATTCACCACTTATGGTCGCTGGATATGCTGGTCGGTTCCAAGTAGACTTCCACCACAAGTTTATTCCAACCTCTTTCTAAGCGCAGTTATAGTTTCAAATTACTGTAATTCTAGGCATGTCCATTATTAACAATTATTCCTATGTCGTTATAGGTTTTCATGCCCCTTTCCCAAGTTATGTTCATAATGAACCATATGCCACCAAATTATGGTCTGTAATCACAAGTTGCTTTATGCCCTAAATTCATGTTCATATATTTCATTCAAGTTATGCCCAAATTTCCAATTACAAGTTATGCCTCAATTTTAATGTTTTCCCTTCATTCCTAATTTAACGTGTTCGCATATTTCAGCGCCATTCCTAGGCTCGAAGGTAGCCTGGTTATAAAAATAAAAGGGAAAAGATGAAGGGAAGAGGACAGAAATGATTATACTAATAAGTTCAACATATGATGGAAGAAATAGGCTTAAACATATAGTGGCATAATGATAAGACAGGCATATAGGAACAGATCCGATGAACATGTGACAATCGAACCGATTCCAACATAATAGGGACATCATAAACAGGTATAATGCGATCTAAACAATGAATTAGATATCCAACTAATATCTGATTTAGCCACAACATAATAGGTACATGCATGAGGTGATCTAAGCAGTGAATTAGATCTATAAATTGTGGTAGATCTGACATGATAAATAGGTATAGGTTCAGATCTAGTTCATAGTCATGTGAGAATAACTTAGATAAACAGGTTATAGTAGATCTGATATGATTCAAATAGTCACAGGCATAGATCCAAGTTATAGTCATGTCAAGATTTACTTTTAAACATTTAGATCTAAAAGTAACGTAAACTTACTGTGATTGGATCTAGAAAAATAGAAGAAAGGTTGCAGATATTGAATCACCGTCACTGAACTTGAATAATTCTAGTTGATTGCTAAAGAAGAAAATACTTAATATAATCTGGGCAGAGGCAGCATGTATATAGTATCTTATGTTTCAATCACACTTATACCGAATTTACCTTACTTAGAGTTCTAAACCTCAAAATTTTCTTGTATTAACTTACAAAACCCATCTATTATTAAATTTGTTGTAAACCTTTACAATATTTTATTTACAAAACTCAAATTTAAATAAATGGGAGAATTTTTATGATGGAAAATTAGAAAAAAAAAGTCTTTTTTATGTTTCAAAGTTGTGGACTTATAAAACATTTAAAACCCTCTTTTTAGTTTATTTATTTAGGTTACACAAGTTTTAATTTCATAACATTGATATGTTATTTAAAGTTCAAATATACTTGATAACTCGAAGTTGAAACAAATATATATTTGGTACTTGGAGATTTTTAGTCATGGGATGGTCCACGTATGCATAAATTTTTGTAAGAACAAAAATAAACTTGTTAAACTTCGAGTTATCAAGTATTTCCGAACTCTAAATAACTAATCAATGTTAAGAAATTAAAACTTCTATAACCTAAATAAATAAACTAAAAAGTGGTTTTAAAGGTTTTATAAGTTCACAGCTTTGAAACAAAACTAAAGACCTTTTTCTAATTTTCCATAATAAGAATTCACCCATTTATTTAAATTTGAGTTTTGTAAATAAAATCTTGTAAAGGTTTGTAACAAATTTAATAATAAATGGGTTTTGTAAGTTAATACAAGAAAATTTTGAGGTATAGAACTCTAGGCTAGGTAAATTCGGTGTAAGTATGATTGTGAGCATGTCAGTGCCCCTATGACTGTATAATGCTTTACCCGGTTCCACTGTCGCTATAGCCTATATGTTCCGTTTGGGGTAACCTCTTTCAGGGTATATTGTCGTTGTTATCAAATTGTCATGAAAATGTTACAATTTCAGTAATGGTACTTATAGAAGAAAAAAATTCCAAATCCACTTTGTAACGACCTGCCTTTTTGACTGCTACAAGTCATTACAGTTGCTAATTCTCCGATATTTTTGGTGTGGAGAAACAAGAAAAACAAGGCCATATATATAGCCGTCACAAAACCCTAATCTGCCCAGACCTGTCATAGGGGGGTCGACCCATGGGTCGAGACCCTCTTTATGTTGTCGACCCAGGGGTCGACACCACTGGGCGGGAATTTTCCTGCTCCCCTAATTTATAAGATTTTGAAATGTTTTGAATTTTCTAGATATATTTTATTCATATATATTCTTCTTATGCGTATACAAACTTCAAACCTTAATTACTTCTTCATACGGTGTCAGTTTTACACAAACCAGGTATCTATTTTGACCAAAATTCAGAGACGAACGCAATGACGCAGTCCATTTTCCTTAATTCTGAATATTAAATTAATTATTCTTTAATTTATCATCTTTTAGTGTTGTTAAAATACAGGGTGTTACATTCTCCCCTACTCAAAGGATTTTGTCCCCGAAATCTCCAAGTTAAGAAGAATGTATATCCTACCATCCATCATCCATCTACTCATCCACCAATCACTGGTACCCATTGTCCTTAAAAGATTTCTAATGCTTCTATGGCCATATGAAAAGGTGTGTGTATATGTCCTTAAACTAAGGCAAAAGATCAAGCGGTCTACTGATTCATTCGACCTCTTTAATGCGGTATATGTTAGTGCCATGAATCCGACATGTATGCAAATTATCCTATTATAATATGTAAGTTCTATATGTGTGCACAATCATCCATCCAAATGCAACATCCATATAATGATACACCCATTTCCATCCATAAAATGAAGAAAATTGCACACACATCGATATGCAGTATGAGAGTGATTGAGCCGATCTAGTGCCTAATGTGTGTGTATATGCATCCACAAGAAACCACTAGCAACACTTCCATCCACTTGTATCCATCAAACATAACATGTCTCATGCACATGTTTACATCTACGGGTTTCCTACCTAAAGGTCGAAGATTTAATCGATTGAATATACTCAATTGATAGAAACAAGCATAAATAAAAGATTTTGTAAGGAAGATAAGAACATACCCTCGAAAAGGAAAGGGTACGAAGCACGAGTCTTGTCTTTGGTCTCCTAAGTTGCATCCTCTGGGTTATCTCCCCACTGAACCTTCATGAACTTGACTTCTCGGTTGTGTACCTTTTTAACTTCTGATCCAAAAATACGGGTAAGAACTTGTCTAACTGTCGTCTCCCGTTCCACCTCTACTTCTTTCGATGTACTCAGCTCATCTATTTCGATCGTATCATGCAAGCATTTTCGCAAATGAGAAACATGGAAAACATCATGAACACCGGATTGTCTTTCTGGTAGCTTTTCAAAATAGTCCATTTGGCCAATCCTTTCTGTTATGGGAAATGGTCCTACGCATCTTGGTGACAATTTCTCTACAGATCCAAAGCAAACCATATTCTCAAAGGTGACTCCGTAATGAAAACCATGTCTCCCACCTCTAACTCAATGTCAGTCTCTCACTTATCTGCATAGAACTTCTGCCTATCTTGGGCTGTCTTCATTCGCTTAAGGATAAGATTAATCTTTTTGGACGTCTTTCTAACCATATCCGGTCCAAGTATAAGTCTTTCTGTAGATTCCCACCAACAAGTTGGTGATCTACCGGGTCGTCCATATAATGCTTCAAAGGGTGCCATGACGATACTAGCTTGATAACTATTGTCATAGGTTTACTCCACTAAAGGAAGATGCTCTTCCCAATTCGCTCCAAAGTCTAGGTTGCACAACCTTAAAAGATCCTCAAGAACTCTATTCACCCTTTTTGTCTATCCATCAGTCTAAGGGTAATAAGCAGTTCTCAAATACAACTGTGTACCTAATGCTTCTTGCAAGCTCCTCCAAAATTCACTGGTGAAAATGGGGTCACGATCACTTACGATGCTGGAAAGTACTCCATGAAGAAAGACTATCTCATGAACATAAATTGCTGCCAACCATGATGCCGTCCTTCTACTCTTTACTGGGATGAAATGCGCGGTCTTAATAATTCTGTCCACTACAACCCAAATACTGGTGTTGCCTTTATTTTTTAGGCAAACCATCTTTGAAATCCATAGAGACTCTCTCTCGCACTTCCACTGCGGGACCTCCAAAGGAGAAGTAAACCACCTTGCTTCTTTTGTTCGGCTTTGACTTGCTGACAAACCAAATATTTAGAAACAAATTCCGCCACATCTTTCTTCATCCCAGCCCAAAAGAAAAACCTCTTCATATCCCTATACATCATATCGCCACGTAGATGAATAGTCATCATAGAACGATGGGCTTCCTCTAGGACTGTCTGCAATAAACTCCCAATTCGGGGAACACAAACCCTTCTATCTCGTCGCAACCACCCTTTATCGTCTATGGAATATCTACTGAGGTGACTAGACGTCTCCCCTTTACTTAGCCTATCCAAGATGTCTAAAATTTGTGAATCCTCTCGCTGTGAAGCTCCTATCTTATCCATAAGAGTAGGTCACACCTACAGTGATGCAAATAAGCCAGGAAAAACTCGGCGTAGGGTCTAAAGTAAAAAGTTTATATAAACTCAAAGTTTTCCCTTTCCACAAACAGAGGACTTAAGGCCATCATCCGCCTACTCAGTGCGTCTACCACCACTTTACCCTTGCCAGCGATATAAGAAATCTTGAAGTCATAAGATGCTAGGAACTCCATCCACCTTTGTTGAATTAAATTAAGATCCTTCTGTGAGAATAGGTACTTAGGAGATTTATGGTCGGTGTACAACTCGAACTTCTCTCCAAGAAAATAATGACGCCATGTGATAAGCGTGAATATTATGGCAGCTAGCTCTAAGTCATGGGTAAGGTAGTTCTTCTCATGAACCCTTAGCTGTCTACACCCATAACATACCACCCTTCCCTCTTGCATAACAAGCACACCAAACCCTATACCACATGCATTAGTGTAAATTATGAACACTTTGTTTCCATCGGGCAAGGTCAAGATTGAGGCTATTGTCAGAGACCTCTTTAATCATTGGAAAGCAATATTACAATCCATATCCCATGAAAACGACAAATTCTTCTTCATTATCCTGGTGATGGGGCTGATATCTTTGCGAAATCCTTGATGAACTTCCTATAATAGCCTATCAATCCAAGAAAGCTTCTCACTTCCGTTGCATTCTTAGGAATTTGCCAATCTTGAGCTACAACTGGATTTGCAGGATCTACTGCTATCCCATCTTTAGAGACCACATGCCCTAGATATCTCACATCTTTTCTCCAAAAAAGGCATTTGGAGAATTTCGCCTCGAGCTGATGCACATAGAGAGTTTTATAAACCACTCCGAAATTTTGGACATTCTCTTCCTCGCTCTTTGAGAAGATTAGGATATCATCAACAAAGACCATGATGAACTTATTTAGGAACTCCCGAAGAACCATACTTATCAGATCAACAAAATAGGCAGGTGTATTCGTTAACCCAAAAGGCACAATGAGCCATTCAAGGAAACCATCTGAAGTCCTAAAAGCGATCTTGTCTATACTGTCCTCGACCACCCTCAACATATGAAACCCCGTGGCCAAGTCTAGCTGAGAGAATACTGATGCACCAACAAGCTGGTCAAACAGATCATCTATCCTTGGGAGTGGGTGCCTGTTCTTCTTTGTGAGTTTATTTAATTCTTTGTAGTCTACACACAAGCGAAGTGAACCATTTGCCTTAGTTGCGAATACCATCGGAGCACCCCATTCAAATATGCTTTGCCTAATAAACCCTTTCTCAAGTAGCTCCGCACTTACTTGCTAGGCTCCCTTCTTTCCCTTGGAGCCATATGGTGCACAGGTAATGCAATTGGCTTTGCATTGTCTACAAGTATATACGAAAATCAATCTTGTGCCTCAGAGTAAGCCCTGAACTTCCTCAAAAACATTAGAATACTCACGGACTACTGGTACAGATCACAGATCATTGGTAGATGCAACAAGAGACTCTAGGAAACTAAGCATGACATACCCCTTAGTGTCACAAGAAGTCTCGAGGGTCCTTCCATGGCAACTCAAAAGTCTAACGACCCTCCTCTCACAATCATGAATGGTACCATAAATGGCTAGCCAATCCATCCCTAGAATCAAACCATATCCCAAAAAAACGAGCACATATGCATCGCACTCAAACTCGATACTTAACACAAATATTCTCAAACCCCAATAAACCATGGAAAATGAGTCGTACCACAAATGGGGTTTGAGATAACAACGGGATCCACTATTATACGAGTATTAAGGTGTAGAGACTCAACCACAGAACCAGATATAAATGAATGCGAAGCGCCAGAATCAAAAAGAGTTTTAATAGGTTGATTGGAAGGAGAAATAAGACCTTCCACGGAAACTTTCCTACCTCGATTTGGAGCATTGATCGCGAAAGCATGCACTTGCCCTCTAGAAGCTCCTGTCCTTGGACCTTGTCCTCGCTTCTTCGGGCACTCCTTAGAAAATCGTCCGACCTCTCCACAACTAAAGCAAGAATTCTTCCTGCTTTTGCAGTCCTTGATCAAATGACCCTCGCATCCGCAATTATGGCACTTTGTGATAGCCCGCCCCGCACCAACCGACATTTCCAATGAAGTGCGCTGTGCCAATGACCGACTAGTATGGGATGGTCACCAAAGAAAGGAAAAGAAAGAAATTGGAACTTACAAGGAACCTGTAGAACATCTCACAATGCATGGAATAAAATATAATAACATAACTTTGGCATAAAATAGGCGAGACAGTGCATATGCTGAAAACTAAACCATCATAGCAGCGGAAATCCAAAATATAGCTTGACATCCAAACCAACATTATTACAACTTTCAAACCAACATTATTACAACTTTGAAATACTGTCTCTAAAGAAAAAGAAAGAGGGACACTACTAATGCCCAAAGTAGCGACCAACAACAACACAGAGAGAATATATATATATATATATCATACGTGGGTGCCTCCTTCTCGTCTCCAGTACAGTTACTCATGCATAATCACCTGACTGTCTCTAGTCTGCCCGTTTAAGAGCACCCAGAGTAATAAGAAGAGACATAAAACTCTAGGTCATACAAAAGTCTGGTATGAGAGATAAGCAGTAAAACAGAACAATAACAGGTATACATAACCATAACTGAACCTGGACCTGCAACCAAAGAGTAAGCACAATAGGATGTACAATACTCTAAGGTGACAAAAACGCATGGTGTGAAAATAATAGGGAGGGGGTGTGCATGTCATGGTGATAGCAAACATCAAACATAACAAACATCCTCACATCTCTCACTCAGTGCGTAGAGCATACGATATCCACCTCTTTGATCACCCAATCCTTTGCTACGATCACTCTGCCCTATGGAGTAACGATGACTCCACTGCACTAATCCATAACCACTAATCCTTTGCTATGTCCACTCTGCCCCATGGAATCATGACAACTCCACTGCACTGGCCCATAGCCTTGCTACGATCACTCTGCCCCATGAAGTCATGATAACTTGACTGCACTGTTCTATAGCCAATAATCCGTTCCTTGGTGGTGAGTCAAAGCCAAAGACATCGATAACACCTTTGCACAAGTCCCACAAAAAAGTCCAACTCATGAAGTCAGCTCGCTGTTTCCTATTTGGATCTTGAGTAACAACCTCGTATTTGGACTACCTTTGCATCCCGGATTTTGGTCGAATTGGAGTTGGTCTTCAGAAGAGTCATTGCGTAGTAGTAGTGGAGGTTCTAACTCGGTTCGGTTCAGGTGAAGCAACCCGGTTCAGTTTGGGTGAGACGACTCGATTCGTTTCGGGTGAAGCAACTCAGTTCGGTTTGGGTACTTCATAGCTCGAGTCCTTCAAGCTCCGTCTTATCACAATCGGTTCGGTTCAAATATTGCTCCCGGTTTGGTTCGGAATATAGTATCCAAGCTCCTCCTTTTGGCTCGTGCTTCATCCCTTTAACTTCGGTTTGGTCCATATAAACCTGTTCCCACGCCCTCCTTCCGTTCCGATTCGATCACAACTCCAACTCTATGTAAATGGCCTTCCTTCTTTCCAAGCCTCTTCTTATGCCAATTTTCGATCCGGGTCAAATCTCCTTACTCGGTCCTCCGATCCGATCCGAGCCCTATGATCCGATCTGATCCGAAACCCTGCACATTTTCCAATGAGCATATATCGTCCATTTTCACCATACGACGGCGTTTCCAACCATTCTAACTTTCCTACAAGAATACTTAACATTCCAAACAGTAATAATAACAAATAGAATCAACCATAAACATCCAAACATCAATCATATGAGTTATTTTGGATCAAACATGCCCAAATCTGTGGTTTTTTTTTCCTTTAATCCCCTTAATCATGATTCAAGCATACAATTAGAAAAACATATCCAAATTAACCCAAATTTCTATCAGAGCACTAAAATAATATCTAAGAATTTTTTCATATTTTTCCAGAATTTTAACATGCATAATTTCACTTATTAACACTAATCATCCCTAATTAGCCGTAATTGGTGGAAAACCAATGCAAATTACTCACCTTAGCCACAAATAAAACTTTAGATCTGAAACTCTATTGTTTTGGTGCGTTTTCCTATGCAACATAGCAGCTCCAACTCTGAGTTAGTGTTGATTTGCCTTGAGTTGATGTAGATCTTCTTAATTAGTGATTAGAAGGTGATTTGTGATGATTTTATAAGGTGGAGCCCATTGCTAGGGTTCAAAGGATGAAAGTGGCGGCTGTAAAAACTGAAATGAAATGTTTTTCCTAACCTTATCAGCTCTCATATAACCCTAATTCCAAAATGGGTTATGGGCCTAGCTGCTAATCACCTTAATTAGGTCCGGTTAAGCTGTTTTTTTACCTTCTAAACCATATTTCAGCCGTATCTCCCAAACGGTGTGTCCATTGGGCTATTGTGACCACTCTACGGAAAGCTAAACCATCATCCGAATCCATGGAAGTGGTTTTAGGTCAAAACTCCTTACCAATCAAAAGTTATGGACTGAACAAGATTCGCTAGGGGCAAAATGGTCATTTAAAAATCGGCAAAAATCGTGAACATTGGAAATGACCCCAATAGTCGTTCCCCAAAGTTACACGACCATACGACTTCATATAAAAATGAAATAAATATTCTACGATCCTTCGATGCGTAGATTGCGGGACTTTACATTATCCCCCCTTGAGAAATTTCGCCCCTGAAATTCCTCAATTAAGAAACAACAATGGGTCCCGCATGCCTATCAACCATTTACAAACAACCAAACGAACATAGCAACATAACAAGTCTATCCTAGCATGCAGTCTACTAACAAGAGGATAACTAAATGGTCGCTAAAATCTTACCAGGCAAAGAGTTCTGGATACGTCTTCCTTATGCTCTCCTCTGTTTCCCAAATACGGTCATCCTCATTCTCGTCCCACTGAACCTAGACTAGTTTCACCACCTTCCATCAAAGTTGCGACGTGTCTTACTCGACAATACGGATCGGCCTGCGGTTCCCAACCGCCTTGGGTTCTACTTCGATGTCATCCAACTGATCCGGTGAAATAGCCATATTGGGGTCGTGCACGAACTTCCTTAAATAGGAAACATGAAATACGTTGTGAACTCCCGCCATCTTTTCAGTTAATACAACTTTATATCCTAAATTCCCAACTTGTTTGAGAACTAGGAATGGACAAACAAATCTTGGTGTTAACCTGCCTCTCCTACCAAATCGAATCACGCCCTTTAACGGAGAAATCTTGACAAACACCAAGTCGCCAAGGTAGAATTTCAATTCTCTTTGTCTTTTATCACCATAACTCTTCTGCCTATCTTGGACAGCCTTCATCCTCTATTGATTAACCTTGATCTTATTTGATATTTCTCTTATTACATTTGGCCCAAGCATAAATTTCTCACCGGTTTCCAACCAACATGATGGTGAGTTGAACAGTCTTCCATACAAAGCTTCAAATGGAGCCATACCAATACTTGACTGATAACTATTATTATATGCGAATTCCACTATATGCAAATGGTCATCACATGAACCTCTAAAATCTAATATGCAAGCTTTCAACCGATCTTCTAATACTCGATTCACCCTCTCTGTTTGACCGTCGGTTTGAGGATGGTACGCGGTACTGAAATGTAATTCTGATCCTAAAGCCTCTTGTATGCTCTTCCAAAACCCACTAGTAAACAACGGATCTTGGTCGCTCACAATGCCTTTAGGTACTCCATGAAATCTCACTACCCACTTCATATACAGTTCCGCTAACTTAGCTGCTATTCTATTCGACTTGATGGGTATAAACCTTGCACTCTTGGTCAATCGGTCCATAATTACCCAAATACTATCATGGCCCAATCTAGTCCTTGGTAACCCTTCAATGAAATCTATTGGGGCTTGTTCCCATTTCCATTCTGGAATTTCTAATGGTTGCAACAAACCACTAAGCTTCTTTTGCTCGGCTTTAACTAGCTGGCAATTCATGCATTTGGATATATACTTTCCAACGTCTCTTTTCATCCCTTCCCTGTAGTAGGTATGCTTCATGTCTCATTACATTTTGTTACCACCGGAATGTATAGTCAGTTTTGAGTGATGACATTCTCTAAGCACTTCATCTCTCAATGCCTTTACATTGGGCACAACTAGTCTCACATTCTTTCTAAGCCATCCATCCCGGTCAAGCCCATACTTGTTCATCTCCTCACCGTCGATACCCATCTCTAACTTGGAGATGATTTCCAATAGGTTAGGATCGTTCCTCTGACTGGAACCAATCTGCCCAATCAAAGTGGGTCAGATCATCAAACTTGCTAACATTTCTGGATCCAATTCGCACTTTGGTCTGAAATCATACCCAGTGATGTACTCCAATTGCTTCCATTCCAAAAACATAGCCCATAAACTGGCATGTCTCCTATTGACGAAAAAAAATGTGGTAAACACCAAAGATTCCCAATTACTAGGAATTATAAATATGATCGCACATACAAGAACATAGAATAAAACATAAGTAGTAAATAACATAAGGAATTTATAGTGGTTCAGCCTCAGTAAGTGCCTACGTCCACTTTGAAGAGTCGTTGGAATTTTATTGATCACTTGGAAGATTACATGATTGAGACTATCTCATGATATCTCGTTACATTCACTTTTCATGATATAGGATGTCATAATCATCATATATTGAATAAATAAGGAAGAAGACAATTTTGTCCTTCTTCTTTCTCAAATAGTAGAGGCCGTTATTGAAGCTCTATGGAGGTTTCTAAGCTCAAGAATCCAATCATTTTGAAGTGTGAGGCCCTGGGGTATTAATAGGAAGTGGTTATATAGAAATGGGGGCCATCTACAGGAAATTCGCGCCTCCAACTGTCGGCCATTGAAAATTCGCACCTGGACATAGGTGCTAAATTTCGCACCTGCTAGGTACGAAATTTCGCACCTGCTAGGTGCGGAATTTCGCACCTGCCAGGTGCGAAATTACGCACATGCTTGGTGCGAAATTTCGCACCTACCAGGTGCGAAATTTCGCATCTGTGAGGTGAGGAATTTCGCACTAGTAGGTGCGGAATTTTGCACCTACTAGGTATGAAATTTCGCACCTGGCGTCGTGCGAAGTATGTTTGGTGAGGGATGTGGTCGGGGCTCGTTGGTGCATTTTCTCTTCGGTCTTCCTCCTGCACTTCCTAAGCTTCACCCTTGGCCCTGTCTTCACGTAATGAGTTGAGTCGAGCGCGTCTTGAGTACTTTTGTTAACCGTACCAAAAGTCCGGTTAACATTTTCCCTCCAAAGTACGTCTTGTCTTGACATGATGTGCTTTGGAACGAATGTTGAGATTGTAGTTGGGCTGCGGATTTATCCTGCAAGTTATAGGAAAAATTATGTTAGCTAGCGGGCTCCCTCGTTAGGGGTAAAGTGAGCGAGTCGCTTTTGGTTTGGTGTTGCATGCATGTTGCTGGGTACTCGCATGGCTTCATCATCGCACATTTCAGGCGATTTGACACTTGTGGGGAATGGGCGTACGTAAGCATGATGGTCGATTTTTTTTTGAGAGGTACGAAATTCCAAACCATTGGGGTTCGAAATTTCGAACCATATAGTTCGAAATTTCAAACCGCGGTGGTTCGAACTTCGAACCGCAAGGCTGGAATTTCGAGCCCTACGGGTTCGAAATTTCGAGCCTCAGAATGCGAAGGGACTTTTTCTCTTTTTATCATTAATAGGCCCCTCCCCCCTTCATTTCTCTTACTTCTATTTTATGTCATCAGTTGCCACTATTCTGAAAGCTTTGTTACTCGGCCCTTTCGAAAAAATTTCTAGTTAATAGACTTGGTCGAAAGAGGGATGGAAGAAGGGGGGTCAAAGTAGGTGGTCAAAGGAGGCTCGAGATTTCGAGCCTGGCAGGGGAGGTTCGGAAATTCGAACCTGATGGGACTCGATTTTACGAACCCTATAGGGTTCAAAATTTCAAGCCTTGGGCTCGAATTTCCGAACCCCGTGGGGTTTGAACTTTTGAGCCCTGGGCTTGAAGTTTCGATACCCTAAGGCCGAGATCTTTCGAGCACTGGGGTTCGAGACTTCGAACCCAAGGCCTCAAAACTCCAAACCCCGAGATCCCGAAAGTTCGAACCAAAAGGGCTCGAATTCCCGAACCGTCGTGGTATGATTTTTCTAGCCACCTAGGTTAGAATTTTTGATCCCCGGGTGGTTCGAGTTTTTGAGCCACCTAGACTCGAATCTTAGGACCTAAGTGGTTCAAATTTTCGTGCCCCGGGGCGAGGCTAATAGTGTTGCCTTGGCTCGATGCCGGTATTTTCCACTTCGATTTCCGGACTGCCTATCCTTGGAATTATATACTTCCTAATTGATTGCATGAATGTACCAAGGCACACATATATAACTATACGGACAAGGACTCGAATCTTTCACATAGGATAGAGCATATATCTAGACTTTAACCAAACTGCTAGGGTCTTTTAAAGCTTCTATGTACATTCTTCTTTTTTGCATGACACTGCATGCACTTGTTAATTTTCACCAACGCGAGGGGTATAGGTTATTTCACCGTGATGTCTAATACTAGGGCATTAAAGTATAGATAGCAATGTAAATAAGATCAAGGACTGGGAAACTTCTGGAAGTCGAGGCTTCCCCTCCATCGTCTCAAACATCTGACTTTACTGATAACGACCGCTCAGGCGGCATAAAGAATCGGTTCCCTCCCAATCGGGTAGCTCACCCGAGGTGTTTGAGCACGGGGAGCACATTAAGAGGATACATCCTCCCGTCATACATGTGGAAATGGAAAACTTGGACATCATTATTGGCGGCGAACCACCTGCCCCAGTAGCTCCGGACGTGCTCCCTAATGCAGTTATTTTAGCCAATCCACCGGAGTCGGTGCCATCGCGCTTTGATGTCACAGTAGTTAGAAAGTTAGCGTTGCGGTTTAGCATCCTGAAGGGAGATACTCATGCCCCTGGAATGAGTGGAAGGGCCCATGCGCCGCCGGTGGGTTTCACTGCTTGGAATCGACATACATGCTTTGTGGGGTGCGTGCCCCCGGCCAATGACTTCATTCAGGAAATGTTATTCTACTTCCGCCTCGCACCTTCACAGCTGCAGCCGAATGCCTATTCCTCGCTTCTGGGTACTTGCGTTATTTATCGAGAATTTTTACACCAAGACCCTACTGGAGAGGACATTAGGTATCTCTTTCATTTTAAGCGATCAACTGGTGGATCGTCCTCCCAATGGTTCTTGGAAGCATCTCCCGCTGCTAAATTTTTTGTTGGAAAGTGGCTCAGGACATCTGTGATTAAGCAGGACTGGTTCTTCATTCGCTGCCCTCCCGGGTTTGCGAGGTGGTGGATACGAGGAAGCCAGTACCTTCAATCTCTTCTTATAGCGTTGTCGGGCTCCATGTCTCATTGTTTTCCAATTGTGGCAGGAAATCCCCAGGCGCCTTCTGGTGACGAGTAACATCAACGTGTTGATGCCCTCCGAGCCATCCCAGAAGGCTCCCGCAAGACGGACAACGTGGTAGATCAGGACTGCCTTCGGCGTGTTGGATTGCTTCCGGCCAACAGGGCCATAATCAGGCCTGCCGTGGCTAGTGGTGCGTTGAAAGGGACAACGAAGGAAGGCCCTACTTTTTTCGGTTTGAAGAGGAAAATAGGTTATACCGGAAGGCTGTTAAGTTCCAGGAGGATGTCGGCGGTAGGAAAGCTGGTAGCGTAGAGACGGCTAATCAGTATGAGGGTCTAATTGAAGCTTCTGTCCCGCCGCCGGTGGGAGGGACGAGAGAAGAAGCATTGGCTAGCCCTCATTCTCCTGTGACCTCTCTAGATGCTACCACTTCCCTCGAAAAAGTGGAACAGTTTGCGGGTCTGGGTATTGTTCCTATGGGCTTGTCTTTGTGGTCGAGCGCAGTTAGTATGGAGGATCTAGCTCGTGCCGCGGAGGGGCTGACTCCCTAGATTGGGGAACAATCTGGTCTATTGAGAGAACACTTAGTGCATACACTTGTACACACCACATCACATAGAAGAGTGCCTATGCGTGTTGCCTGACTAATTTCTCTTTGGTTCTGTGATAGGTGACATGGCCAGAGGAAATGGAGGACGTGGTCGCGGAGACCGCCATCGCCCCGAAAGTGCTTTCATCTGCTCCTTCAGGAGGGAAGCTAGTTTATAAGACAATGCTCCACCCCCGTGGGGTCGCGGCTGTGGAAGTCATTATCAGGATAGGACTCAGTCTTTCACTACTCCTCCCCCTCCCCCTCCGATTCGGGTGCTCAGAGGAGATTCACGGCTTGATCTAGGAGGGTCGAGTCATACGTCATCAACATCTCCGCCCATTACTGCTCTGTTGGCTCCCGTTCAGACTTCAAAGGGGAGAGAGCCACCGCTTGCCTAGCAGAGGTCGGGTAGGGAGACTATGGTAGAAACACAAGATTTGATGGTGCCCCAAGTCCAAGTGCTTTGCCCGGAGGAGAAGATGGCGTTTTCGAAGAATCATTTCCCTCGGCTTTACTTTGATGAGCTGCCATCTCTTCTTGGCCTTCGCCCAGCTCCTAACAGAGCATATGGAGAGATATGGATGCATGTGGAGGCCGTGTATCACCAGGTCAATGAGCCTACCATATACTCTCACCACCTCTCGGACCTGATTAGGAAGAAGAACCTGCACCTCCTGAACCATCAATTAACCATTGACGCTGAGAGGACATCTGTTGCTAACTTGAATACAGAAATCGGTAGACCTTCCTCGTTCTCCTCCTTTCCTGTTTATTAGAAGTCTTTTGTTCTTGTATCTTTAAACACTGGCTTACTGGTCTCGTGGTCTTTCAGCAGAGCTGAAGCAGGGGTACGAGACAGTCAAAAAGGAGGCTGATGACTCTCGCTCTATGTTCACAGAGACTATAGCCGACTTAACCACATAAAACATAACTTTGAAGAAGGAAAAGGTGGAGGTGGACCAGGCTTGCATTGACTTGGAGAGAGAAAATGCCAAGGTCTTCCAGCTTTAGGAGGATAATAAAGCTTTACAAGCAGAGAATGACCGCTTAAAGAGGGAGCTTGAGGCGGCAAAGAAGCCGAAGGACGCGGAAACCAACAATCGGGATGTGTTAGGTACCGCCAAGGGATTGAAAGTTGAACATCTGAGAGAGGTGGAGCAGTTAAGAGACGAGCTAGCGGATGCCAAGTACCGGGCACAGTCGTTTGCGGAGGAGGATATTAAGGACATGCTTGTTAAGGTCCTGAAATTCTGTGGAGTTTCTTGGATGGATGACTATTCACATGAGCCAGCTCGAACCTGGGAAGGGCTAGTTCCGTACGAGGCCTTCTTGCGCGAAGTGGATGTTGCGACCTTGGATGAGCGACAACTTATGATTGACCTCTTGACCGAGGAGGAGTGCAAGAAGTTGGAGGAGGGTAGGAAGTTGCTTCTTGAGGATGCAGAGAGAGAGAGGCTGGAGAGGCTTGCTGCCAAAAAATGGATTTTACCGTTACTGAGGGCGTTGTGGTAGCAGAGTATCCCGCGGAGGGAAGCTCTTATCGGTCATCCGTTCTTGAATCGGCCATGGCGATTGACCCGATAGCTCTGACTCGGGTTTCGACTGAGCATGATCCTGAGCATCTGGAGCCAGAAGAGATTGGATTTACACTGCTAGTTTTGCCGGGTGCCCTTTCCGTGCTTCCTACACCACCCTTGGCTGGAGGTAAAGTTCCTTTACATTGCATCCCTGAGGATGACGTGATTACCGAGTTTGCTGACCAAAAGGTTGTGTTTTCATTGTGCAGCCCCTTCGGGATTAACTACAGCATCGGGCCTTGCCCTCGCGATCCCTCAAGTGAACGAGTCTGGGCCTCGCGATCCCTCAAGTGAACGAGTCTGGGCTAGGACTTCGGGGGATACAGTTTGGAGAGAGCGTAGATCAGCTCGATACCATCTAGAGGATAAGGATAACTCCTAGCCTCTACGAAAGCCTTATTGACGAAGGAGAGGAAGTAAATGGGCAAAGTGCGACTGCCCGAGGCCTGGTGGAGGAAAAGTTGGGGCCGGATGAAGATACAAGGCAGGAGGTCGTAAAATAGACCTGGGAGGATACTGTGGAGAGGTCTACCGTGACTGTTGCCCAGGAACATACTGATGAGGAAGCAGAGAGGAAGAGGGCAGCTGACGAGGCTCAAAAGAGACGAGATGACGAGGAGGCTCAGCAGAGGGCCAGCGAGACTCGAAAGAAAAACAAGACCAGCGACCCAGAACACAAATCCCAAAAACTTATTGAGCGATGAGCTGTTAAGGAAGCCAGGGAGAAAGCCATACGGGGAGGGAATATCCTAGAGACGAGTGCCGCATTGGTAGGTCTTGCTGCCGGGGGTGCCCCCCGATCTTTATCGCATGTTGCCCTTGCTGACGTCACTGAGATTTCTAGCGGCGACAGAGCGGACGAGAGGCGCCTCCCAGCTTCTTACGAGTCGACCAGCTCACGAAAGAGCCGAAGTGGAAAAGGCGGGTCTGACCAGAGAAAGCCTAGCTCCAAGGATGAACCGTCGAGTGCTGAATCAGCAAAGAAAAAGCATAAAGACAAGAAGAAGAAACATGGTTAGTTTTAGTTGCTTAATTGTAGGTTATTTTTGTAGTGTATGCCAGTAGTTTACATGAGTTCGGTCCTCGCTTTTGGTTTTTCAAGACAAGGTGTGGTTTCATGTACACCCTGTCATTAGAAAGAAAGATATAAGTCATGTGGTTGGTGGCAGTGTGTGTGTTGTAATAAAATATGAAATAGTAAAGATCACACTTTATGTTAAATGTTCGGATATTCTTCACATATTTTCGGGCGTCTGGCACTTGCATAGGCCTATTTATCGTTACATGTAACAAAAAAGCGATTGCGTATTCCGCACCCCGGGTTGACTATTCTAGGGGGCTGTGATAGTGCGCGGGCTTCTAGTAGGTTTCCCTCAGCTCAGGAAACGCGTAGTTTGTGAAGCCAAGCTCGAGCACCTGCTGTTTTTTCTTGGGTTGTCCATGGTTAATCCCAAGTGTAACGAAGGTGTATGACGTCGCGTTGTGCGGTCCGTCCGGTGTAGGCTCTCCCTTGTTCATCGGGTTGAGGCACGGCTGTAGGCATCGTTGTTCGCCCGGGAAGAGAAGCCCGGATCATCAGCCCGTAGGGTCCGATCGTGGCCCTGGGCTAAACCTTAGCCTTGAGAGCTTCGGGGAAGTAACGATTTAAGGTTGGTCTCGGTGTTGTGCCAAGATTCGACCATCACCCGTAGTTCGAGGGGAGTTTGTATTACACCATCTGGCTGTTGGGTGATTGAACGATTTATCCTCGGCCTCTGCACTGGGCCGAGGTTTGGGTTCGAGGTTATTTATAATCGATCACGTCGTGGGTTGGCGACTCGAGTAGCATTGCCGGCTCCCATGCTCCTAGCGCTGGTTGTTGCCAATGTGATTAGGCCACGAGGTTGTCTCGTGGCTCGGCCGGCGGGCTGGCCCTCACGCTAAGGGCCGGTACGGAGGTCGGCTGTTTATAAAAAGCTAAATGCTAGAATTAATCAAACAAGTCACTGGAGGTGTAAACATAGAGTAAAGAGATAGAAAGTTGAACATCATTTCCACGAATAACTTTTGGCATGGGTAGCCTTTACAATGCCTTGAATTGCTACAAAACATCACTGGAAAGCGTAAACTACCATGTAGTTAGTTAAGTGAAGTAACGACGGAGATGTTCACTGTTCCAAGCCCTCGGCAGTTCAGCTCCATCCACGGTCTCCAGCTTGAAAGTTCCATCACTGAGACTTCGTAGGACAGATTACGGGCCCTCCCAACGGGGAGCGAGACCCGTTGGCGGAGGTAATACCCGTTTTAGGATGAGGTCTCCGATGTTGAGGTCCTTGTGGCGGACTCGAGAGTTGAAGTACCGGGAGACTTGTTGTCGTTGGGCAGCGACTCGGAGGTCGGCTTCGTTCCTCTTTTCTTCAGGCAGGTCGAGTTACCCCATGAGTAAATCTTGGTTCGTCTTTGGATCAAAATAGGTGACTCGATGAGATTGAAGCTCGAGCTCGATGGTTGGACCCGTAGGCGAGGGCGAAGGGAGTGTGCCTGGTCGCTGTCTTGTAGGTCGTCCGATATGCCCATATGTCTAAAGGAAGTTCTTCTGCCTACATGCCCATGGCCTTATCGAGGCACTTCTTGATGATGGACTTGATAACTTTGTTAACTGCCTCAACTTGTCCGTTAGCCCGGGGATGCGCTATGGCCGAGAATCTTTTTTCGATGATGTGCCACTAACAGAAGCACTTGAACTCTACGCTCTCGAATTGAGTGCCATTGTCTGAAATGATGGCTTGTGGAACCCCGTATCGAGTGATGATGTTGCGTACAACGAAGTTGATCATTTTCTTGGTAGTGATTGTGGCGAGGGCCTTGGCCTCTGCGTATTTGGTAAAATAATCAACAGCGAAGACTGCGTATCGTGCCCCGCCCCTGGCTATGGGAAGAGTCCCAATGATGTCGATTCCCCACGTGGCGAATGGCCATGGGCTGGTCATCTGTGTTAGTTCTGTTGGTGGGGCTCTTGGGTTCTTTGAGAAGCTTTGGCACTTGTCGCATTTGCGAGCACAATCCATGGCGTCTTGGTCGAGTATAGGCCAGTAGTAGCCATGTCGGAGTATCTTCCTGGCTAGGGTTTGCACCCCGGTGTGGCCACCGCACTCTCCTTCATGCATGTTGGCTAAAACCTTGATGGCGTAGGCCACATATCTGAGTAAGGGGACAGAGAAGCCCCTTCGATAAAGAACTCCATCCATAAGGAGATAACGGGTTGAATGACGAGTGGGCGCTCGCCTTTCTTTGTGGCTTTCTGGGAGGATCCACTGTCGCAGGTAGTTCTTGATCGGTGTCATCCAAGATTCTAGCTCAGGTTCGGCGCCTATGGCCGTATTGGTTTGTGTTGGCTTGGTACTGGGGGTGTTGAGCACCTCGACGGGGGTGAACACCAACAGCTGTGGATCCTCAAAACTTGCTAATTTGGCCAGTGCGTCGGCCCTTTCATTTTTCTCTTGCGGAATGTGAGTTATAACGAAGTGGTCAAGGTGAGCCAGTAGTTCCTGCACTTGAGCTATGTATAGAACAAGTCTTTCCCCTTTAGTTTGGAATTCTTCCTTCACCTGGCGCATGATGAGCTGTGAATCAGAGAAAATCTGAATAATCTTTAGATTGAGTTCGATCGCGATCCTTAGTCTGGCTATTATCGCCTCATATTCTGCATCAGTGCTGGTAGCAGGGAAATTTATCTTTAGCGCGTAGTGTATCTAGCGACCCTCAGGAGTAATGAACATGATGTCGGCTTCCGAACACTTGTTAATGGAGGATCCGTCCACAAACAACTTCCACCGACTATCGGGACCTCAACGCTCTCTGTTGAAGTTTCCTCGGGGGTCATGAACTTTACTATGAAGTCGGTGAGGGCTTGTCCGAGGATGGCTCGAGACAGGATGAATGTTATCTCGAACTGACTTAGTTCCATGCTCCACTTTAGCAGTCGTCCGGATGCCTCGGGTCGTAGAACTGGACGCAGCGGCTGGTCGATGAAGACCTTTATGGGATGAGCCCGGAAGTGCGGCCGAAGTTTACAGGAGGAGATTAGTAAGTAGAATGCCAGTTTCTCAAGTTTCGGGTAGTTCTTTTCTGCCCCTGTCAATCGCTTGCTTATGTAGCAGACAGGTCATTGAATGCGATCTTCAAGCCATATTAATGCCGAGCTGATTACCTCTTCCTCGAGTGCCTTGCATCTCTTGGGTCCCAGGAAGTAGTGCTTTTGTTTGACTGGAGGCATCGTAGGATCTATGCATAGGGAGTGGCAGGCGATTGCCGGGTCTATGCCCTTCACGTTGGAATGAGCCCATGCGAATACGTCTAGATTAGCCTTTAGGAAATCTACAAGATCATCTTTGAATGCTGGGTGAAGGTGTGACCTATCTTGAATACTTGCGATGGATCGTCGAGATTGACGGATACATCAACTATGGGCTCAATAGGAGTAGGTCTCTCGTGCTCAGGCTCTTCGTCTTTCCTTGTACCGAGGTCATCGGAAAGACAGGAGTGGCGTCTGAGCCATGGCCCAGATGCCGCTGATTGCTATGCGGAGGCAGTCTTGGCGCAAAAGGCTGCAGGCACTGTTTTTCCCTTGTCCTTATTGCGCTCGTTCTTCCATTCTATGTCATAACATTCTCTAGCATTGACTTAGTCGCCTCTGATTATTCCGATCCCTCTTTCTGTTGGAAACTTTATCAGGAGGGACCATAGTGATAGGCAGACGCAAAATTCTGTGAGGAATGGATGCCCAAAGAAGATGTTATATGGTGAGATGACGTCGATAACCACGAAGGTGAGGACTCGGACTCGGCTCCGATCCCCAATACCGAGTTCGACGGTTAGGTCGATGACTCCTACCGGACAGTTGGATGCCCAATTAAAGCCGTGGATTGTGGAATGTCATGGTTTGAGACTCTTGCCTCTAATTTCATCTGGTTGTAGGCGGCTTTGAAAAGATGTTGATCGAGCTTCCTGAATCGGCCAATATTTTTCGAACAGTTACAGCGCTAATTTGGGTAGTGACGACCAAAGGATCGGTGGTCGGGATTTCAATTCCCATTGACTCCCTTTCATTGAAGATAATGTCGTCCTGCATGGTTTTCCGAAGCATGGTCGGGACAGACTCATCGGGAGCAGAGCAAGACTCGTAGGTTGCATGCTTAATGGAGCCCACATATTCCTCCATCTTTCGGAAGCTGTCATGCGTGGGGCCAGGCCCACCACATATAGTGTTGATCATGATTCCTCGTCTCGAGTTAGATGATCCTGGGGCTGCCTTGGCGGCCGTATGAAGGGTTGGCGCTGGAGGTTTTGGATTAGTTTCGGGGGCAAAGGGCTCTTGGATGTATTGTTCAAGTCTCTTTTCTCGGATAAGATTTTCAATTGCATCCCTTAGCTGGCGACATTCATTTGTAATGTGCCCATACATATAATGATATCGGCAATATCTCTCCGAGTTCTTCTCGGCGTCGGTTGATTCTCTGACGGGGGGCTTCTTGTACGGCAAGGTGTTACATGTCTCTAGGTAGATAGTTTCTGGATCTTCGTTTAGCGTAGTGTATGTCTCGTAGGCTTAGTAAGGGCCGGGCTTCCTCAGCTCTGTCTGGACCTGATTGTTGCTTCGGCCGCCTTGCCCCAAATGTTTGGCCTTTTTCTGGGTGGTCCTGCCCCCGTGTTCGGATCGTAGGGTCCTCCTGCTTCTCGCCCCCAGGATGGTTATTGGCGGTGTCCGCCCGAGGGATATTTGGACGAGTGGTTTTGGAGATGAATTTACGTCTAACTTCTTCATAGAATAAGAACTACCCCGCTTTCTCATAGAAATCATCGAGGTGGTTTTTTTCGGTCGATCCATGCCCCAAATTCAGAAGTTGGAAGGATGCCTTTAGCTAGCTGGAAGAGGATGGTCTGCGGGTTTGGATCCTCGACCCCGGCGAGGGCAATGTTGGATCCGGAAAGGTAGCCTCTGAGTGACTTTGAGGGCCTTTGGTATAGGTTGGAAAGGGTAAGGGCATTCTTTGGAGTCGGGATATGCATCCTGAACTTCTTGACTAACTGTGTCGCCAATTAGCCGAAGTTGTTGATGGAGTTAAGTGGAAGGCAAGAGAACCACAAAAGAGCGGTCCCCGATAGGAAGACTGGAAAGCATTTGCACTTGACAGGATCGTCGCCTCTGTTCGAGTCCATTTGCCATTCATAACGGTTCAGGAAAGCACAAGGGTCAGTGGTGCCGTCATAGAGTGGCATTTGCGGCAAGCTGAAGCGTCGCAACCATTCAGCTTCATTGACTCTTCGAGTTAAAGGATTCCATCTAATGTGCGCTTCCCATGAGTCATGCACATTCCCTGGCATCTCCCTCATGATTCTTCAGACCATGTCGGGAAGATAGGTCAGATGGGGGTCCTCCATCGGGACCCATGGGTTTTGGCGAGGTTTTGGAGTTTTTGCATGAGGGCGTCTTCAAGGGTGGATGTCTGGATCGTCTTCTTCCATGTACTCAACATCTATAATGGGATCCTTGTGTGCGTGATGACGTGAAGCAGGGTCACGCAGATCCGGTTCCGAAAAGGCACGTGCCATCAAAATAATTGGTTCACTGTCTCGACGGGTGGCGGTAGGGTCTTGTCGAGGAGGAGGTTGGTTAGTAGGAGTGGGTCATTCATTGATGATTAGGTGAGGATGGTCCCAATATTGGGCGCCCTTGCTATAGGTAACCATGGTCCGGTCGTCGTTGCCGTTGGCATACCCATTGCCAAGGCCATTGTCGAGGGTGTTTGTTTGGGCAGTGACGTTGTTGATGACACTAAACCTCCTTCTTCGGTGCGGGCCCCTAGTCTAGGAAGAGGAAGTTTCCGATGTTGGTGGTCGAGGTCGAGCATTGTTTCGAGCTAGTGGTAGCCGAGCGACGACGCGCCGACTTTCCTGGAGTTGCCACATAAGATCGATGTTATTCCTTAGCGCTTGGTTAAGCTCGACAGCTGTATTTTCATACTTCTCACTAAGCACGCGGACCCACGCTTGGGTTGCGGGCATTTCACGGTCCACAACTGGAGGTTCATTTTTATTAATGGCCGGGATATCCGCCAGTCGAGGTTGTTGAGATGTACTGGCTTCGGATGTAGCTAAAGAGCCGATCATTGCATTCTTTGACTTTTTTACCATTGTAATCGGACCCGACGGCCGGTTATGCAAGGAATCTTAAGCTCGGCGAAGTCGAGATGGTAATGTGCGAGAAAGACGCAATATCTGAGTTTTCTTAGTGAAAGCACCAAATGTTGACGGCAAAAAATGTCATAAACACCAAAGATTCCCAATTACTTTGAATTATAAATATGGTCGCATAGACAAGAACATAAAATAAGACATAAGGAGTAAATAAAACAAGGAATTTATAGTGGTTCGTCCTCAGTGAGGGCCTACATCCAGTTTGAAGAGTCGTTGGAATTTTAGTGATCACTTAGAAGATTACAACGTTGAGACAACCTCATGATATCTCGTTACATTCACTTTTCATGATATATGAAGTCATAATCATCATATATTGAATAAATATGGAAAAAGACAATTTTGTCCTTCTTCTTCCTCAAGGTGCCATTAATGAAGCTCTATGGAGGTTTCCAAGCTCAAGAATCCAACTCTTTCTAAGTGTGAGGCCATGGGGTATTTATAGGAAGTGGTTAGGTAGAGCTCAGGTAGAAATAGGACCATCTATAGAAATTCACGCCACCAGCTGTCGGCCGCAGAAAATTCTCACCTGGACAGAGGTGCGAAATTTCGCACCTGCTAGGTACGAAATTTCGCACTTGCTTGGTGCGAAATTTCACACCTGCTAGGTAAAATTACGCTCCTGCTATTTACGGAATTTCGCACCTACTAGGTGCGAAGTTACGCAACTGCTTGGTGCGGAATTTCGCACCTGCCAGGTGCGAAATTTTGCATTTGTGAGGTGCGAAATTTCGCACCTAATTGGTGCTGAATTTCGCACCTACCAGGTACGAAATTTCGCACCTGGCATGGTGCGAAGTTTTTTTGGTGAGGGATGTGGTCGTGGCTCGTTGGCGCGTTCTCTCTTCGGTCTTCCTCCTGCACTTCCTAAGCTTCGCCCTTGGCCCTATCTTCACGTGATGAGTTGAGTCGAGCGTGTCTTGAGTACTTTTCGTAACCGGACCAAAAGGCCGGTTAACATCTCTTACTCAATGCATCGACTACCGCATTTCCCTTTCCTGGTGTATATGCGATATCGAAATCATAGGAAGCCAAGAATTCTATCCATCTTTGCTGTCGGAGATTTAGATCCTTCTGAGAGAAGAGATACTTTAACGATTTATGATCGGTAAACAACTCGAATCTTTCTCCCAAGAGATAATGTCTCCACATCTTCAATGCTAATACGACCGCTGCCACTTCCAAATCCTGGGTAGGATAACTTTTCTCATGCGGTTTCAGTTGCCGACTAGCGTAAGCTACTACCCTATCTCCTTGCATCAATACAGCACCTAGTCCAGTAACACATGCATCCGTGTATACTGTCGTCTCTTCATTCCCTTTAAGAATGACTAACACTGGCGCACGCGCCAACTTTTCCTTTAGACTCTTGAATGCATTTTCACACCTCTTGTCCCAAACAAAAGCTTGATTCTACTTGGTCAACCGAGTTAACGGTGCCGCTATCTTGGAGAAGTCTTGGATAAACTTACGATAATATTCAGCTAATCCCAAGAAACTTCTTACGTCTATTGCATTCTTGGGCGTAGACCAATCTTGTACCGTAGCCACCTTCGTAGGGTCCATGACGATACCATTTTCTGAAACAACATGGCTCAAGAATCTCACTTCCCTCCTCCAGAAGTGACACTTAGAAAACTTTGCTTTCAATTGGTGTTTTCTCAACACCTCCATCACTACTCTCAAATATTCCTTGTGTTCTTCCTCTGTCCTTGAATAAACAAGTGTATCATCCACGAACACAAGAACAAACTTATTCAATTGATCCCTGAGTGCACTATTCATAAGATCCATAAAATATGCTGGTGCATTGGTCAACCCGAATGGCATGACCAACCACTCATAGAATCCAGACATCGTCCGAAACACTGTTTTTGGTACACTTTCAGCTGCTACTCGGAGCTGATGAAATCCTGTCGTGAGGTCCGACTGAGAGAACACTCTTGCTCCTTCCAGTTGATCAAACAAATCATCCATCCATCGAAGAGGATACTTATTCTTCCTAGTCGCTTTATTCAAATCGCGATAGTCCACAAATTAACGAAGGGAACCATCTGCCTTGGTAGCAAATACAACTGGAGCTCCCTACTCGGAGACACTACTTCTGATAAATCCCTTCTTCAAAAGATCGCTTACTTGCACCCCGAGCTCTCGCTGCTCTCTTGGTGCCATACGAAAAAGTGGCATCACCATAGGTATGGCAATTTTTACTAAATCAATACGGAACTGAATCTCTCGGTGTGGTGGAAGTCCAGTCACTTCCTCGAGGATATCCCGATACAGGCCAACAATGAGAACCCTTGATAACTCCTCTTGCGGGATGTCGAGGGAATTTGGAAAACTAGCCATCACCTCATCACTAGGTAGGCCACCTATTAATACACTCCGCCCATCGTCCGCCCTAATAGTAATCGAAAATCCCACACAGTCTATGACCACCCTATACCTTTGGAGCCAATCGACTCCTAAAATAAGGCCAAACCCAGTAAAGCCCAATACAAATCAATCACAAGCAAAAAAACATCCATGACTCGATAAGAGCACATTACGACAATTCATATTAAGGTTAGTCAAACCACCAATCAGGTTCGTCACCGCTAAAGGTCTATCGACTATCTTGGGTTCTAATCCCAACCTATCTACCAGGTCACTAGATATGAAGGAACGGGAAGCATCAAACAGTTCTCGAACAGGGACATCATAAATAGAAAGCATACCTTGAATGATGACATTCTTTCCTTTTTGTGCGGAAGTTGGGGCATTCAACGAAAAAGGAACAACATTAATAGCATAAGCTTTCACAATTTGCTTCTCTTTAGGGGGTTGCGGACATTTATCCTTGTGTTGTCCCGCTTGGCCGCAGTTGAAGCACTTCCTGTCCGCAGGTTTTGTTCGACATTCTTTGGCATAGTGGCCCTTCTTGCCATAGCTAAAACACTCAAAATCTTTCTTATCTTTCTTTTTCTGACCATCCTTGGTCTGACTCTTCTTCCTTTTATTCTGAGAATTATTCTTGCCTCTACCGCTTGCTTGCGGCTTTGGCCCCTCTGCAGATGCAACATCGACTTCAGTCTTGGGCTTAGGATAAAGGCTCTCTGACCTCAATGCTTTCCCAATAATTGATTCAAAGTCTCATCAATATGGTTTATAAGCCTTTCCCCCAAGTATTGTTCTAAACCAGTTACGAACTTCTCGTTCTTCTTCTCGGCAGTGTCAATAAGAGATAATCCATACTTCGATATAGTACTGAACTCAGCAATATATTCTGAGACTGCCCTACCATTCTATTTAAGTTCCAAGAACTTCCTAAACAATTCTGACATCTGGGCAGCTGGGATAAAATTATAACTGAATCGGACTTTAAACTGATCCCAAGTAACTTGATCCTCAGGGGTAACTGCCTTAATAGCATTCCACAAATTCATAGGCCATCCTTGCAGTTGACGCAGCGATAGCTTTCTCTTCATTGCGTCATCGATCCCTAAGTCCTCGAAGATGTGCTCACAACTATCAAGACAATCCTAAACTTTTGTAGACGATTCTCTTCCGTGGAACGGCTTCTCACCAAAACTAGTGTAGTCCTTACAGGTCTTGGCGAAACAGGCCCTAGGCGCTTGCACCGCCGCACCACCACAATTTGCAGCATTAGGAGCTGCCCTTTGAACATCCCTAAGCTTCTCTTTCATGAAGTCAGTGAACATCGTCCTCATATCAGGAGCATTCCTATTATTGGCTCCTGAACCAGTATTCCTCGTAGATTGGCTCATTGTTCAATCAGTACGAAGAAAACGATTAACCATCTCTTCTGTGGTGCCAGTGCAGTGCGACTCCATCCTTAGATATACTAATAGTATATATATATAGCTTTTGAAAACCAAAATATCACAATTACTTTCTCTCATATATGTATACTATCTCTCTCTAGTGTCTTTCGCTAGGTTAACTACGCAACCTAGAGCTGTAATACCAAGTGTGACGGCCTGCCCCGCACTAGCCGACATTTCCAATGAAGTGCGTTGTGCCAATGTCCGGCTAACACGGGATGGTCACCAAAGAGGGGAAAAGAAAGGAATTAGAACTTACAAGGAACCTGTAGAATGTCTCATAGCACATGGACTAATATATAATAACGTGACTTTGACATAAAACAGGCGAGACATTGCATAAGCTGAAAACTAACTCATCATAGCAGCGGAAATCCAAAATACAGCTTGTCATCCAAACCAACATTATTACAACTTTGAAATACTGTCTCTAACACAAAAGAAAAAGGTACACTACTAAAGCCCAAAGTAGTGACGAGCAACAACATTGGGAGAATATATATATATATATATATATATATCATACATAGGAGCCTCCTGCTCATATTCGGTACAACTACTCGTGCTTAATCACCTGACTTGTCCCTAGTCTGCCCGTTTAAGAGAACCCAGGGTAATAAGAAGAGACATAAAACTCTGGGTCAGACAAAAGTCTGGTATTAGCGATAAGCAGTAAAACAGAACAATAACAGGTATACATAACCATACCTGAATCTGGACCTGCAACCAAAGAGTTAGCACAACAGGATGTACAATACCCTAAGGTGACACTAATACATGGTGTGAAAATAATGGGGAGCGTGTGTGCATGTCATGGTGATATCAAACATCAAACATAGCAATCATCCTCACATCTCTCACTCAGTGGGTAAAGCATATGGTATCCACCACTTTGATCACCAAATCCTTTGCTATGATCACTCTGCCCTGTGGAGTCACGATGACTCCACTGCACTGATCCATAGCCACTAATCCTTTGCTATGTCCACTCTGCCCCATGGAATCACGACAACTCCACTGTACTGGCTCAAAGCCTTGCTACGATCACTCTGCCCCATGAAGTCATGATAACTTCACTACACTGATCCATAGCCAGTAATCCGTTCCTTGGTAGTGAGTCAAAGCTATAGACATCGATAAGCCCTTTGCACATGTCCTACAGCAAAGTCCAACTCATGAAGTTAACTCGTTGGTTCCCATTTGGATCATGAGTTACAACCACGTATTTGGACTACCTTTGCATCTCGGGTTTTGGTCGAATTGGAGTTGGTTTCAGAAGAGTCATCAAGTAGTAGTAGTTGAGGTTCTAACTCTGTTCGGTTTGGGTGAAGCAACTCGGTTCGGTTCGGGTGAAGCAACTCGGTTCGGTTCGGGTGAAGCAACTCGGTTCGGTTTGGGTAATTCATAGTATGAGTCCTTCAAGCTCCGACTTATCACAATCAGTTCATTTTGTATATTTCTTCTGGTTCAGTTCGGAATATAGTATCCAGGACCCTCCTTTTAGCTCGTGCTCCATCCCTTTAACTTCGTTTCGGTCCATATAAACCCGATCCCACGCCCTCCTACCGTTCCGATCCGATCCCAACTCCAACTATATGTAAATGGCCTTCTTTTTTGCCAAGCCTCTTCTTATGCCAAGTTCCAATCCAGTTTGAATCTACTTACTCGGTCCTCCAATCCGAACCCTATGATCTGATCCAATCCGAAACCCTGCACATTTTCCAGCGAGCATATATCGTCCATTTTCGCCATACGATGGCGTTTTTAACCATTATAACATTCCTACAAGATTACTTAGCATTCCAAACAGTAATAGCAAAAAATAGAGTCAACCATAAACATCCAAACGAAAATTGTATGAGTTATTTTGGATCAAACATGCCCAAATATATGGTTTCCCCCTTAATCCCCTTAATTATGTTTTAAACATATAATTAGCAAAACATATTCAAATTAACCCAAATTTCTATCAGAGACCTAAAATAATATTTAAGACTTTTTACATATTTTTCCAGAATTTTAACATGCATAATTTCGCTAATTAACAATAATCACACTTAATTAGCCGTAATTAGTGAAAAACAATGCAAATCACTCACCTTATCCACAAATAAAACTTTAGATCTGTAACTCTACTGTTTTGGGAAGTTTTCCTATGCAACGTACCAGCTCCAACTCTGATTTGGTGTTGATTTGCCTTGATTTGATGTAGATCATCTTAATTATGATTAAAAGTTGATTTGGGATGATTTTAGAAGGTGGAGGCCATTTCTAGGATTCAATGGATGAAAGTGGCGGTAGTAAAAACTACAATGAAATGTTTTTCCTAACCCTATCAGCACTCCTATAACCCTAATCCCGAAATGGGTTATGGACCTAGCTACTAATAACCTTTAATTAGGCCCGGTTAAGCTGTTTTTCACCTTCTAAACCTTATTTCAGCCATATTTTCCAAATGGTAAGTCCGTTTGGCTAACGTGACCATTTATGAAACAATAAACCATCATCCGAATCCAGTGGAAGTGGTTTCAGGTCAAAACTCCTTACCAATCAAAAGTTATGGACACAACAATATTCTCTAGGGGTAAAATGGTCATTTAAAAATCGGTAAAAATCGTGAACATTGGAAATGACCCCAGTAGTCGTTCCCTAAAGTTACCCGACCATACGACTTCGTATGAAAATGAAATGAATATTCTACGATCCTCCGATGCGCAGAATGTGGGTCGTTACGCACTTCCTCTTATCCTTAACCTTGTCATTCTTTCCTCCTTTCTTTTGTTGTTGTTGTCCTTTCCTGGGCCATACTTTCTTGTTTTGTGTTTCCTTAACCTTAACTTCCTTCTTTTTAGGTTTATCTTCCTTATGCACCAAGGCCATATCAACGAGCCTTTCAAAAGTTGCTCCTATTGGAACATGAGACATATCTAACCCATGGAGGGGTTCATTTAGTTCTGTTGCAAACCGCAAAGCTTTCTTATGCGGAGTATCTCCCCGCTCTAATCCAAATCTCACTAGTTGGTTGAATTTGTTAACATGCTCTTTGACGGTAATGCCTCGTTGCTTGAGTGCTAGAAATCTTTCCATTTGCATGCTTTTCTCAGCTTGAGAAAGAAACTTCATTTCAAACCTTTGTCGAAAATCATCCCAAGTCTCCACTGGACACCCTGCTTGCGTCACTTCCCACCAGATCGAAGCATCATCTTCCAATAGCCAGTCGACAAACTAATCTTCCTACGATCATCCACTACGAAGATTCCAAGAAAATCCTCCGTCTCTTTAAGCAAATTCCTTGCCTTTACAAACGTCTTGGTTCCACAGAATGCCTTTCCTCCCATAGCATAGAAATCTTTGCAGATCTTACAGAAATTATCCACACGTGGAGGAGGAGGAGGAATGATGGGTGCAGCTGGGGGAGGAACATCTGCTTGACCACCGGCAGGCGCCGTGGCCTCTAGATACCTACAGAACCAGCCTGGTATCGCAACAACTTCAGGAATATTAGGTTCCCTAGACATGATGAAAAGAAAAGGAAAGGGATTCAGACAAAGGATAGAGAGAAATTACATATAGCTTTGGGGATTTCAAAAAAAACTTTTCTTTTGAAAATGCTTTCTTTTAAAACCCTTTTGAAAATAATTTTCAAATTTTTTTATCCGATCTGGTAATCTTCGGCTCTGGCACCAAGTGTGATATCCCACGTCCGTTAATGTCACTCACTAAGAAAATACATTAAGTTTTGTGAAGCGTTATAGGTAAACAGAAGAAGAAACATTACAAGACAGATATAAAATAGCAGTGCAATTTAAAACTTTATTAATCATGAAGCATCATTGTTCACAACATGGTTATATCATATGTCTGAAAAACATAAAAACCTGTATATCATTAAAATTTCTGTCTTGTACTTTAAAACATTAGAGTAAAATAATAAAAGAAGCATAATTCCCAAAACATAGCCATAATAGAGAAACATGAAATCGAGCAGTACATCTATGCAGCTCCAAGCAAGATGAAAGCAGAATCCTAATCAATCTTGATAATTCCCACCCTGAGAACCTGGGTGAACGGATGAAAATGAAGAGAAAACAAAATGGGTCAGACTTAAAGTCTGGCAAGTCCAGTCACTTTTAGCATAAAAATAAGTAAAAGTATCATGATAGGAATATAAAGTGGTTAAGAGAGATAACATCATAAAAGGCAAGTATAACAAGGTAAATAGGATCATCATGATAGAGTATATTGCGCTTTTCTAACGATCACTCTGCACCAATACCAGTGTCTTATTATTGACAAGATGGTCCCCAACAAGTATAAGATGGTAGACTTAGGTGTACTTCCAATGAGAGGTTTTTACCCCATACAATCAACAGGCATCCTAACATACCGGAGTTACCCCTAAGGGTATTAACGGGCTCTCCGACCATGCCGGAGTCTAGATGTACCCTAATTACTACCCTAATCGATCGGCTCCTTACTCCGTAGATACCCTGTGCTAGCCCCATAGTAGGGTGTATCACTCCCTAAAGTGGCAACCCTTCATTTTCGGGATGTGCGCAACCATATCTACAGGTGTCACAGCTTCTAAACCTTCTCTGCCGGTCCCATGCACAAACATGACCCCGTCGGAACGCACCACCCACACCGTCCCCCACATTTGGATCTCTTGCAATTAGCCTAGTAAGCATGCCCCGACTCTGACCTAGTTCGGAGTACTCGTTTGATACCTATATATGAGTTACTGACTGAAATGGGTCCCACACACAAGATGATACAAGCTCCCCCACACTTGCATCTCCACTAGGTTTTCCATAGGTTAAGCCACATAAGGGTAAAAGATTGCATAACCCCACAGGTTAAGTTTGTGGGCCAATATATATAAATATTACCTACATCCCCAAGATTTTATTTAACCCACCCACTGTTTCAAACAAGTTTACTTAACCCCTACTCAGGTTATAAGTTCATACAATCCCTATGGAATCAACTAGGTTAAATATTCCAGTTCATTACGATATTCATTTATTGTTATAATGTGCTAGACCTCCCACACTAAGCCTACCACTTGTGGATGCTGGATATGCCGGTCAATTGCAGGCAGACTTCTTCCACAAGTTGGACGTAAAATCGTGTCTTAGCACGTCTCATGTTTATGCATATAGACCCCTCATATTAGATTCACCACTTGTGGTCGCTGGATATGCCGGTCGGTTCCGGGCAGACTTCCACCACAAGTGTAATCTAACCTCGTGTCTAAGCGCAGTTGCAGTTTCTAATTACTGTAACTCTAGGCATTTCCATAATAACCAATTATTTCTATGTCGTTATAGGTTTTCATGCCCCTTTCCCAAGTTATGTTCATAATGAACCATATGCCCCAAATTAAGGTCTTTAATCACAAGTTAATTTATACCCCAAATTCATATTCATATATTTCATAGAAGTTAAGCCCAAATTTCTGATTACAAGTTATTCCCCAATTTGTACATTTTCCCCTCGTTCCTAGTTTAATGCGTTCGCATATTTCACCGGCATGCCTAGGCTTGAAGGTAGCTTGGCTATAAATATAAAAGGGAAAAGATGAAGGGAAGAGGACAAAAATGATTATACTAATAAGTTTGACATATGATGGCAGAAATAGGAATAAACATATAGTGGCAAAATGATAAGATAGGAATATAGGAACAGATCTGATGAACATGTGACAATAAAACTGACTCTAACATAATAGGGACGTCGTAAACAGGCATGATGACATAAAAACAATGAATTAGATATCCAACTAATATCTGATTTAGACACAGCATAATAGGAACAAGCATGAGGTGATCTAAACAGTGAATTAGATCTATAAACAGTGGCAGATCTGACATGACAAATAGGTATAGGTTCAGATCTAGTTCATAGTCATGTGGGAATAACTTAGATGAACAGGTTATAGTAGTTCTAATATGATTCAAATAGCCACAGGCATAGATCCAAGTTATAGTCATGTCAAGATTTACTTTTAAACATTTAGATCTAAAAGTAACGAAAACTCACCTTGATTGGATCTAGAAAAATAGAACAAAGGTTGTAGATATTGAATCACATATCTCTAAACTTGAATAACCCTAGTTAATTGCTGAAGAAGAAAAGACTTGATTTAATTTGAGAAGAGGCAGCATCTAGTTCTCCATTATTTTTGGTGTGGAGAAACAAGAAAAATGAGGCCATATATGTAGCCGTCACGAAACCCTAATCTGCCCAGATCTACACCAGAGGGGTCGACCCCCTTATGGGGTCGATCCATGGGTTGACACCCCCCTTATGTGGTCGATCCAGTGGTCAACACTCCTGGGTGGGAATTTTTCCCGTTCTCCTAATTTCAGAGATTTTGAAATTTTTTGAATTTTCTGGATATATATTTTGTTCATATATATTATTCTTATGCATATACAAACTTCAAACTTAATAACTTCTTCATACGGTGTCATTTTACGCAAACCAGGTGTATATTTTGACAAGAATTCTGAAATGAACGCAATGGCACAGTCTGTTTTCCTAAATTCTGAATATTAGATTAATTATTCTTTAATTTAGTATCATTTAGTGTTGTTAAAATACCGGGTGTTACAAATTGAATTTTTCAAGGAATCATAAAAGTTAATTGAGTGCAAGCTTTTATTAATAGCAGAAATTTAGTAAATGTTTTGATATAGTCTCGACCAAAACTTCGCCAAACGATACATTCGACGAAACCAACTCATCCAACCAAATACAACCATAAACATGTCATAACATTGCTAACAACATGAATATGATGATTACCACTAAAATGATATAAATTTCACAAAAACCATTAAGATGATCATATGATCATAATGAGAAATCTAACTTACATAAATGTATGAAATGGAATGGAATTAACTGTTCAAACTTGCTAAATTAGATCATAGGGTGATTCATATGAAATTGGACATATAATGGTGTAGATCTATGAGAAAACACTTGAATTCAATGAAAAATACGAACAAACATTCATACACTTCATTGAATCCACGTGAGAGATGCATATCACTCACCGATTCCCCAAAACAAGTTAGAACGATAGAAATTTGAATTCGGACAGTAAGCACCTCGCACTAAACCACTTGATCCGATGAACTCTTGCCTCAATTGATGAAGATCTAGCCTCCAATTGTGTAGATCCATGATTTCCCTCGTTGGATTTTGATTTTAATTGTAGAAAAGTGTTAGAGGAAGGAGGAGCACAAGACCTCCCAATGAGAGAATGGAAAATTCAAACTCTTTCTCATATCCCTTAACCCTTATTTATAGTTTCAATCAAACCCCTAATGGGCTTTCCCAATTCAGCCCAGTTTGGCTTACCAAACCTGGACAACCAACTGGAAAACCTTAAGACAACGATTTCTCCCAAACAGCTAAGCCAAATCTTTAGTGTAACACTCTACGGAAAGGAAATCATCAATTCATTTCCAATGGCACAGGATTCACCCTATGATTCGACCTGAGTCAAAAGTTATGCCCTGTACAAGACTGATAGGGGCAAAATGGTCACAAAAAATTAGTAAAAATTATGGACATGTCTCATATCCCCGTAAGAAACATATCAAAAGATCAGAATGATCCATCCTTCAGGGAATAAAATAAAAATATTTTACGATCTTTCGATATTTTAAATGCAGGCTGTTACATTAGCGAACCATAACGAAGCTACACCTTCTAGATAGATGGGAAAGTGAAGAAACTTGAGCACGTCTGTTGCCCTCGCACCATCCATGTGACAATTGTATTTGTGCAAGAAAAGATTTGGACCGAAGACTACATTGTATGTAGGGATAATTGAAGGAACAAATTTCTTTGGAAATTCTGCCTTTCGAATCCTTTTTATGAACGGAGTTTTGCTTGGTGCGAAGTCCCACTCACTTCCATCTCCATTTTGTTCCAAGTTTTCCTTCATAATTTGCTTGACCATCTCTGTTACTACCAAAATTAACTCTTAACATAGGCTGACAATGAAGGAGTATGGAGGAACATAAGCACAGAAAAATCATCTGAAAGCAAAAAGTCGAATAATAGAAAGAACCGAAAGCACGATAGTATGATCTGAGAAACAACATAAACCAACACCTCCTAGGATTAAAGAAGTTCAAAGTCTACAGAAGGCCAGCGAAGTTTATCTAACAGGGTCTGTCCGACAGGAAGTTCTACAGCGAAAGGTCACCTAAGTCAGAAACCAAGAAAGAGGCAAGCACTCCGTCAACTGAAACCCAGAAAGACGAAAGGGCTGTCGGTATTAACGTGTCTAACACCAATAACCAGGAGATGAAGACGCAAGAGTATCAAGCCAAAGGTGCAGAAAGATTATCCGGAACCAGCTTCTGAAACATCTGCAACATAACCATTGAAAGGTCGCAATGATAGACATCAAGAAGCTCACCTGGAGTTACCTTTCGAAAGACTAGGCTATACCCGGAGTTCTCACCGGAAGGAAAACCAAAACCCTAGGATAGATGCTGGATATCCATACTAAACCCTTAGTGCAGACACCGACAGCGGTTCCAAACCAGCATTTATCTACGTACATCTTGAGGACCAGCTCCTCTAAGTATTTATGAGAAAACTGAGAGCATACAACAGAAAGTACGAAGACCTTCTGAAAAGCTACTATGTCAACGAGCTTATATCCCTATCAAAGAAGCCCCAACTGACCGAAACCTTCCTTCCAAAAGCTGTAATCCACAATTCAAAGTGGCCGGGAGCTAAAAGTAACCGAAAACATGAAGGAAAGCTGCTGACAAAGAGATCTGCAGCCCCAATGGCCCAACAATAGAAGGGTCCCCGTTTTTCCTATAAATAAGACCTTAGGGATCACATTGGCGTGAGGATTCTTCAATTTTTTTCTTTTCAATCTAGTTCTTCCCTCTTTTAAGAGTAAATCTTAAATTCGCAAATCGGACTGGGAATTTCTTCAACTCTTATAATACATCCACAATTTATGAATGAAGAATTCTGAGAATTAAACATCTTGCGATTTGATAATCTTGTTGTGCCATTATGATGGAATAGGAGTTAACACTAAACTTACGTATGAGGAAGTTGATCATAGCACCTTCGTAAGAAGATGGAAGTGTTTCATAGAAATTCGAAGTCCTTCTCCTTCAATCTGAAGGGTTTACGACATTGATCAACACACTCACAATGAGCCTAATGCTTCCGAACCTCGAAAAGGAGGTTGTCCTCAGGTTTATAACTTGATTTCTAATGCTACCAAGGCCCTTTTGGGTTATTCGATACGGAATGATCATCTGAGTTAATAAGCATTGCAATGCCCCTTTTCTTCCAAATATGGAGGAGCATTAGCATGTTTTCTTCTTGCCAAGTTATACATTGTTACATTTGTTATATGGGGAGTAGCTGATTTCGTAAGATCTTAGTTGTGTCAAGCTAAGTAAACCTTCTTCCGGTCATTTCGGAACATCGTTGTACAGTAAAAATGGTATTCATCCCTTAAGGGAAGAATTACCAATCTTCAGAACAGGGATTATAGCGCTTAAGGAAAGGTAGATTTAGCTAAGTAACAGTCTTGAAATATCCTTTGGTAAACCTGGATCACGATTGTGCCCAATTTCTTGAACACATGACCTATATAACTTAATCCAGGTGTTGACAGAAAATAACATTAACATTTTGATGCTAAAAGGAGGGCTAGAACCTTCGTCCTTATGGTCAATTTGTCAAAATTAATTTGGTAAAATTTATTACCATATGGAAGGAAAGAGGAAATCAAACGGATTGGAAGAGCGAAACAAGGAACCGGCTCCTGATGCGACTTTTGAAGGAAATGTGGATCTAATGCTTAATATGAACAATAATGAAAGAGGAGCCACATCTTATCCAACACAACCACAAATCCGAATGCGATGGAAGACAATGTAACAAGAATTATGGCCTTGGATAAGCTACTCCAAGAGATACAAGCTTAGGTGAATGCTCCTCAAATGTAGAAGTCTTCAAGACTCTCCAAATCTTGTCAAAGAAAGACGAATGAATATCCAAAAGAAAGGCTCCCATTTAACACTACGCAGCAAAAGAGAAGCTCAAGGCAACTTCCTCCAAGAAGAAAAATTCCAATTTGACAGGATTGGACCATCAAGGAAACCGATGCAAGCATAAACAGTCTCGGAGTTCCACTTCCAAAGGTTACGATCCCATGAGAGCAAACTACGACAACACAGAAGCTTATCTTAAAGACATTGCTCAGAAGGCCGTCAAGGACTTATTGGGAAGCAAGGTGAAAAGGACCCAAGAAGATAGGGTTAATGATAGCAAAAGAGTAGCTCCTTTCATCGATGAAATTATGAACACCATAATACCATCTAGGGTGAACGTTCCCACCATAAAGTATCTCAGAACAACAAACCCTGATGATTATCTAAAGGAATCGTCTTCCAGATGGATCTCTACAATGCTTCTGGAGCCGTCAGATGTTATCTTTTCTCAGTGTTCTTTCAAGGGGCAGCAACAAAGTGGTAGTGTCTATACAGGGAAAACACCATCTATTTGTGGATGTAGTTCTACTACGAATTTTTTGTGCAGTTCTGCATCTACAAAGATCCGACAGTGGATTACATAGTAATCACCAAAATCAAACAGAGGCAACGGGAGTCTCTGGGAGATTGCTTTAAAATGTTTAATATCGAGGCGTTAAAGGCCAAGGATATGAACGACCGTGACAAATTGATAGCTGTGCATTTGGGGCTAATCAGATACACCCCCTTCTGGAAAGAATTATGCATTCACGGCTGCAAAGACTTAGAAGACTTTCACTTCCAAGCCAACAAGTTTACTCACATGGTCAATTTATACTTCATAAAGAGAATGTTCAGGCCTCGAGGGGAAGGAGATAGGTCGAACTTTGGGCAAAAGCTTCAGGAAGGAAACCAAAGGAGATAAAAATGGGAAGATTCTAATACCAACTCCATTGCTCTTAACAAGCCCATCTCGTATGTATATGCTATCGCGAGAGAAAGGGTTAATTACTTCCCCATCTCATTCAAAGCCAAGAATTACCCTGAACCTTATTTCGGAAGTAAGTATTGCGAGTACCAAAAGACCAACAGACATAAGACTGACGAGTGCAAGGTATTGCACCAGATTATTCATAGGCTAATCCAAGAGGGACATCCAAAAGATTTTTTTAAACAAGACAATATCAGCTCAGCATTCAAATGGAAAATATAAGGTTTTGGTGAATATGATAGGGGCCACTATGGAAGAAGGCAACCTAGACTTGAAACTGCCATAAGTCGAATTAATGTGATCCATGGAGGGTCACACCCTGTCGGAAGCTGTCCGGGAGCTAGGAGTCAATACATGAAGGAAGCCATGGAGGGTGTATTCTCCACTAAAGAAGAACCATCATTGAAAAATGCACAATATGCACTTAAAATGCACAACCTAGTAGTCTCTTTGGATGAAATGAAAAAAGGCAATGATCCCTTAATGATAACAACGCAAATAGAGCTCTTGGTTGTTTCAAATATCCTTGTAGACACTGGAATTGCCGTCAATGTCATCTTCGAGCATGATTTCGATCAGATGGGAATTTCTAAGAAGAAGTTGGAGTCAACCAACGAACCAATCTTCGGCTTCAACAACAAAGGATCGACTTTGGTGGGGCAAATCAACCTTCTCGTTCAAGTTTGGTTGTCTCCACTTCATAGGACCTTTGAAAGTCTCTTCATTGTGATCGATCAACCATTCTATTACAATGCCTTCTTTGGACGACCATGTTTGGAGGAGATGGACGTTTTTATCTCTTCCAAGTATCTTAAGTTAAAATTCCTAACCAAGCAGGGATGGGGTATCATTAGGGGAGAGAAGTTTAGTTCTGGCGAATTGTACTTCACAACGATTGATAAATACAAAAGTGATTATTCTTTGTACCTTGATTCTTCTACTATTTTTATACCTTCGGATAAGGGACTCTTACATCCCACATTCGAAGTTCAGATGAAAATTAATAAGGTTGACCAGAGTGCAAATGGTTGGTACACTTCTTTGAAAAGAAAAAGGAAGAGATTTGATGATGTAAACTTGACTGAAGAAGGAGACATCATCACAGACTTAAATTCTAGAGGGGAAATTGAAATAATGAAACAAATATAAGACGTAGAAGAGGCAAACGTTGATTCAAACGACGAATGAAGGTCGTTAACATAGAGAAAAGGATGACAGAGCCCCTTAAGAGAGACCTGATTCAGTTCCTGCAACTCAACAAGGATGTTTTCTCTTTGACCCATTCAGACATGATTGGTATCAATCCTTCTATTATGAGTCATGCCTTAAACAGTGACCCCTCAGTGATCCCGATTTGGAAAAAGAAAGGACAATGTAATAGAGACCGGTTAGAAGCCTTGAAAGAGGAGGTCAAACGGTTAGAAGCTAACAGGTCTATCCGGGAGGTCCTTTACCCAAAATGGTTAGCCAATCCTGTGCTAGTAAAGAAATCCAATGGGAAGTGGAGAACGTGTGTTGGTTACATGGAATTAAACAACGCTTGCCCGAAAGGTTGTTATCCCCTTCCGTGGATTGACCAGTTATTTGATGCCTCGAGTGTTCACAAGATACTATCCCTTATGGAAGCTTACTATGGGTACAAACAAATTCCGATGCATAAACCCGACGAGGAGCACACAAGTTTTATCATTGATTGGGGAACATTTTGCTAAAAAGTGATGCCCTTTGGATTGAAGAATGCGGGAGCAACATACCAAAGATTGGTAAACAAAATGTTCCAAGAACAGATGGGGTGCAATACGGAAGTATATGTAGATGACATGCCAGTGAAGTCCACCAAAATAGAGAACAATTTAAAGGACTTGGAAGAAATTTTCAACGTCTTAAGGAGTTACCAAATGAAGTTAAACCTGCAGAAGCGTTCTTTTGGGGTTCAATCTAGAAAGTTCCTAGGATATGTGGTAAGTGAGCAAGGGATTGAAGCTAACCCTGACCAAATCCAAGACATAAGAGACATGGAAGAACCTAGGACAAGCAAAGAATTCATGAGCTTAAATGGAAAGGTAGCAGTCCTCAGTGCGTTCATTTCCAAAGCCATTGACAAATGTGTCCATTTCTTCGATTTCATAAATAAAAAGAAGAATTTCGAATGGAACGAAGAATGCAGGAAGGATTTTCAATAATTGAAAGTTTATACGGGGACTCCCCTGATTCTATCTAGTCCCGGGAAAGGAGAAGATTTATACCTATATATGGCTGTCTAAGAATATGCGGTAATCCCAGTCCAAATAAGAGAAATTAATGGGACTTAGCATCCAATTTATTACAGCAGCAGAAGGCTAAAGGACGCAGAAACTCAACACCCAGTAGTGGAAAAACTAGCATATTGCGTAATGCTTATCGCACGAAAATTAAGAGGGTACTCGAAGCTCACCCGTTCAAGGTTCTAACTAGCTTTCCGCTTAAACAGATGTTCATTAAGCAATAAACCTCTGGAAGGTTAGTTAAATGGGGAGTTGAACTCAACCAATACGAGATTGAATTTCACCCTCGAACAGAAATTAAAGAGAATGCTCTTGTAGACTTCGTGAATGAGTGCATAAGTTTCATTATAGAGCAATCAGTTAAACATAATGACTTAAAGGCCAAGTGGCAACTATTTGTCGATGGAGCTTTTAACGAACATGGAGCAGGGGCAGGTTCAGATTATATTATAACTACCCCAGATGGGCACCGCTTGCTTTATGCCATGAAGTTAGGATTCCCTGTAACTAACAATGTAGCCGAGTACAAATCAATGATGGCTAGTTTGAATTTGGCACTACAGTTGAAGATACCACGAATAGAAATTTTTAGTGATTCACAACTAATGGTACACCAACTAATGCAAACCTATCAAACCTGGGATACACGGCTAACCCTATATGTGAATAGGATATTAAGAATGCTCTCTCTACTTGAGGAATTTTCAATTCATCAAATTCCCCGTGGGGAGAATGCTTAAGAGAATTCAATAGCCAAATTAGCCAGCTCCCGGGGGCCCCCCAAAAATCGAGTAAATCCCATGGGATATCAACAAAGTCCGAGTATCAAGCATGAAGAATCAAAAATGAGGAAAGAGTTATTAGTCTTAACCAGCTCCCAAGCCTTGAGAGGGGGAATGAAGGAAACAAAGAGGGATACCCTAACGAGGAACCTCCCTTAATGGAAACAAACTGCCACCACGGAAAATACATGGATGACTCCCATGATAAACTTTCTCTTGAACGGAACCTTGCCCCTTAATAAGAAAGACGCAAGAAGGATAAAACACCAAGCTCCTGTATTTGTGATTACAGATAATATACTCTATAAAAAGGAGCATTCACTTCCTTACTTAAGATGTGTAAGCTCTGAGAATGCGGTTAACCTGTTGAAAAAAGCTCATGAAGGTTGGTGTGGAGACCATTCCAGTGGACTTAAGATGGCTAAAAGGGTCATGCGACAAGGTTGTTATTGGCCACAGATTGTTAGTCAAGCAGTCGAGTATTTCAAAAAATGTGAATGATGTCAAAGGTACTCTAAGGTGCCTCGACTTCCTCCAAGCGAGTTAACCACTATCACGAGCCCCTAGCCATTCGGCGTATCGGGGATTGATTTAATCCGGACCTTACCAATCTCCAAAAGAGGAGCTAAGTATGCCGACTACTTCACTAAATGGGTGGCGGCAGGACCCTTTCTGACAATCACGTCTAAAAAGATGTTAAGATTCGTATTAAAGAATATTGTTACTTGCTTTGGAATCCCTCACAATATTATATCAAAAAATGGAACTCAATTCAAGAGCAAAGAACATACTTAGTTCTATGAGAAAAATGGAATCATTAAAAGTTTTTCCTTGGTAGCTCATCCAAAGGCTAACGGAGCTGTCAAAGCTGCCAACAAAACCATAAAGACAATTCTTAAAAGGCACCTAAACTAAGTCAAAGGAAATTGGGGGGAAGATTTACTCTCAGTGCTTCAGGCATATAGAAACTCTGCCAAAACAACAATGGGACACACCCCTTTTTCCTTGACATATGAATGCTAAGCTAGGCTTCCGGTTCAGGTCAAAATCCCATCGCATAGAAGGGTAGAATATGCATTTAATCTCAATCAGGAGTTAACAAAGGAATCCTTAGACTTAATACAGGGATTAAGAGGTGAGGCTGTAATTGGAATAACTGAATATTAGAGAAGGTTTACAAAGTACTACAATACAAAGGTCTGCACGAGAACTTTTGCAAAAGGGGAGTTAGTTTTGCGAAGAGTGATGGATAACACAAAGAACCAAGTGGATGACCCTCTCAGCACAAATTAGAAAGGACACTTTGTCATCCATCAAGGAGTTATGCCTGGAACGTATCGATTATGCAGACCCAATGTTGATCTTGTTCCGTGAACATGGAACTCGGAACATTTAAGACCATACTTCTCAACGATAAAGGAATACGGAAAAAAGATTTCCTCCAAAGATGATCATGTAACCAAGGATACGGAAACCCTTTTAGTAGCTTAAAAGAGACCCAAAATGGGTCAAGATGAAAAAAGGATCAAATCCCTTGTCATCACCAAAAATTGGTCAGGAAGAGGCATCCCTCGGAGGGGGATGGTGTGTTAGTCTTTCTCCATGCCCAAATTAGAGCGGGCTAGGTTAAAGCATCAAAAGTGTAAGCCTTCGTTTCACACCATAAATGATCATGGCGGTGCATCTAAAAATTAGCACGCCCTGCCGCTACTAGAACTAAGCACGTCCTACCTCTTCTCGTAGAAGAGCATGTCCTACCTCTGCTTATGTTCCATGTCACCCGTAGATTTGAACGCAAACCCCTGTAATCACCTACGATGGTTAAGATAGGGCACCCCTCGAAGGGGGGGGGGGCGTATACGCCTCTATCAGTACCTACGATGGTCAGTATAGAGCATCAAAAGAGTAAAACTTAGTTTTGTGTCTATGATGGACCCGTCTATGTTTCTAAGACCTTATCATTACCTATGATGGTCAGGATAAGGCGCCTTGTAACACCCTGCATTTTATGATAATAAAATGAAATATGATAATATAATTCCATGTAATAAGTTCATACAATGAAACAAAGAGAAGATTAATAAATTACATGCAATAAGAAGAAATGCAATGTGATTAAAATGCATATTTAAAAAAAGGAAAACTTGAAGAGCTTCATGAATTTGGCTACGGGATTAGCTTCATTGTTGTGGCGATTTTCTGGTTAATTTAGACCTACGGATTGCATAAAACTGAGTTAAGTTGAAAGAGATACATTTAAATGAAGTATTATAGCAAAACATGAGAATAAGGTAAAAGAAGGAGAACAATGACTACCGTTGTTTCTAAACTTTTTATCAAAAGACATTATAGCTCACTTGGTTAAGGCATAGGATTTGCAACATAAAGGTTGGGTGTTCGAACCCCGATGGCGACATAATTTTTATCTTTGTTTTAGAGATGACCAACTGAGCATACAAATATATGTATGTATATGAATTCAAAATTTGAAAGGATAAGTGTTAATCCCTAAAAAATCCACGCGCACATTGAACGAGGAATATGTTGCTAACATCATTAGGGTCGTTCACTCACTAAGGCACTCGAAGTATTAGTAACAGAAAAGAACGGTCACAAGAGCAAGTGCTGAATGTCAAGTCCAGAACAAATCAGTTCGACCAGGTTTAACTGGACGACACAATGCAGTCTGCGATCTTAAAACTTGGGTCCAAATCAAGATTCAGGCGCGGAGACTAAGACCGGTCGCTCATGCAGAAATGAGGCTATATCAAGCATCAGCGTGGAGCAAGTCGCTCATCCAACATAAGCTAGAACGATCACATCCTGCAGAAACAATAAGAGAGCGAGCACCCCTAAAAACTAAAGCAATCGGTCGCATAGGGAACAATGAAGAACCAATCCCAGACTTACGCCCCATTCCTGCAAGGCCTCCTAAAATGGTTGCCCGCACATAAGTGCCCGCTCTCACGAACCCGCTCAACTACAAAAGGTTTCCGTCCCAAAAAGTTATCTGCACATGACAACCTAAGACAACTCATGACAACTGGCGACAACTGGCCAATGGCCCGATGGTAATTAGCAGAATTAGAGATTCACAGGGCAAGAAACGGATTTCAAACCAAGGACTCACCTATAAATACGCTATGGCTACTACTGAAAAAGGGGAGAAAAAAGAATCACGAAGTGCTGACAAACTCTGGCACAAACCACGGATTTGGCCATGGCGTCAAGCTCAATTTCGTGATTCCGAGAGAACAAAAACATCATCAATCTCAATCATCCTCTTTCTCCTCAAATTCAACCATCTTCTTAAATAATTTCCTAGACAAAAGTATATAAACAAGGTTTTATTATGCGAAAATGGAAGTGTATGATGCAGAGAGAATTGATGTACTTTGTGACTCATATCATGAGAATAGAAATCATCTTCATAGTGGACGTATGCCTCATTAACGGCCGAACCACTCTAAACCCCGTCTCTATGTTTACCTTTTTTCTGCATTTTCTACTTTGAATTACTGATTGAATACGGCTCCATTTTATTACCAACCAAATTGGTGAAGTATAGCTTTGTACCTGAGGTATTTGGACCATTTTTGGTGTAAACATTTTTGGCGCCCACCGTGGGGCCGTGTCATAATTTGCTTTGGTAAAACTATCCCGGAATCACTTTCTCTTTCAAGTCACGGTTGGATCAGAGAAAAGTAACAAATCTGTCAAAGTTATTATGATCAATGAGGGTGATAATGCTGACGAAGCTTCACCTCAGATCTTGAGTCAAGGGGCAAATGAAACCCCCAGGCCACCTATGACGCAAGATGAACTAAATGTGGTTGTAGCTGATCTAAACGAAAAAACGGATATTACAACCAGGATGATAATGGAAAGGTTCAACACCCCTGTTCGAACCAACCTGCTGCCGCAAAACACCAACACCATGGACGATATTGGCGAAGAAGAGGACTCGTCAACCTCGGAACTTGGACGACTTCGCGGCATAGTAAGAGACAGGGGCGAGGCCGGCTTTAAGGATTCTAAAGCCAGATCTCCACGATACAAAGAGGTATGACCAACTCAAGCAGTTGCAGGCCCCACCGACTCCCTTCTCCTCAGAAGAGACACGAGGCGCCAAAGCTCAAACTATGGTCGCACTGTAGAAAACATCTGTACCGATCCCAACGGTTCAGCAGATGATGAAAGGCTCATCACGGATTTGGTTCAACAAATAATGAAGGGGAAGACAATCAAAGAAGATGAGGCCAAAGAAGGTAGGAGATCTGATGACAGCCTCGATCTTGTCACACCATCAACCAGCAATCCCAAGGCAGAAGAGATCTCAGAAAACCAAGGAGCTATAACTTGGAAGGAGCTGGAGGAAGTGGTGACAGGATTAGCAAGTTAAATAGCTATTGCAAATAATGAAATAATGAAGAAGCTCGAGTCAATGCAGGCCATTCAAGCCGCCACAGCAAAGGCTACTTTACGAGCCACTTATTCCTCGCTAACCAGAACAAATTGTGCGCCAGAAGTAGAATCCATGCAACACCCCATCTCCTCTAGGGTCACTCACAAATGGAATGCACTAGTTTAGGTGGAGTATTATCGAGGTAAACATACACAGAGATATCACAAGGCAGAACATAAATAAAGCAGCGGTAGAAATTAAAAACCAAATTTTTATTACTTTCAAGAAAGGTGTCAAAACCCCATATATCCAAGGTACAAATTATTCCATTACATCAAGTTCCAAATAAAGAAGCATAAACTTAAGATAACAAAAGTAAATTATTCCCCATAAATTGCAGAAGCAGCCATAGCATAGCTCAAGACCAAACCGTACATGAGCTGTCAGAAAGCAAGCTAAATCCAAGCTAAGAGCTAGTGTTTCCTCCTTGAGAACAAGGTTGGGGGGGGGGGGGGACGAAAGAAAAAGAGGCGAAAGGAAAAGGGTCAGTCATAGGACTGGTAAGCCCTAGTGGCTTTCAGTATAAAAACTAGTAAAGGTAGTATGACATGTGAAAACTGGAATTAAACATAAGGATGATAACAGGACTAGTATGACAATTAAGATAACAAGATAAGTCAAGTCTAGCATCGCATATTCAAGGTTCGCTGCACCAACTGTACTAGTGTTCTGACCCATGTCAAGTATTAATCATGAAATGATCCCTTGGCCCAGTATCATGAAGTGACCCATTACGGGGTCCTACAGTACGATATACTAATCGATCGGCTCTCTAAAAGTTCTAGCTCGTCATGTGTCTATGTCATACGGCCCTATCCTGAAATGTAGTTACCTGTGCTAGGTCCACCATAGGGTGTATCAAGCCCTATGGTGCCAACCACCGACACGAATCAAGCATGCACAGTGTAAACCTATGAGTGCCCAATGCCTGCTTTTTCAACTCCGGACTACGTGCATGACCATAGTCTGCCTGAACCTACAATGACGCACCTACTCAACCGTCGTTCTGGTCGCTTACATTCAACCTAGTAATCGTGCCCCATCCTGCCTAGTTCTAGGGTATCGTGATACATCTAAGTGGGTTAATGCTGAAAAGGACCGCGTAACTAGGTTTCTAATGGGTTAAGTGTTGTCATTCAAATTTGTGAATTAACCCTATCCAAATCATGTATCAAGTTGGTTAAGTGTGTTCATGCGGTGCATGACTTAACCCTATCAAATCATCATGTCAAGTTGGTTAAGTATATTCAAGTGGTTCATGACTTAACCCCATCATGTGGCATTAATTCATTAATGCACCCCAACCTCTTACATTAGACTAATAGTTGTGGTCACTGGATTTGCCGGGCGGTTCCGGGCAAATATACACCACAACATAGTCTAACCTCGGGTTTTACGTGCGATATGACCAACTACCCACATTGGATCCTATTGTTTGCAGTCACTGGATTTGTCGGGCGGTTCTGGGCAGATTTACACTGCAAACTCAACCCAACCTCGAGTTGGCCATTTTCAAGTTTATCTAAGTGTCATGCCCATGTTCAAGTTTTTATGTCAAAATTCGTGTCGAGTTTTCATGTCAGGTTTCATGTAAATTTCATGTCAAGTTCTTGTCCATATACAGGTTCAAGTTATAATAACATTCATGTTCAAAGCCAATTCATGTTTTACCTAATCTACCCAAATCGTATCCCCATCGCACATAAACTTGAATCGATACAAATAAATCTAATTAGGGAATAAAATAAGAAGGGACGGGTATAAGGTTGCAAAAGTGATTACTAGCATAGCATGGTATGACTTGAGATAAATGATTATAACATTACTGGCATATGGAATATTGGCCTCAAACATAAAGATTCCAAATCTAGCAAAATAAGGTACTAGTAAAGATAACAGTGACATAAGGTGATAGTCATGGTAATGGTTGACATAAGGTAATAGTCATAAACTTGTGACTAATAGCAGATTCAACATGACAATATGAGGGGTTTTCTTTTTGATTTACAACATGAATAGGCCCCAAATCAATGTCATAGTAATATACCCAAAAGTCAAGATCCAAGATGAACAAGCATGGATGTAAAACAGTCATCATACGCAGGTCCAATTTCAATTTACAACATATTCATATTACATTTACGGTTTAAATCTAAAAGTAACTGGGGCTTACAGATCGTTGTTCGAGAATTAGAAAAAGAGAGTCGATATTGAATCTTTATATGCTTAGTCAAGTACTAACAGAAATCCCCAAATTAGCGATTCTATTAACGTAGTTTCGACGTAGACAAAGTAGTCCCTTTCTCTAACTTTTTAACCAGAATTAGAGCAGCGTAAGGTCAGAGAGAATTTTGTGTAGAGAGACTAGTGTTAGGGGCTGTTTATATAGGGTCAGGTCAACGAATGTAGATAGAAACGAGGCCAGAAACATCAAAGTGAATCCAGCTTCAAAAGTGGGCTCGGCCACCAGGTCGACCCCCAGGTCGACACCCAGGTCGACACTATGGTCGACCTAGTCCTGGGCAGGTCGACTCTGTGGTCGACCCCCAGTTCGACCTGGTCCTGGGCGGGAAATTTCCCACCCATTCTGTTCTGTGGTTTGAATTCGAAATTCGAATTCTGAGCTGTTTTGAACTTGAAATTTTCTGAAAACTTTGAAGGGTCATAACTTGGTCATACGGACTCCAACTTTCGAAAACTCGGACTTGTTTCCAAGCAGAATTTCAAGACTAACGCAATGGCGTAACCCGTTTACCTTGATTCTCATTTTAAAAGTTAATTCTGCCTTGATTTATAGTTATAACACGTTATAAAAATACGAGTCATTACATTCTCCCCCCTTATAGGATTTCGTCCCCGAAATCTCTAAGTTAGGGAGGATGTGTCCTACCATCCATCATCCATCTACTCAAAGAATCATCCAAAAGCAACCATTGTCCTTAAAAGGTTTATAGTGTTGTATGAACATATGCAGAAAGTGTGTGTGTATGTACTTATCTAATGCAGAAGATCAGGTGGTTACTGATTCAGTAAACCTCCTTAATGCAAAATATGTTAGTGTAATGAATCCAACATGTATGCAGGTTCCTAACACAATTTATAATCTCTACATGAGTGCACATAACATTCATTCATATGCCACATCCAAGTGATAGCATAACAAGTTCCATCCATGTATAAGTATAAGCACTCATACATATGCAACATGAAAATGTGACTGAGCTGATCTAGTGCCTAATGTGTGTCATGCATCCACTAGCGACCACTTGCAATCATTTGCAAACATCAACCATAACATGTTTCAATCACATGTTTACATCCATATGGTTCTACCTAAGTTTCTCAAGATAAGATCGAGAAGATAACAAGGCAAACGTAGGTAGTAGAAGCATGATACGAAAAGGTTTTCAAGTTTATAGGAAAAAGAGATCGAGAATGTACCCTCAAAAAGAAATGGTAAAGCGCGCGTATCTTCTCTTCGATTTCACAAGTTGCGTCTTCTTAGGCTTCACCCCACTGCACTTTAACTAGCCTGACTTCTCGATTCCTTAGCTTTTTAATCTCCGCTCCCAAGATATGAATCAGAACGCGCCTCAATGTTGCCTCCTTTTCCACTTCTACGTCTTCAAGGATGCTTGGCTCAACCACTTCGGCCAACTCATGCAAGCACTTTCTGAGATGCGAGACGTGAAAGACATTGTGTACTCCAGTTAACTTCTCGGGTAAGGCTACCTTGTAGGCCATCCGTCCAATCCTCTCCGTGATTGGGAACGGTCCTACGAACCTTTGTGCTAGCTTTCCAACTGCTCCAAAATGAACAACATTGCATAATGTTGAAACTTTTATAAAGACCATATCTCCGACTTTGAACTCTAGGTCTGTCCTTCTCTTGTCCGCATAAGATTTCTGTCTATCTTGGGCCGTTTTCATCTGTCTTCATATCAACCTTCTCAGAAGTGTCTCTTATCATGTCAGGGTCAAGTATATGCCTGTCCGTCGTCTCCCACCAACAAGTTGGCGATTTGCATGGTCTTCCATACAGGGCTTCGAACGGTGCCATTCCGATGCTAGCTTGGTAACTATTATTATATGAAAACTCCATGAGAGGAATATGGTCTTCCCAGGTACCACCAAAGTCATGAATGCATAGTCTTAAAAGATCCTCTAGTACCCTATTTACCCTTTCGGTTTGTCCATCCGTCTGCGGGTGATAGGCCGTGCTTAAACTCAGTCGTGTACCCATGGCTTCCTGCAGACTATTCCAAAACTGGTTAGTGAAAATCGGGTCACGATCACTAACTATAATAGAAGGAACCGCGTGCAACCATACTACCTCTCGAAGGTAAATAGACGCTAGCCATGATGCGGTCCTCATGCTTTTCACCGGAATGAAGTGAGCACTTTTCGTGAGTCTATCAACTATGACCCATATGCTAGTATTTCCCTTCCTTGACCTAGGCAGTCAATCCACGAAATCCATCGAGATACTCTCCCATTTCCATTACGGAACCTCCAAAGAATGTAATAGCCCACCGAGCTTCTTCGACTCGGCCTTTACTTGTTGGCACACCATGCACTTCAAGACGAACTCTGCCACGTCCTTTTTCATTCCATCCCAAAAGAAAATGCGTTCCATATCTCTGTGCATCTTATCCCCTCAAGGATGTATGGTCATCTTCGAGTGTTGCGCCTCTTCGAGAACTTTCCTTACTAGGTCTCCCACTGGTGGGACACATAGCCTTCCATCGTGCCTTAGCCATCCCTTGTCATCTATGGCATACCTACTGAGGTGACTTGACGTCTCACGACTAATCAGCTTGTCCATGATTTCGACTATTTGTGGGTCTTCCTTCTGTGAAGTCCCTACTTGATCTAGAAGTATAGGTCTTAACTCAAGAGATGCTAACGTAGCAGTCAATGACTCAACATCATGTGTAAAATCAAAGGTTGCTATAAACTCAAGGCTTTTCCTTTCAACAAACAAGGGGCTCAAAGTCAACCTTTTTCTACTTAGCGCGTCCGCCACCACGTTACCCTTACCAGGGGTATAAGCTATATCGAAGTCATGTGATGCCAAGAACTCCATCCACTGCTGTTGTCTCAGATTCAAATCTTTCTGTGAGAAGAGGTACTTAAGCGATTTGTGGTCGGTATACAGCTCGAACCTCTCCTCTAGAAGATAATGGCGCCAAGCTCGCGGCCAACTCCAAGTCATGCGTGGGATAGTTTTTCTCATGAATTTTAAGTTGTCGGCCCCCGTAGCATATTACTCTTCCATCTTGCATTAGGACAGCGCCTAATCCCATGCCGCGCGCATCTGTGTACATGGTAAACATCTTACCTCCATCGGGTAATACCAAAACTGGAGCTGTGGTGAGGGCTCTCTTAAGTCTCTGAAAAGCAGCGTCACACTCTATGTCCCATGCAAAAGCTAGGTTCTTCTTTGTTAACTTAGTAAGAGGGGCTGAAATCATAGCAAAGTCCTTAAAGAACTTCCTGTAGTAGCCCGCCAAACCGAGAAAGCTCCTCACCTCTGTTGCATTGTTAGGAATTTTCCAGTCTTGTACCGCGACCACCTTTGCGGGGTCCACGGCTATGCCTTGCTTTGAAACTACATGTCCAAGGAACCGAACTTCCTTCCTCCAAAAATGGCATTTGGAGAACTTAGCCTTTAACTGGTGTGCTCTAAGTGTTTCCATGACTTCCTTGAGATGTCTAGCATGCACTTCTTCATCTTTTGAGAAAATCAAAATATCATCCATGAAAACTACCACAAACTTGTTAAGGAGTTCCCGAAACACCCTACTCATCAAGTCTACAAAGTATGCGGGTGCATTCGTTAACCCAAACGGCATGACGAGCCATTCGAAGAACCCATCTGGAGTTCTAAACGCAGTTTTGTCAATGCTATCCTCAGCCACTCTAAGCTGATGGAATCCTGTGGCTAAATCGAGTTGAGAGAAAACAGATGCTCCCACAAGCTGGTCAAACAAATCATCGATTCTTGGTAGTGGGTGCCTATTCTTCTTTGTCAGCTTGTTTAACTCACGATAATCTACGCGCAGACGAAGCGCGTCCGCCACCACGTTACCAAGAACTCCATCCACCGCTGTTGTCTCAGATTCAAATCTTTCTGTGAGAAGAGGTACTTAAGCGATTTGTGGTCGGTATACATCTCGAACCTCTCCCCTAGAAGATAATGGCGCCAAGCTCGCGGCCAACTCCAAGTCATGCGTGGGATAGTTTTTCTCATGAATTTTAAGTTGTCGGCCCCCGTAGCATATTACTCTTCCATCTTGCATTAGGACAGCGCCTAATCCCATGCCGCGCGCATCTGTGTACATGGTAAACATCTTACCTCCATCGGGTAATACCAAAACTGGAGCTGTGGTGAGGGATCTCTTAAGTCTCTGAAAAGCAGCGTCACACTCTATGTCCCATGCAAAAGCTAGGTTCTTCTTTGTTAACTTAGTAAGAGGGGCTGAAATCATAGCAAAGTCCTTAAAGAACTTCCTGTAGTAGCCCGCCAAACCGAGAAAGCTCCTCACCTCTGTTGCATTCTTAGGAATTTTCCAGTCTTGTACCGCGACCACCTTTGCGGGGTCCACGGCTATGCCTTGCTTAGAAACTACATGTCCAAGGAACCGAACTTCCTTCCTCCAAAAATGGCATTTGGAGAACTTAGCCTTTAACTGGTGTGCTCTAAGTGTTTCCATGACTTCCTTGAGATGTCTAGCATGCACTTCTTCATCTTTTGAGAAAATCAAAATATCATCCATGAAAACTACCACAAACTTGTTAAGGAGTTCCCGAAACACCCTACTCATCAAGTCTACAAAGTATGCGGGTGCATTCGTTAACCCAAACGGCATGACGAGCCATTCGAAGAACCCATCTGGAGTTCTAAACGCAGTTTTGTCAATGCTATCCTCAGCCACTCTAAGCTGATGGAATCCTGTGGCTAAATCGAGTTGAGAGAAAACAGATGCTCCCACAAGCTGGTCAAACAAATCATCGATTCTTGGTAGTGGGTGCCTATTCTTCTTTGTCAGCTTGTTTAACTCACGATAATCTACGCGTAGACGAAGCGATCCATCCGCCATAGTAGCGAATAACACTGGAGCACCCCATTCAGAAATGCTTCGTCTTTTGAAATTTTTCTCAAGCAACTCGTTAACTTGTTTACTGAGCTCTCTTCTTTCTCGCGGGGCCATGTGCCTAACGGGCAATGAAACTGGCTTGGCATTATCAACAAGATAAATACGTAAGTCTATCTCGCGTTTAGGAGGTAACTCCCTCACTTCATCAAAGACATCTGGATATTCTCGGACCACTCTTACAGATTGCAAATTATCGTCGGACGAGTCAAGGGATTCAAGATAACACAACATGACCGGACCCTTAGGTTTACAAGAAATTTCAGGGGTATTACCGAGGCGAGTCATGAGCCTCACTACCCTTCGTTCACAACCAAGAATGGCTCCATACTCGGACAACCAATCCATACCTAGGATCAAACCGTATCCCATAAATCCGAGAACATAAGCACTACACGTGAATTCTACACTTAAGATAGAGATCCTCAAATCCACACACGTCATAGATAAATGGGCGGAGCCCCCAATTGGATTTGAAACTATAACGGGATCCTCAATCAGACTAGTACTTAGGTGCAGATTTTCAACAATATCATAAGAAATAAAAGTATGCGATGCGCCAGAATCAAATAAGGTTCGAACAGGAAAGTCAGAAATGTAAACAAGGCTTTCTATGGAAATATTACTACCTCGGACAATAGCTGGAGTGGTGTTGAGAGCATGCAACTGCCCTGCAGAAGGTCTTGCTCGCTGGGTCTGCCCTTGCTCCTGTCCTTGCTTCTTAGGGCAATCCTTGCTGATGTATCCAGTATCTCCACAATGAAAGCATTCACCCAACTTCCTCTTCTTCTTTCTACAGTCTTTAGCTAGATGTCCCGTAATACCACAAAAGTTGCACTTCCTCGTCTCACGTGGTTTGTTGTTGCTCTTGTTATTCTTGTTATTCTTGTTGCACCCCTTCTTGGAGTCAACTTTCTTATTCTGAGTCTCATTAGGCTTAACCTCCTTCTTGCTATTCTTGTCTTCCTCATGAAGTAGACCCATATCCACCAAGCTTTCAAAGTTCGCCCCCATGGGTATATGAGTTATGGCCAAACTGTGTAGTGGCTCGTTCAACCCTCGAGCAAAGCGTACAGGCTTTTTCTAGGCTGTGTTGACCAAATCCAAACCGAACCGAGCAAGATGATTAAACTTATTCACGTACTCCCTAACAGACATGTCCCCTTTCTTGAGTGCAAGGAACCACTCCATCTGAAGGTTCTCTTCTGCTGATGATACGAATTTAAGCCCAAACCTCTGTCTAAAGTCCGCCCAAGTCTCAACTGGCCTGGTAGTGTTGGTGACTTCCCAACAAAATGCAGCTTCCTCTTTCAACAACCATGCTGCCAACTGAACTTTCCTATGCTCCTCCACATCAAAGATAATAAACAAGTCTTCAGTCTCCTTCAGCCAGTTTCGTGCCTCAATAAAGGTTTCAGTTCCAATGAAGTTCTTGCCGCCCATTGCTTTAAAGTCTTTGCATATTTTGGCAAAGGCGGTACCAGGAGGGGGAGGAACCGCATCCACTGGGGGAGGAGGAGGGACATCTGCCGGGCCCGCGCCATTGGCCCTGGCTTCTAAGTACCTTCGGAACCATCCAGGTACGGGTATTCCCTCAGGCAGGTTAAGATCATCCATGCTGAAAAACGAAAAGAAAAAGATTCAAACGAGGAAACAAAGGAAAGTGCTAATGGCTTTTTAGGGAATAGCCTTTTTAAACATAAAACTTTTCTTGAAAAATGCTTCTTTATAAATGGTTTTGAAAATAGTTTCAGAAGGTTTTTAAAACTTTGCCCAGCCTGGTAACCTTCTGCTCTGATACCAAATGTAACACCCCGGCTCCGCTAGGGTCACTCACAAAGGGAATGCACTAGTTTTTGTGGAGTATTATCTAGGTAAACATACATAGAGATATCACAAGGCAGAACATAAATAAAGCAGCGGTAGAAATTAAAAACCAAATTTTTATAACTTTCAAGAAAAGAGTCAAAACCCCATATATCCAAGGTACAAATTATTCCATTACATCAAGTTCCAAATAAAGAAGCATAAACTTAAGATAACAAAAGTAAATTATTCCCCATAAATAGCAGAAGTAGCTATAGCATTGCTCAAGACCAAACCATACATGAGCTGTCGGAAAGCAAGCTAAATCCAAGCTAAGAGCTAGTGTTTGCTCCCTGAGAACCTGGGGAGGGGGACAAAAGAAAAAGAGGCGAAAGGAAAAGGGTCAGTCATAAGACTGGTAAGCCCTAGTGGCTTTCAGTATAAAAACTAGTAAAGGCAGTATGACATGTGAAATCTGGAATTAAACATAAGGATGATAATAGGACTAGTATGACAATTAAGATAACAAGATAAGTCAAGTCTAGCATCGAATATTCAAGGTTCGCTGCACCAACTGTACTAGTGTTCTGACCCATGTCAAGTATTAATCATGAAATGATCCCTTGGCCCAGTATCATGAAGTGACCCATTACGGGGTCCTACGGTACGATCTACTAATCGATCGACCCCCTACAAGTTCCGGCTCGTCATGTGTCTGTGTCATACGGCCCTATCCTGAAATGAAGTTACCTGTGCTAGGTCCACCATAGGGTGTATCAAGCCCTATGGTGCCAACCATCGACACGAATCAAGCACGCACAGTGTAAACCTACGGGTGCCCAATGCCTGCTTTTTCAACTCCGGACTACGTGCACGACCATAGTCCGCCTGAACCTACAATGGCGCACCTGCTCAGCCGTCGTTTTGGTCGCTTACAATCAGCCTAGTTATCGTGCCCCACCCTGCCTAGTCCCAGGGTATTGTGATACATCTAAGTGGGTTACTGCTGAAAAGGACCGCGTAAATAGGGTTTCTAATGGGTTAAGTGTTGTCATTCCAATTCGTGACTTAACCCTATCTAGATCATGTATCAAGTTGGTTAAGTGTGTTCAAGCAGTTCATGTCTTAACCCTATCAAATCATCATGTCAAGTTGGTTAAGTATATTCAAGTGGTTCATGACTTAACCCTAACATGTGCATTAATTCATTAATGCACCCCAACCTCTCACATTATACTAATTGTTGTGGTCACTGGATTTTCCGGGCTGTTCCGAGCAGATTTACACCACAACATAGTCTAACCTCGGGTTTAAGGTGCGATATGACCAACTACCCACATTGGATCCTATTGTTTGCAGTCACTGGATTTGCCGGGCGGTTCCGGGCAGATTTACACTACAAACTCAACCCAACCTCAAGTTGGCCATTTTCAAGTTTATCTAAGTGTCATGCCCATGTTCAAGTTTTCATGTCAAAATTCATGTCGAGTTTTCATGTCAGGTTTCATGTAAATTTCATGTCATGTTCTTATCCATATACAGGTTCAAGTTATAATAACGTTCATGTTCAAAGCCAATTCATGTTTTACCTAATCTACCCAAATCGTATTCCCATCGCACATAAACTCGAATCGATACAAATAAATCTAATTAGGGAATAACATAAGAAGGGACGGGTATAAGGTGGCAAAAGTGATTACTAGCATAGCATGGTATGACTTGAGATAAATGATTATAACATTACTGGCATATGGAATAATGGCCTCAAACATAAAGATTCCAAATCTAGCAAAATAAGGTACTAGTCAAGATAACAGTGACATAATGTGATAGTCATGGTAACGGTTGACATAAGGTGATAGTCATAATCTTGTGACTAATAGCAGATTCAACATGATAATATGAGGGGTTTTTCTTTTTGATTTACAATATGAATAGGCCCCAAATCAATGTCATAGTAATATAGCCAAAAGTCAAGATCCAAGTTGAACAAGCATGGATGTAAAACAGTCATCATACACAGGTCCAATTTCAATTTACAACATATTCATATTACATTTACGGTTTAAATCTAAAAGTAACTGGGGCTTATAGATCGCGGTTCGAGAATTAGAAAAAGAGAGTCGATGTTGAATTATTATATGCTTAGTCAAGTCCTAACAGAAATCCCCAAATCAGCAATTCTCTTAACGTAGTTTCGACGTAGAAGAAGTAGTCCCTTTCTCTAACTTTTTAACCAGAATTGAAGCAGCATAAGGCATGAGAGAATTTTGTGTAGAGAGACTAGTGTTAGGGGCTGTTTATATAGGGTCAGTTCAACGAATGTAGACAGAAACGAGGCCAGAAACATCAAAGTGAATCCAGCTTCAAAAGTGGGCTCGGCCACCAGGTCGACCTGGTCCTGGGCAGGTCGACTCTATGGTTGACCCCCAGGTCGACCTGGTCCTGGGTGGGAAATTTCCCGCCCAGTCTGTTCTGTAGTTTGAATTCGAAATTCGAATTCGAATTCTAAGCTGTTTTGATCTTGAAATTTTCTGAAGACTTCGAAGGGTCATAACTTGGTCATACGGACTCCGATTTTCAAAAATTCGGACTTGTTTCCAAGCAGAATTTCGAGACGAACGCAATGGCGTAACCCGTTTCCCTTGATTCTCATTTTAAAAATTAATTCTGCGTTGATTTATATTTATAACACGTTATAAAAACACGGGTTGTTACAATCCATCACTCCAAGCCCAAGACGGCAAGATATCATTCGAAGGGTCGCGCATCGCGCTAGGTTGAATCGTGGAAGAAGCAACATACCTAGGCATTGACATCTCGACGGCGCAGTTGCAAAACAGAGGGAAAACCCTACCGTCGTGGGGATATCCTTTCCGAAGGAATATACAGTCTCCTTAACTCCAGATCGCCGGGGCGTGTCAGGATCAAAGCTCGATGACGAAGAAGGCAATCAGTTAGCAGATCCAGGCAAAAAACAGGAATATATCTTGGGAATGGCACAAACGATTGTGAGAGAAAGGCTGAAGGGGCAGAACGATCGAAGTGGATGGGAGTCTTCCCCGACTAGAACCCCATTGACCGACAGGATTAAGAGAACCGTATACCAACGCAGATTCGATCCCCCGTCGTTGCAGTCCTATGATGGTACAGGCGACCTCGACATGTTCTTATGTAAATATGACCATTATATGAATGGGGCACGTGCCACAGATGAAATCAAATGCTTGTATTTCCCGAATTATTTGGAAGGAGTGGCTTATCTATGGTTCACAAAGCTACCGCCTCGGTCAGTGGACGATTTCACGAACTTGGCTAAACTATTCAGCACGCAGTTTGAACCCCAGGCGTTCAGGGCCCGAGACATAACAAAGCTAGATGAAATACGACAGAGACCAGAGGAGTCCATCAAAGATTTTCTTACCCGCTTTCGTATGGAAGTGGCTGAAGGTGAGGATCCTGAGCCCCACCAGATCTTAATAGCCCTTGAGAGAGGCGTATATAAGGAAACCAAGTTGGGACGGTGGATCAAAAAGAAAGGACCAAGCACACTTTAACGATTAGTCAGCAAAGCCGAAAGATACGCAAATGTTGAAGGGAAAAGGCCACAGATAGAGGAGGATGGAGGCGCTCAGAGCAGCTTTAATGATCGAAAGAGGAGCAGCAAGGAAAAGGACGACCGTACACTAAAGAGGCCGTGGTCCTATAAGAAATTCGAGTTTACACCCCTCAACGATACCGTGGGAAATATCTTCATGGCAACTAAGGACATGGAGAGGTCCAACTCTAAAGCAAAGACAGGCCGAAACTGTTACTGAAATATCAGGAAGATTCTGTCAGTTTCACAAACAGCCAGGACATGGTACCGATAACTGTAGGAACCTGAAGCCGGTCATCTAGGGGCTGATAAGGAAAAACCACTTGCAATATAATGTAAAAAACCGCGCAGGCCATCCTAATCCCTTGCAAACTGGGGGCAATACACCCTGAAAAGGAGGTAGAAGACTTAAACCAATCCAAAGAGAACGTTCGTCAAAAAGACTGGCCACTTATATCTCAGCAGTGAAGCATCAAACCAGAGCTCTCACTACTTTATTCTACTTTCCTAGGTTTCATCTTATCATCAAAGTTTTTTTTACCTAACTTCATTATTTACTATGATCGTGTCAAGTAACAATTTACATTGCTAAACTCTATACATTATGGTCGAGTATCTGTCTGCTTGAATAACATACTTATTACTTTATGCATCAGGGTCAAATATTTGTCTGCTCGAATAATGCACTTATTGTCTTGTACTAAATGAACCCCCTGAAAGGAAGCCCACTACACACAGTGGGACTGTGACGAAGCACAAGGGCACTCATCAAACAAAGCGACTTGAGGATCACAAAACTCAAAATGGCAGACAAACGGAGAAATAGGCGCACTACCTCAAAAAAAAAAAGCAAACCAGTCTGGGGGTGATAACAAGATGAACAACAGGTGAAAGCTACGCACATCACCATGGGAAACGCTGAATGCCAGGCAAACACCCACTCAAAGGATCATCGTAAAACCCTGTTGCAAACCCGGGGCTATTGCAAAATCTGTCCCCAACATCGAAATTGCCAACTCTGAGAAGACGCCTTCTCGGATGCAGGACATGAATTCCTCGAAATCAAAGCCAAGACCAACAACAAGGAGTAACACTTATCTCTTAGGAATCAATACTGGAGCAAAAGCAGCTCAAAACAAAAAGGGCCCTCTGATAAAAATTTGCTGAGCCCATCAAAGGCACACCTTCATATTAGGTGCAGGATACGAGGATTCCCTGCCTTGACAAAAATTCTTAATTTTTCGTTGAAGAGGGCCAGTATCTATTTCATTGGGCAAAATGCAAATTCGGCAAAAATCGACAAAAATGGTAAGTCGGCAAGAACCGACGTAGTTCGTGAAAACCCTTACCGAAAGGAGGTGTCTGATCTTGTTCTTTGTTGTTAACCAAGTCAACAAAGCCAAGATTGGATTACAGCAGAAATCCCAGCCGAAAGGGGGTAAAGCAGAAATCCTAGCCGTTGGGGGTATCCATTCTAGAAACCCTTTTTGAATAACTAAAACAATCAAGCAGGCTGTGGAATGGGTCGAAAACCTTTAACCCAAGTCCTCCCATGGGGGCACAATACTAAGTAAAAGATACTCAACACGTGTTAAAAAATATATATAAACGCGTGGTAATCCCCGACAAGCGACAAACTCCCAAAAGAAAATTAAATCCTAACTATAATGATAACAGTAGAAAATCGGGCGCAAGCGTACGATTAATAAAGCGCGCGCACGAATGAACAAATCTAAAACAAAGGTGCACGAACAATGCACCCGCGCAAGAACGAATAGTTTTTTTTTGAAAAAAAAAACTACTACCGTGCTAACGTCTTGAACCAACCACAAGGGACACAAGCAAAAGTATGCAATATTAAGCGAAGCTGGCACTCGCATATATAAACCAGACTAACAGTACCATTTTTTGTCAAAAAACAAAAATAACAGACAGGGCAACGGCAGGTAGGGCATTAGCGAGCCACAATTTTCAGAGCAGGTGGGAGATGATCCTATCCTTAGACTCCAGGGCTTCAATAAGCTCGAGCCTGTCTGATTCCAGAGCATGGATTTGTTCAACTTTCTCCTTGTGTGACCGCTGAAGATCTTCAACAAAGGAAAGCCAGGCGTCCATCTGCTCCATAATAAAATCTTTGACATGTGTGACGAGACTTTCGACCAGATGGGGGCGTGCTTCCAGCTATTTGAACTCAGATAGTATGCAGTCCTTCGTGGCGCCCATTTTACCAGCAATGATCCGTTTATCGAACGGGTCTGTGTGCACCCTAGGGCACGAGCTAGCTGGACACTGAGCTACGATATCTTCGACAGATTGAGAATGAGAGTAGTTAGGGATAGGTATAGGCTCCAGAATTGTTGTGGGGTCCAAGATAAAGGACAAGAAACCAGATGACTGAGGACAGCCAGGAAATCTGAGTCAGGATGTATGTCCAGCAAACTACGGCTTGAAGTGTCAGCTGTACTCAGGACCTCCTTGTCTCGAGGCACCTATTTGGCTCCAACCTTCCTCATTGGCTTCTTCCTGAATTTCTTAGACATGAGAAATTCCATCCTTGGGCGACCTATCTCAGGAAAAGTTTGAAATAAACTCGGACAACAACCATGGAAAGAGATACGTCCTAGCTAAATTCGGGTGTAAATAAAGACATCTCTTAAAACATTTCGCCAAGCAGGTTACATACAAATACCAAGCTTTGGTTTACTAAAGGAAAACGCTGGAGGGCCTGCATCCATCAGGTTGATCACAAAAGAGTAAAGTAAGACAACACAAAGGAAAAGAAGCCTACCCAGAAAAATCATTGTACCCCGGGCTCAAGAGAAAGTCTACCGAGATAGATAAATACTGCTGCAAATATCAAATCAGAGCGATGGATTTTAAAATAAAAAAGAAAACAAAGCCCTTAATGGAAAATTAAAGCAAGAATCTCAAATGGGGTTTACCTGATGAAACCCTTGAAGGAGCTCAACTATAACTCAATTACCCTTTGAAAAAATGAAAGTGGCAGGAAATGGGCTTTAAATAAATAAAAAAGAGCAAAAGGCAAACATCCAAAGGATCCCCGCCACGTCAGCCTAAAACTCAGATATTGGCGTAAACATCCCATCGGAATCCAGCTGGCACCAGTTCAAATAATGATAGGGTAATCCAAGCGCCATTTGCTCAGGAAAGTGATAACACCATTGGAGCAACTATATTCCTCGAGCGAACGACCGACCAACAAACCTATACAACAATGTGTGATCGAATATGTCGAAGCCAATAATTCCTCATTAAAAGGAATCACAAGCTTCGAGGGGCAAGTGTTAATCCCTAAAAAATCCACGCGCACATTGAACGAGGAATATGTTGCTAACATCATCAGGGTCGTTCACTCACTAAGGCACTCGAAGTTTTAGTAACAGAAAAGAACGGTCACAAGAGCAAGTGCTGAATGTCAAGTCCAGAACAAATCAGTTCGACCAGGTATAACCGGACGACACGATGTAGTGTGCGATCCTAAAACTTGGGTCCAAATCAAGATTCAAGCGCGGAGACTAAGACCGGTCGCTCATGCGGAAACGAGGCTATATCAAGCATCAGCGTGGAGAAAGTCGCTCATCCAGCATGAGCCAGATCGATCACATCCTGCAGAAGCAATAAGAGAGCGAGCACCCCTACAACTAAAGAAATCGGTCGCGTAGGGAACAATGAAGAACCAATCCGAGACTTACGCCCCGTTCCTCCAAGGACCCTAAAATGGTCGCCCGCAAAGAAGCGCCCGCTCTCACGAACCCGCTCAACTACAAAAGGCGTCCGTCCCAAAAAGTTATCTGCACATGACAATCTGAGACAGCTCATGACAACTGGCCAATGGCTCGATGGTAATTAGCAAAATTAGAGATTCACAGGGCGGGAAACGGATTTCAAACCAAGGACTCACCTAGAAATCCGCTATGTCTACTACTGAAAAAGGGGCGAAAAAAGAATCACGAAGTGCTGCCAAACTCTGCCACAAACCACGGATCTGGCCATGGCGTCAAGCTCAATTTCGTGATTCCGAGGGAACAAAAACATCATCAATCTCAATCATCCCTTCATCCTCTTTCTCCTCAAATTCAACCATCTTCTTATATAATTTCCAAGATTAAAGTATATAAACAAGGTTGTATTAGGCGAAATTGGAAGTGTACGATGTAGAGAGAATTGATGTACTTTGTAATTCATATCATGAGATTAGAAATCATCTTCATAGTGGACGTAAGCCTCATTAACGGTCGAACCACTCTAAACCTCGTCTCTATTTTTACCTTTTTCTGCATTTTCTACTTTGAATTACTGATTGAATACGACTCCATTTTATTCCCTACCAAATTGTTGAAGTAAAGCTTTTTACCTGAGGTGTTTGGACCAATTTTGATGTAAACAATAAGAATGTACATATAAGGAAAAAAAGAAAGTATATTTACATATATATGAGAATATATATACGTATATATGAGAATATATATATATAGAAATATATGTATACAAGGGATAAAATTTAATAAGTCTGCAGTCAATGAAATATAGCAAGAATCAAATAACAGTGCAATATCGTTTGAATTTTGAAAACAAAACAAAAATTGTGCGTATATATATACACATATACATGCGTAGAATGGTCGTTATAAGAGAATTGTATACGCATAAGAAGATTACATGTGAATATAAAAATTAAATAAATTCAAACATTCAAAAATCAAATTTCTACGCCAAAACAGCTTGTAAGAACCAATGCTAACCCAGCACTGTGTGTACAATAAGATTCAGCTAGATTCATCTGCGAACCTAGAGTATTTTCTTAACTGGGTTCAATGCTGACTCAGCGCTGCATGTACGATAAGGTCTTAAGCACCTATAAATAAGGCCTTATAGCTAACCCTAAAACTCATAATTGTAAAGCTATGATGGAGCTCTGCCATTACTTTCTCTCTCTCTTTTTCTCAAATCTATTCTGAAAATTAAAATATTATCCTTAGAGAATTATGAATCCAGATCTGGAAGAGAGGATCAACATTAATGAAAATGATTATTGAATCATGAAAGCAAGGTAACATTCCAGATCCGATCCATTCAATTTTTCCTCCTCGTTCGTTTCCCTTTTCTCTTTTAGTAAAAATAGTAAATCCATGATTATTAGGTTCTAAATTCAATTAGGGGAAAATCATGGAAGAATAGATCTGGACCAGATCCAGGATTTGTAAAGCTTACGAGGTTAGTGGATCTAAACCATATTATTTTAGCTAATGATATATTACCATTTAACATTCCCCATTATGACAAATTGGAATATGACATGTTAAGATGCCTGAACATATGCTAATAATGATTTAAATGGTGTAAATGACATGTGAGAATGATTAGCATTATATAACGTCAAACTTTTAATGTTAATAATTCGTATATTGAATCAGTTGAAATGTTGGAATGTTTATATGTTATAATGTTAATTTGAACATGTAGCAAAAATTGATATGTTGGATTAGTTGGTGTGCTAAAAATTTGTGATGACCCCAATTTCCGGTACCCTTTGAGCTGACCAAACCACACCAGTCCGACCCAAATTGTACTAGAACTCAGGTGCCAATAGAAAAAATTTGGAGGGTGAGATAAGAAAGGAAGGAATATTAGAATAGAAGAAGAAGAACCAACACAACACAGAAACAGAGTCTCATAACTCAACGGAACAAAAATATAATATATAAATAAAACTTTATTAAAAGATTTTGAAATAACCACTTACAATCATCAAAGTACATCCTTACACTTGAACAGTTAAAATAATCTGTCCTCATATACATTACATAGCAGAAAATGTAGTAATACGTCTGAACGCTCCTAGCACGTCTTCTGAAAACCCATAGCTTCTTAACCTGAACGTGCAGACTCGGCTAACCCGAGCATTACAAACAACGGGTCAGTTTAGTGAACCAGAGTGAGAAAACCCCCACTATGTTCAAATAACATCCATATTGATTTTAAAGTCAAAAATCCTTTTGAAAGGAAAGGATAATAGTAAGACAAGCCCACACATAAATATGGATGGTTTTTACCTTACCATAATCCAAAACATTTTTGAAATCAATATTCATCAGACATTATGATAATGTCTAAATACAAATAATTAGAATCTAGCAGAATGCTTGCATCTCACGCTCCATATATATAGTATACAAACAAAAATGCGATGCTTATTGGAGAATGGGTTCCTACTATGACAAGTTATGTAACCACCTTCCGATTGTGTATCTCTAGAGAGGAATACACTGGGTTCAATAAGAATGTCTTGCAATCCGACCATACATGACCAGCCATTCATTTCCCTTGAATGTTCTGAATATATTGTCACCTACGGTTGGTACCAACATAACCATTCCAAGGAGATATAGAAGCGAAAGGAAGAAAAAATATGAATATTCTTCAGATGGTGATAATACACCCTAATGGGAGCGACCCATATAGCCATGTTGCCTGCTCGATTTTTTGTTATTTCCCAGTTGTGAAGCTTGAGGTTATAATCTTTTGGAAATTCTGGTCACCATTCACTTTGAATGCCACATCGTTAGATCCGTCAAATCACTAATTGATGTCCACAAATATACTCTGGGTATTGAAGAACTTCCCCTCTTCACAACCAACTCGGGATATTTGTAAAAATCAACATATGTGGTTTTTAGGAAATACTCTGTCAGACATCCGTCCATACAAGTAGTCCTACTGCATTCCATATAGGAATCACCCCATGGTTCAGTAGCGAGTAGTCCATGGAATCCACAGATTTCAACCACGATAGAATCCCAGTATTTCTCCGGGTCGAATCAGATATTGTAAGTGGTTCTTTCATTTTATGAAAATCTATAGTCTTCAAATGCTCCACCACGTTCATCGTCTAATAACTTCTATATTTTCGTATTTGTTTGTCGGAATGGTTTTTGAATATACATTCAATCCCGGTCTTTCCTGCCAACAATCGTAAAGGTTGGATTTGATAGTCGGTTATTTAACTATCAAATAACATTCATGCAGTCATAAATAGATTCATTGGTTTAGTACTCAACATTACTTGGTTTCTTCAATTAATTAAACTTAAATATTCCAATACAGGGAAAACATTCCACTTATTACTTTAATATACTGATATTCAAAAAAAAAAATCATTTCATTGTAATATTTAAAAAGAATATATTATATAACGATATCCAATTCTCCATTTGACTATCATTCGCACCATTTACTATAACATTTTCGTTAATTACAACTGAGAACCCAGTTTAACTTGTTATTCGTAAAACGAAGTTACGAAAGCTTTTTGTTCCATCACTTCGAATAATACCTAACATTTATTCTTATTTAATAAACCCACTCAACTTATCTCTTTTATAATAAACCCATTCAATTTATCTCTTTACTATTCGAAATTTATCGCCCAATCTCCTTTTAGATCCGTTACTAGGGAAACATCATCTCATATTATTTCCGTTACTTTCGAAATTTTATCATACATTCCCAAATTTATTTACTTCCGCTACTTTGGAAATCTTATTATACATTCTCGCATTTACCAACTACTATCATCCTTGGATAGTCTCGAAGTCGTTCAAGTTGGGGTATTTTAATTACCTCTCAGAGCTTGATCAACAATGTTCTTATCTTATGATAAATACGAATTGTAATTCAAAAATTGATATTCAATCTAAAATCAAAACACATCCCACTTAACTAGTTTATATAGCTTTATGACTCTTCTTATCTTTTTTGAAAGTCTCTCTTTTTAAATATAATTAACATTTCTTCATTTGTCAATTAAATAATTACTAACTAAACTTCACTTTTATCAACTCTCAACTTATTTAGGTAACTCTGTTTCCTAAACTGGATTATTATTACAAATCCTATTTCAACCTCTTTTACCAAGTTCAATTTCAATCCCTTTTTCCAATCCCCTCTTCTTTCGGGAAATTTCTTTTCAATTCCATGGATTTAACTTAATTCCATTATTAACTACTTCCAATTCAAAAACAATGCTTTAATCTCACATTCCTTTTTTATAACTATGTTTATAAATCTAGGTATAGCATAAACCTTTTAAATCTTCATCTCCTTCCACTTAATCCTAACGTTAAGTAACATTTACATTTAAGCTATCGTATCCGTTTAGAATTCTTTATTTCTTCATTATAAAACTCGAGTTCCAAACCAAAACTTATTCATAACTTCTTTTCAAAACCCAACTATGTTCCATTCCAAACAATTACTTACTTAAATGTATTTAAGAAGTAATTACTTAAATTAAAACAAATAATTTACTTATACATTCACTATTGTAAAATCAGTTAAATACTTTATTTACAAAGATAAATAATAAAATCTCTTTTAAAATCTTCTTTAAATTCAAACAACTATTCGTTAAGTGAATTTATTTGGTTCATTAACAAAAACTAATTAAAAGGTCAATCTCGGTTAAAACGGTCAACTCGGTCAATTAAAAACACAATAATTTCTTTAACCAATTCTAGTTAATTCCTCCTTTAAATCAATTAATAATATAATAGCTTTATTTAATCATTTTCTTAGAACAATTAATCAAATTCTTAACCATCAGGTCTATTTTATGCTTATCTGCTCAAAATTCTTATTGACATAAGAATTTACTTTATAAAACAATTTAATATTTACTTAAAACTTTATTTAGTAAATACTAGATATTTATTTTCTTTAATATAACTTTCAATCAAAATAATAGATGTTAAAAGTTGTTTCAGTTAAAAAATAGATTTATAACTTCATTATTATTAGTTCACCTGACAGAAAAATCCATATTCATAAATCAATTGATTTATAGGCCATGTGATACCAATTACCCAACCAATACTATCTATTGGTTAATATCAGAATAGATGTTGAAATATGGTTCAACAATCAACAACAAATCAATCATTCAATCATATTGGGTAAGCCGTCCATATAATGGTAACCTGAAAACAAACAATAAATTTTGAGGAATCCAGTTGGATCCCTCAAACCTGTTCTTCCCTGCATCCAGGTAGGATATCTCAAATAAGATCATTCAAATTAATTAAACAGTGATAACAGTAAACAACAACAATTAATATTTATCAATTATTTAACAAAACAAAATAATTAATCAATTCAAACAATTCATTCAACCAAACACGTTTATTTTATAAAACGTGACCAACATGGTAAGTTGCCTTTATTGGGTCCAATCGTTAGAATAACAATTTTGTATTTCATTTAAATAAATCAAACGTTTAACTTCATAGATTCACTTAATATATGAAGGTATTTTTAACTAAACAGTCAAACATTAGCAATCATTAACAACCATAACACACAACAATAAAATCCAACTTATATTAAATATAAGTGGGGGAGAACTGAGTGAGTTTAACTCACATTTGATTTGAATTCATTGACAAACAGTTTGTTTTTGTCAAACTAAATAGGCGTTTAATTTGACAAAAATTTCCAATTGCTTCCGATCCTGATTAAACCCACTCCATCTCGATACTCTCGTCTCTACGGTCCCAACAAGACTGACAATGCTTGAATCTGATAACATATGCATGATATATACATTTATAAAGTAATTTAAGTGTTTAAACCTGTATATAAATTTAAACTTAAATTTATTAATTAAATTAGGCCTTTATCTTCAACAGCCGTCCCAAAACCGAACCGCTTTAATCTTCAAAACCCTCTTTTAACATATTTTCCAACTTCATTCTCCACCGCCACCGCAAATTTTCTTAAATGGCCAAAAATAAAACCTTAAGCCCCATTTTCGTCTCTAGCAAAATCGAAGTCAATCGTGTCGAACTCCCCCTCTACTCAACCGCTCTTCGATCTCCATTCACTCCTCATCCCTGATTTCTCTACTAACTGTATGAACCTCTTCAGCAATAACCGCTTCGCTGATTGAATCCCAAACCCTCTAGAAATGAAGCGGCTTCCTCCCTCATTCATTTCAGAATCAACGAACCAAAACTAGCCTCCATCATTGCAGGGTTTTTCCGAACCCTAGGTCTTTGTCTCCGAACAAAAATTATCAGTGAATCAGTCAAAAATATATAGAAAAGAGATGTGCACATCTACTACTTCAGATAAGTCTTTTAATTGATTTTTGGTTACCGTATTATTTTGTTTTGATCTTCTATTGGTTTCGAATGTTTTCACTCTTTACTGTATTTGTTCGAATGGTTCTGGAATTGGCAAAATACCTTGCGTGATCACAAATATATATAGTGTTGAAAATTTAGATAAGATGAATGTCCATCAATCTTAATCTAGATAGGTTTAGCTACTCTAGGCTGATGCCATATGCGTTTTTCCTCCTTTCCAGGTTGTTTTCACTAGTAATGTCAGTGTTGATGTTGCGTGATGGTGATCTGTTCGAATGGAAATTTTGATAGAACTTGTATAGGTTAGGTGATAATGATGCTATGCATTGTTAATTCAATCAGAGATTTGTACCGTAGGTGGTAGATTTTATGGTATAGTTCTGATATGCATTTGTACGTGAATTTGATTGTGAACATAAACATACATATATTTCCAGTGTCCATTGGATATATGAATTTGCTGTACACATGAATATATATATATATATATATATATGTGTGTGTGTGTGTGTGTGTGTGTGTGTGTGTGTACAGGCTGTTTGATTTGCTTGCTTTAGATTTGATGTTTATAAATATATACAAATAGTTAACTATTCGATTTAATTGTAGGGTTGATGTAAAAATATATTTGTTTTTCTTCTTAGTTCTTCCTGTGTATATGAATATGTATCAACTATTTTGCTATATTTGCTAGTTGTATAGATTAGATGTATGAGAAATTCCCTCTTCACTGTTCATGATGCGAAAAATTTGATGTATGAATATATTTATTGTTTTAGCTGTGTATCTAGATGTTCAGGTTTGATGTATCATACCTAACTGTTAGTTGTTCTAGCTATATATTTTAAATTTTTAGCTGTGCGTTATCTATGTTTTAGCTGTTCGTTTCTGTGTTCATGGAGAAATGGTGAATTACTGTTTGAGAGAACATGGCATATTGTTCTTAAGATTTTGAATGAATTCTTTTGGGTTCTGATGGTTTTGCATGTGTACAGATAATATATAAATATATCTTGTTTCTTTTTGTAATTATTACTTTCCAATTTACATACAGTGTGCTTCCCAGTTTATGTTATATGAAATTCCAGTTTCTTTTCCCATCCTGTACATGTTCAGTTTTATGTTCTTTTGTACACTTTTTTTTTCTGGTTTCAGTTTTAATATAAATACACATTTCAGTTTTCATTCTTGTACATGTAGCAGATTTGTTTGTGTTGTACAAGTATGATATGTATGTAGTACCCAAGCTTTAGGTGGGCTTTACAGATCTTCTAAAATGTCGATACAATATACATTACATTCAAAAGGCTAAATTTAACGAAAATAAATAAATAAATGTCATCGTATTTACTAAAACAACAATTTCAATTTCATTCAGTATAATATTCAAAACTCAAATTTTAAAAATTCTGGCTTGACATGATATTCCATTAATATAAGAAAATCCTTATATTAATAAATAAACCGTTAAAATTTAAAAACGATTCCATACTGACTATTTGAAAATTTGAATTGGACGTAACTTGAAATCTATAATCTGAAATCTCGATTTTTCTCTTTCATTGAAAAATATAATCAAATCAGTTCAAACGTTTCTTGTTTCAAAGAATTCAGACTTATATCTGATCCAGTATATCCAATTAAAGTTCAAATCGAAAATTACGAACTACCGCAACATTTTGAGCTTGTTTTAATTAATTTATAAATATATATATATATATATTCAAACTCCATTTTATATAAATAAATTCGATTAAAAATCCATTATATTTCCAATATAATATATAAACAAATTTAAATATTCCAATTTAAACGGTAAGGAAAATCCGAGAAGTTACAAAAGTTTACATGTAAATTTTTCCCAATTATATACAGGGAATAATTGGAGTAAGTTTATGAATATATGGATTCATGTTAATATAGAATTGAATAAAAAAATATGGATTGGGGCATCGACCAAATTATGTTTAAAGATCTTAAATTGGATCATAAGTATAGAAAAATGATTTGGACGCAAATGGGATTATATGTAAAATATGAATT